>CM057817.1:74913735-75513735 GCA_030067965.1 Latrodectus elegans | reverse complement strand
CAATATCAAAATAATATCTAATTATAAGTTAATTTTTTTAATTTAAAATAATTTTGTTAGCTTGTATTTATTTTCTAAACTGTTCAACTATAAGCTTTTGGTTAATATCTATTAAAATTTACTCAATACTTGTTTTATTATTGAATTACTAATTTGTTGAATGCATCCCTATGTTTAAACCAAAAAGTTCATAAATTTATATTTTCGTAAAGAAAAAGATGCATTTATCAACATAAATGTTTTTTGAAATTAAAATGCTTCTAATTTCAAATATATTTAATTAACAGCAGCTTGAAAAAGATTACAGAAATTCTCTAACAAAAGATAAAGAAAATATAATTAACTTACATTTTTTTAATATCTAAGCAAATGAAAAATATAAACTTAATTATATTGTCGAACCTGAAATCTAAAACTAAATAACAAGAAAATAAGATGATCGGAATCTCTTATACAAAAAAGTTATTTATTTACTATTGAAACTTTATTTTCTAACGCAATGTTCAAACACTTGAATACAAAGATTAATCCAATTGAGGAATCTCCTATACCAAGGAAACAACAGAAGATATATAAAGTATCATCACTAACAAGTTTTTATCAAAGTAATAAAAACATAATCAGAAAATTCATTACAAAGCAGTTTCATTTTAACGAACACATTTCTATGATCTCCATAATAAATTTCATCTTAAAAGATTAAACTGTATTTGAAGAATCATGATAGTTTCCAGAGAGATGTTGAATAATTCTCAAATAATCATAATGATTAGAGTTTCGTTGTGATGAAATTTTGATTAACGAGAAGCATTTCATAAATCTTTTCAACTTTTATTCAATGGAAATGAATTGTATATCACAATCTAAGCAGAATTGTATTCCAAGATTTTAAAAACATTTTATAGGCAAATATACAAGTGTAATTATAATAATTAAATTTTAGTTCCTACCTGGTGAACAAATTTTGGGTATTCTTAAGTTTTAATAAGGTTACTTTAATGAATTTCAACGCAATAAAGACAACTCAAAAATATTTCGAGAATTTTCGAGAAACTACAGAGACTACGAAAAGAAACGTTTCTGGAATATATTTTTAGATATTAAAATGTGAGTTCTCAAATCTATCAAGAATTCTAATTAGAATTTTTTGGTTAATAGGCTATTATATAATATGAGGTTAACTTAAATTAACAGACAGCTAAAATCTCCAAAAATTGTAATTGCATACTTCTTTTGATAACTTGAATGTACTTTTTATCAATTATAATCTCATGTTTGTAAAACTCTCTCTCTCTCTCTCTCTCTCACTCACTCACTCACTCACTCACTCACACACACACATATGTGGTTTGAGGAAAAAAACACTTAATAGTTTTACGTTAAGATTTAGGAAATATTCGCTGAAAAACTAAGAACGAGTTTTTCAATTTTGAATATGTTGTAAAATTCATGGCTTTGGAGAAATATATATATTCCTAAACTAAAAATTCTCAATAATAGATTTTAATGTCCAAAAGAAGAAAAATATGAGTAACCCATATTTCCATTTTAATTACAGGAAATTTATGTATTCATAAAAACAAAAAATGGAGAATCTCTCGTTCAGTAATTATATTTTAACACACTTTGGTCTGAGATATCAAATAAAATGATAAAAATGTATTTTAAATAAACAGGAAGAAATATCTAGAAATTCAAAATCAAAATACTTAGACATAAGGAAGAAAAAATACTATGCTTTTGTACTGAAAGCGAGTCCTGTAATCTAACTTGATATCTTTGACAAGTGCTAAAAAGAGTGCGAAGAAAAAATTATCATTTCGAATAAAAAACTGCAGAAAGTACTTATTAGAAGTTTGGCGTAATGGGTATGCACGAACTGTTAATCGAAAGTAAGAATTGAGTCTAAAGGTCAGGACTTATCAATATTTTCGAAATCGGGAAAGGCTCTTCCAGTGCACTATAATTGGACCTTAATTTCAACCGCGATCCTTTAAAACTGTTGTTCTCGTCCAGAGCTGGATGTGTCTTAGAACTTCTCTAGAGCTTGAACAAGTCAATTCCGAAGTATTTCGAAGAAATAACCAAGAGGTAAATAAGAATCTACTTTTAAATAAATTTGAATGTGTAATTTTTCATGAGTGTGTGTATGGTGAAAACTATTTAGAAAATATATATAAACTATTTAATTTAGATATTAAATGGTTTTATATATCTTGAATAATTATAAAGTTTTTGAAATTTGTATTCCAAAGCGTTGTGTTAATGTCCAAATTTAAATGTTTGGCTATATATCAATGCATATCCCCAATAAATTTATAAAACTCACTACTTTAGATTAAATAATATTCGGAAATATGAGATTTTTCATGTTTAAATCTTTAATTTATGTATGCGCAGTTAATTAATTTTCACCACAGGTTTTCATGAAACTTAAGCGTAATCTCTCAATATTTTAAGCAGTTTTAAAATTTAATTTCACGATATTTAACCAAAACTTTAGTCACCTCAAATTATGCATAATTTTGAAGTAACTGAAATTTTATGGTTAATCATTTCGAATAATGAGTATTTTTCAACATTCTGCTTCTGAAACAAAATGCGATACATTAAAGGAGCAGTTTCGGAATTAAATACTTTTGAAAAATAATGTCAACAACTGGGTAAAATTTAAATATTTTCTGTTCATTTATTTTATATTCAATAGCATAATAACTGAATCCTATTGAATGCTACAGATATTTGTTAAAAAACAACAGAATATATGCATTTCCTCTCTTCACTAACTTAATTATCTACAAATAGTTTTTTACGTTTCATGTAAATTCATCTTTTATACTTGATAATTTAGACGATATGATGTAATGAGAAATCAACTAAAGCACCTTCTGTCTATAAGTATGGCATATTAAAAAGAGAGTTTTTACATTTAAGCATATTTATTATAATATTTACATTCATTTAAATTCTAAATAATTTGCATTTGAATTCGCAAAAATAAAATATTTACTTAATATGTAACACAAACTTTTTAGATTAAGTTTCACGTTTTAAAAAATATTTATATGAGCTTTACAAAAGTTATTTTCTAAAAATAACTATTGAAATTTAAGTAGAAAACTAAAATACATGATTTTAAGTAAAATATGCAGAATATAAGAATTGTAGCTGAAAATTAAACTAGCTATAGAATTGTAATAAAATATCGCATATTATTGTCGTTCCAATGAAAAGAAGGAAAAATATAAGACATACACTAATAACTACTTATTTTTATCTAGATTAAATAATTAAAAAAACTGTCTTCTATTGAATTTTTTAAAAAATAAACCTGAGACATTGAATATGTGTATACATTTGATACCTATAGAACATGCTTCAAGGAACCTCTCGTAATTCGAATGTATTGAATTGTGCATGAAAGCATCATATTTAAAAAGTGAATTTATTGAATTCATTTACTTTGATACTTGTAAGGAATAACTTTAATAATTTACTATCAAATAGTAAATCACAGTTGTGAAATAATTCATTCACATGTGCTATTAAATAATGTATTAATGATTAAGCATAACATTTTAGAAGTGACTTAAGTGTTTATCTTTCAATATCTTGTAATGTTGAAAATTCCCTTAAATAAAACGCGAGTTCGTTTAATTATTTATTCATTATAGAAATGTTTTTCAAACGAAAATTATGAAATATGTGATTGCCAAAATATTGAAGAAAATGGAATATACAATTCACAATATCATAAATCCTAATTTCATAATATTTGAGGGTGGGGCACTCGGCTGAAATTCATTAAATTGGGATTTTTTAAAAAATGTCCTATATAATAAAGCAATTTTATATAAAATCCAAAATTTCTTTCCCAAATAAATACTATTTTTTAAAACAACTGTTACGTTATAAAATTTTGTTGATGAAAGCGGTTTTTAGTTTTTATTGAAATAGAAACTTATCAAATTGTACAATTCTGTATTTTTAATTGGAAATTTTCATTGTAATAATGTAAAATATGACTTATTGATACTATTGCATTCAATGATGCCTCTAATTTTTAAATGCTATCTTAAAACTAAATGTGTCATAAGCAGTAAAAAAAAGTATTTACGTTACTTTGTCATATAATTTGTGTTAATAATTCATTTTTAAAGTTTCATAGCTTAATATTAATTGCTAATTAAATTTTTCTTAAAAACATAAATATTTCCGTTTTCTTAAGTAAACTAAATGATATTTGTTACTTTATTTCGATTTTCGTAAAAGTATTGTTTCCACCACAACGCATGTGCTTAAGCTATTCTTAATACGCCACAGACAGCACAAGAGCCGATACTACATTTGACCATGATTATGAAAGAAGTCCTGGTGTAAACAGATATTAATTACATTCTCAACTTTCAGTACATGGGATTTTTTTAACTGATCCATAAGTGAAACTTCATTTCGTGCTACAAAATAAGTGTTATTATTGCTGAAAAATAGTATGCATCAATATGACATTAAAAGATATATTTAATATCTTCTTAACTCACAATTTTCCCTCTATGTTTTTATGGCAATTTTTAGTTTCATTTATAACTGGTGATGTTAGACAAAATGAATTGCAGCGACTACTTATAAAAATTACAAGTTAAATAAGAAAGTTCTTGCCGTTTTCGCGTTGCCATTGAATGAAGTGCTAAAAAGTATGCAATTTAGTGTACAACGGGGTTGAGACACCGGTCAATCGAGAGTAGAGTAGAAATATCAGTTGTTATAGAAGGTCCACCGCGCACATTCAGCAATCGTAATTCATACAGTAGAGAAGAGAAATGGACGTGTCGAAGACGCTCGTTCAGTGTTATTTGCTTTACCATTTCAAAGTGAACTTATCAACTGTTGCATCAAGTCACCGAATATGTCAAGCGTTTGGAGATAGTGCTGTGAATGAACGTACGGCAAGGCACTGATTTCACAAATTCAGATAGGGAGATTTGTCCCTCTGTGATGAAATTCGCAGTGGACGACCACAGGCCTTGGATCAAGAAGCGCTGCAGGCGGCTAATGAGGATGACAGAAATCAAATGTATGTTGAACTTGCTGGACAACTTAACGTCACCAGTTCAATGTTTAAACTTCATCTGAAATGCTTAGGTAAGACGTAGAGTCTTGGCAAGTTTGTTCCTTACATGTTGTTGGAAGTCTATAAGCAACAACGAGTGGCAGCCTGTTTATCGTTACTTTCTCTCCATTGTAGCGCATTCATATTCAATTGAGTGTTGATCAGTAACGAAAAATGGGTCCCATGTGACGCTACGAAGCGTCCTAAACGTTAGTTGTCACCCTAATACTGTTCCCCACAGTACAAGATAACCTATGCACCCAAGCAAGATTATGATATGTGTCTGGTGAACTAGTTATCAAGTGTTTCACTTTGAGCTGCTACAAGCAGGCCAAACGGTTTTGACCTATTACGCGAGTTATAATGTCGCGTAGATAGTTAGGAACCCCATACAATAACTTGATTGAGATACTTTGTGCCATCATCCTCTTTTCTCACCTGAACTTGCATCATCAGATTTCTAACTTTTCTATTCCTTGGAAAATCATGTTCGAGGAAAATCCTTCACTAATGAAGCAGACTTCCGTGAAGCACTCATGGACTTTTTTGCATCCAAAACCCCCAAGTTTTACAGCAAAGGGACTGAACAACTGGAGACATGTTGGTAGAAGGTGATTATTTCGAATACTAACAATAGGCTATACTTTCTGTAGGTCATGTAATTTAAAGTCACTAAAAACCCCTGCGTGGGTTGTATGTAAAGTAATCTTAGTGATTGCTTTGTAAAGTAAGCTTTGTGGATTAAATTAAGTTCCACTAGGATTCAGATACTAATCAAGAGATTTGTCAGTATAAAGATGCATAAAATAAACAATTATTTAATACATTTTTTATGGGAAATATAAATCATGTAATTGGAATCATTCGTGTCGCAAACTCCAGTTGCTTTTAACCTCTCTAGAAATATTCCTACATTAACGAGCTGAGTTGGTATAGCTGAGCAATCAGCCCTCTTGCCTTTATTTGAAAATTTCGTGGACTTAACTCCTTTAGGCATAATTGTAACTATTTCGAATCTACTTTAAACTGTAATCAAATTAGCCCTCGTATGAAAACATTAACTCATAGCTACAAGAAAATCAACCCCTGTGCTAATAGAAAAATATGAAATGATCTGTTATTCTAGGGATTTTATATTGGAACTCAATGAATTTTATCCTTTTTTAAAATTTAGGTTCTTCCTTCTAATTAGTTTAACATATTTTTCATGTGAAGAAAAAGATATTATTGTTGTTATAAGACTGGAAAGCAATCTTTTCTTACAAGTTGACACCTAAAAATGTGATTAATAATTCGGGGAAATACTATTCACAACAAATTTAATGAAAACGAGCACTTAAATACTACCTAAAAGGAATTTAAGAATACTTGATAGTTACTAATGTCAGACAAATAACACTAAAGCTAAGATGCTTATTATTTTTATTATTGCCAAGAGGATAATTTGATAAACTTCACTTTCTCCCTTGCTTCTTTCTGCTGATATTTGATCAGTTTATCTCAAAATAATCTAGGAGGAAAAAATTTAAATTTCTCAAAAAACATCGACATCAATATTTTAATCAAACACCTTAGAATATCACTGAGCTCGAATTATACAATTACAATAAAAATGAAAGGATATTAGAAAGCAGAATAATACGGTTAATATTTAACTTTCGATAAATAAGATATCCCTTCAAATTTTGTAGAATATAAACATATTGATTTTTTTATATATCAGACCAGTAATTTTCCTTATTTCAATGCAATAGATTAATGATTATCGTACCATTTATTCTGTAATTAAAAGTTATTCTCTGTATTAAAAAAGTAGAAAACTTAATAGCCTTAGAAAAAACTAATGCATATTTTCCAAGATGTGTGTGTACTCCATTTTTTTTTCGTTACTATGTATAAATTTTAATAAATGTAATAATATTTCAAAATTCTTACAGAATTAAACAACACCACCGAATATTTTTATATCTCATCATGTAATTCATAATATAAAACAAGGAAAAAGGGCTGTATGTTTATTTTCGAATAGGATTTCACATATATTTTGCGAATAGGACTCGTGGTCACTAGGTAATGAGTTTTATGCCTCACACAGCTGAAGAACCATTACGTTGAAAGGGTCAACGTTCATTAAAAGTTGCATTGGGTTCAAATTCCCTCCACTGGCGTGCCATGGAGTGGTGCCGTGGGTACCAGGAGCTCATGTATTGATCATGTCACTCTAGAGAGATTTAAAATTAAAAGGTGATTATCTGTGCTTAGGTTTTCTGTTAGAAGGTAGGCAAAAAAGGTATGGAATATATACAAAAAAAAATCAGTTAAAGTCAATCTTTACTATGAATTTAGCTGGGAAGAAATGTACTTATTCTGATTCCTTATTCTGTTAGATGGACTAAAATTACATGTTTAACATATTTTTAGTTTGAGTGAGCCTCTTAAAAAAGGGAGCATTCTGCTTTTTAGCTTTTAAAAAGAGAACTTAGAGTGAACTCTACAAGAATACAAATTTCAAAATGAAATGTATACACGCAAATCAATATAAAATCACACCCTTCTATAAATCACTCCTTTTAGAATTGCTCTCTTGATAAATTAATACAAAAACTTCTTTGATTAGTATTTTTCGACTGATATTGAAATCGATTTCCTTAATAAATTTTGAGCAGAAGCATCAACAATAGTTAAACACGACGCATACAGTTGCCCCATATTAACGATAATAGATATACATAAATACAACTGTTGCGTCTTACAGTGAAGTTGCTTCTATAAAGCACGTGTCTGTGATTGATTTTTTGACATTAGTAAAAATTAGAGTGTCGCATTTCAAGGCAAAAGATCAGGCGATAGCAAAAGAGGATATTGAATAAAAAATTTTCAAAAGAAGTTGTCAAAGTATCTATGTGTCCTTGAACTTGATGCTTTTGATTGAAAATAGTGTTAAAAGGCAAACTCATTTGCGTCCCATTTTGAAAATATAAAGGCAATTTACCACAAATCAAACGAATTTGCCTCTAATAATACCTTCTGAATTTATTTGAATACTTTTCATAAATCATTTAATTTGAAAAAAATTCTAAGCAATATTTTTCCAAAATTATTAAATGATGTATGGCATGTTTCGCTGAGCTCTAAAAAGCTTGATAAACAATTCGCTCGGTATGAATGTTATTTTAGTCCATATGATGATTTATTTGATAAAAAAACCCTTAAAATTATAGCAATACTTTCTGAATATTGAAAAATTTCGATATTTATTAATTGGAATAAAAAATAAAAAAGCGATGGAAAGTTTATAGTTTAGATTATTGCAATTTGTTTCTGGATACTTGTTTTTGCCTTCTGAAACAGTAAACATAGTTAAATGTCCCATAATTTTTAACCTTTCTCTCTAGAGATGAGATCGGTAGAACTCTAGTTATCCAAATCGTTGATTATCTGAAACGCTTTCAGAATTTCAGGGAAATAAATTAGACTGAGGAAGAGAAGAAAAAAAATCAAAAAAAGGAAAAGTAAGAGTAGGGAGAAAAGGAGAATGAGAGGAAAGATAGAGACGTGTAACTTCGAGGAATTCAAAAACATTCTTTTGAAAATTCCTGGATGTTCGGAAACAATATGAAGTAATTATATATCAGAAACTAGTGTTGATGATATAGGAAAATGGATTAGGAGTGAGATCCTAGATTTCAAATTGCAAATGATGTTTCATTTTTTAAAGTGTGGATTAAGAAGATAACCTTAATTTCCAAGTTGAAGCACAGACATGAGACCGTCAATTAGTGAAGCATTTGCCGGCCTTGAAATTCCATTAAAGTGGATAGAGCATCAATCCGAGTGTGACCACTTGCAAATTCTCACTGTCAAGTGGATGTGCAACTTAGCGGCCCGAAAACGAATGGAGGCTTTTAAACAGCTTACTCTAACCGAGATGAACAGTAAACAACTTTCTTTTACAGCACTGTATATACATATTGTTTTAATGTACAGCACTTGTAAGTAATTTAACATGTAAAAGTGCTGCATTTTCATTTAATTGATCAAAAGTTCTTTTTCTTCATATGTAGTTTCTCCTCATATTTTCAACAAACAATAATTAATTAAAATGGACCATTTTTTCGAAAAATTTGAATTATTTGAATAATTTATTATCCAAATGAGATCCTGTCCCAATTTATTTTGATAATTTGAGTTTTACTGTTCCACGCTTGCGGAGACGCCTTGTCCAACGAGATGATTGGTATTTACAGAACCTTCCAGCATGACTATCGTCGGCTTGAAAGAGCTGCTATCGAAATTCCAGGCACGAAAGGAAGCCCTACTTATGTAGAAATTATGAATTCCATATCTAAACTAAAAAATAGTTCTTTATAAACTCATATGCTCTCATTCAACTCATCATTAACATTGTTTATTATAATTTTAGTTCTAACCAGAATTTGGTGTGACCACGCCTAAGAAATATTCCGCAGGCCTCACAAGACAAATTAGCATACTTTTCTATCACATTTATATTTGTCAGAGTTAAGACACTAATATAGAGTTATGACACTCTAATATGGAAATATTATTCTTTAAATTTATAAAATATCCCAGGCAATAATGCATCAAGTACTTTTTCATATCCCGATATATTGTATAGTGTGGAATCTTTAATAATATATAGTTTTAATTTTATTTCACCAATTGGTAATTAACATTTACAGGGAGAAAAACGTAAGTATTATTGAACTGAGTTTAATTAATGGGAAAAAAAGAACTTTTAGCGCGTGTACACTGTAGCGCGGGTCTCACTACAGATCATCACATTGACAATTATCAATTGAGCAATATTTGTGTGGAAGCAATATACCAATAATAATTTAAATGAAGCAAATTTGCTTAATATATTGTTATTTATAATTTATCAGATTTTTTAATATATATATATATATACACACATTAGTTAAAGTAAAATTTTAATCAAATGAATCACGAAAACTATGTAAACCTTTAAAAAAAAATAAGATATTAGAAAAACGTTTCTAATAAAAGCAAGATAAATCATTGAGAAAATAAAGGAAAGTATTTTGAATAATAATACAATAAGTAAACATAAAAATTTAAAATGTGAGAAACGGAAAGAAACAAAACAAGAATACTGAGAAACGATAACTATAAAACTGGTTTCTTCTGATCAAGAGAGCAGAGGACAAGGGGAAGGAGTTTCGAATTCATTTGTGTAAAAATTCTAAAGAATAAACATTATACAAGTGAACTGTTATCTACGCCTTCGAAATAGAAGGGAAAAGTAGAACCAATTAATGATAGAAAATAAACATTTAAAACACTCTAAAGTTTCTCAAATGTTATTATAAAAAATTTAATCGTACTTGGCTGCGTAATTGTTACTGAAATTAATAAAATAAAATACATATACACAGAAACAAGGTTCTATCTATAATATAGAGAGGGAATATATGCACATAATATATATGGAGAGAATATATATAATATATATATATATATGCTGAGAATATATATATTTTTTTTTTATTCGAATCGGCATCGTAAGTAATACCACTTATAATCATGAGTATCAAGATATGCATATTATATATTTCTTCAAAAACTTATTTGTAAAATATAAAATAACTTATTCACATTTTCTCCATAAATAAAAACTTCTTTTGCAATGCTACTCCTGATCCTCATTTTAGAAAATAAATATTGGAATAAATAGGTTATCCCTTTTTTCACTATTTATGTCATAAATTAGTAAAAACGACTTCCTTTTAATAACCGTCAAAACTTCTATCAGGAAAGTAATTTCCATCATAATTGTTTGGTTATTACCAATGCATATACAAAAAAATTGTTGTCCATAAAAAACTTAATTAATAACGTCCTAAGGATTTATAAAAGATTTCTGAATAATATTTAGATTTCAGCATTTATTACACAAAAATCTTCAAGTTTAAAACAAATTTTGGAATATTTCTTAAAATCCAAAAATCTTGAGATAGGGTCGGATACAACAGAAATTTTCACTTTATAAAACTTATATCCCTTTTCTTATTCAGAGTACTATATATATATAAATTAAAATATATATATTACTCATCATGAAATTATTTTAGATGTCAGTATTAATGAATATTTACTTCATAAGCACATTAAAATTGAAATTAAAAAACGTTTTGAAGCTAAATACTAATTGTCTTTGCACATTTTGATAATTGCCAAACTTAAGTGATTCTCATTCAAATTTTATTGTTAGATATTTTGAAGCATTAACTCTTCAGTCTTCTATTAATTTTTTTTGTCCACTTTAAAATGATGGGTACTTTTAACAGACAATTAAAGGCTGTCATGGCTCCAAAGGAGCAAATCAAGGTAGAAAATCTTATTGAGAAGCTTTAACCAATTTAAATTTTTTCTCGTGGCTTAGATAGTGCAAAAATAACTAGCACACACACACACACACAAAGATATACTTGTTAAATTAATATACTCTGGTATAATTAAATAAATAATGGTGAAATTCGAATGCAATAAAAGGAATCATTTTTGTATAAAGTCAGTCTCTGTAAAAATATTCTGAAATGACTTTTCAATGACAGAAACTGTCTCATAATATTTATGAAAAAATAAGTTTTATTGGTAGCTTAAAAATATTATGTTAATTACTTATGCTTTTTCTTTAAAATACTAAATATTTTCAACCAATCTTCTTTTAAAATATTCTTGGCGAAAAAGATTTCAATGCAGTTTTGTGAGCTTTTTATATTACCTCAGAAGCTTTCATATCTCTTCTACCTTATAAGGAATCTGTTCTGGGTAAATTTTTAAAGTAATTATTTATAATCATTTTTAAATTAATATCTATCTCATATTTATTTTAATTTCGCAAACTCACTATTTTATCACTTTGTAAGCAATTCAAATTAGTCAAACATGATTTCTTTCTTTTTCCAGACGAAAATGAGAACGATAAAAACTATGCCCCAGATTTGGAAAGTTATTCTCAGCCTCTTGTTGGTTGGAAACCTCCTGCATCATGCATCTTCAGCTCCCCCTGAGACAAGAAGGTTTTTGCTGCTTTGCTCTCCTGGATCAGAACGAAGAAACATTTGTGAAAGGTGTACTAAAGTCACCAGAGATCCTCGAGCTTATGAGCTTTGCTGCGACCAAAGAGATGGTGTCCTGGAATGGTGCAAAGAATTCTTGAACTTTACCTTCAGACCTTGAGAATTTGCTAAATTCTTTATAAAATACCTATATGTGAAAGAGAGTTATGTATTTATATATTATCATTTTCTTTTAAATTTTCCATGACTTTACTGTTTTTAAGCATTCTTGATTGTGATATAAGCAGTATATTATATGTTTTGCAAATCGTCATATACGTAGTCATTTTTTCATCACCCTTTCCCTTGTAAGTTTTTGTTTCATGAATTTTCATAACTGCATACTTTTTTTTCTATGATCTCATTAAATAAAAATAATTTTTTATAGCCATGAAAATTTTAAGTTTCAAGCATATGTACATCCATATGGATTAAAGATAAATGAGAAAATTTTTTAACGCTTTCTCAAAAACCGAGATTTGAAGTTTACAAACAATATGCAAAAAACAAATTTATCCAAATACATTATAAAAACATGAAACACAAATAGCGCTTCATCTCTAATTCCACATATTTAATAACAGTTATATAAGTGCACTTTTTGATTTGCATTAATGCTTAAATTAAGAATTTATGTATTTTTAAGTTTTTCTCTTCATTTTTTTTTCTTTTAAGCGTTAATGAGAAGGATTAACAAAAAAATCAAATTTCTTATAATGGAAAAAATAAGTAAACTCAATATTTTGCATGTATCTTTGATATATATATAAAAAAAGGGGATCGTACTCATCAAATGACATTTTAACTATGTATATTTATATAATCATTTATTTTAATTTTTGTATTATTTAAATATCGTATTTATTATGATTTTTTAGATTTAAAAATATGATTTTAATCCATAATATTGTTTATACAAGCTTATTTAAATTTCACTTAAAGAGAGAAAATTTTATTCTTCGAAAAACTTTCTTAACGTAAGAAAATAATAATTTGTCTTTTTACAATAAATAAAAGCAAAATTTTCTAATGATATCAAATATGAAAATTCTGTATATATTGTTAATTAAAAATATTTTTAGTAAAATTTTATATAAAACTACCTCACTCCAAGGTTGTCGTAATTTAGTGTAATTTTGGCCTTTGTAAATTGTTTTTGTCTGCGAATCAATAAAGAATTCTGTGCCTTCTCCAATGTTTTGTGTCATATTCTTAAGAATATTCATCTATCTTTACTAAAAATACATCAGACTCATTTTATAAATAAATATAAACAATGTATTTTTTTGTCGTGGGGAACTCCTTTGCAGCACAATTCATTTAACTGTAACCCACAAGGAAACCGAATGTAAGGGAAGAAACTAAGCACCAATTATAATTCACTTTCTTCATCTTTTTTTCATTTCTGTACTTACGTGTACAGTCGAGCAGATTGGTCGTTACTTACACAGTTGGTAATTGTTAATAACGAAGTGGTTTCCATTGAGGTTATTAATAATGCCGTTTGTAAAGTCACAGAAATAATTATCAATGTAACAGATGCAGCAATACCTAAGAGTTCCTCGATACCACACAGGCGTTGTAAACAGCGATGAAATGACGAAATTCAAAACACTTACAAGATACAGAGGAAGTTATGGGGACTATTTAGGAGTTACCGCACTACGGAGAACATTTTTGCCTTTAAGAGGGCAAGACCATTGGCTCGTAGAGCTCGTTGTTGAAGTCAGAAGGAATCTTGGTCTCGCTATGTATCTTCAATTAAATCTTCGACATCCAGCAAACAGTTATGAAGAAAAGTCAAAGCAGCTAATGGAATTTATAAGGAATTTTCCATTCCTATTTTGAAATCTGGTGCTGTTGTATATTCTTCTCCTAAGAGTATAGCTAACGTTCTTAGTGAAACTTTTACTAGCGTTTTAAGTAGCGATTCAAGTCCTTCGTTTTTAAAGACTAAGAGTCATGCTGAGCGAACACTAATTCGTTTCAACCATGGTCAAGCTTTGCTGAAACTGCGAATTTTGCATGTTGGAATTGAAGAAAGTATTGCACCACTCCAATGATACAAGCCCAGAGACTGATGGAATCTGCTATCAAATGCTTCGAAATTTAAGTCCAGTCTCCCTATCGAACTTATTGTTTTTGTTCATTAGAATCTGAACTGAAAATAAATTTCCAACACTTTGGAATGTAGCGATAGTAATTCCGGTTCTAAAGGCTGGTGAGGATCTTCCAGATCCTTCAAATTATCGACCAATAATTCTGAAGAGTTGCTTATGTAAAACTCTCGAACGTATGGTCAACGACTGTCTCGTATAGCTCTTAAAAAAACAAATTTATACATATTAATCAGAGTGACTTCCGTAAAGGAAGATCATCACTTGATAATATCGCATATTTGGAAACCCAAATCTGCAACGCTTTTGTGCGCAGGAATCATCTCGTTTCCATTTTCTTCCACATAGGGAAGGCATATGACTATGCATGGTGATATGGAATTCTCCTTTCATTATATGATTTTATCTTTCAGGGTAATCTTTCGATATTCCTACAAAAATTTTTAAGCTTCCTTGTTTTTAAAGTTCATATTGGAAAAGTTTTTATCAATACTTTTATTCAAGTCGAGGGAGAACCCCAAGGCTCTATTTTAAGCTTCACAATTTTTAGCTTTTTCATAAGTAGCATCCTCCATCAATTACCACCTTCAGTAAGTGGTACATTATATGTTGACCTGAAAATATTATGTCATGTATCAAATATGTGATTAATTGCCAGACAACTGCAAAGAGCAGTTAATAAACTTGCTGCATGGTGTGCCGAGAATGGCCATACATTATCACCAAACCTGAGTAGATGTGCCCACTTCTTTAGAAAAACTAGCCTTCACAACGATTCATGAGTAGATGTGCCCACTTCTTTAGAAAAACTAGCCTTCACAACGATTCATGAGTAGATGTGCCCACTTCTTTAGAAAAACTAGCCTTCACAACGATTCATGAGTAGATGTGCCCACTTCTTTAGAAAAACTAGCCTTCACAACGATTCAGTTATTAATATTAACAGCATTTCAATATAAGTAGTTAATGAAATTCCTGGGAATTATCTTTGACCGAAAATTTACCTTTCTTACCGCATGTTTTATATTTAAATACATATAATACAGTTTTATACAAATAATACAGATGACTATCATCAATTTTGCATATACACTGACAGCATGAGGAAGAAGCATTGAAAAACAATAGTTTTACGAGTCATCTTGTTGTGTCGAAATTTTTCAGAACATTGGATTACCTGGCTGGGAAGAGAAATGATGTTGTATTTTGTTGGATACCACGGCACATGGGTCTTGATGGAAATGAGAGAGCAGATGTGCAACTGCAAAGATATATCAGATTCAGTTTAACCATTGTTTCCCCTCTCAGATGTAAGAAAGCGCGTATTAAAATGCTTACATATTCTCTTTGGCAGGAATCGTGGAACTTACAGGTCAGCTACAAACTGCATACCATTTCCATATCCCTCACTTCATTAACAGTTTCACCCTTACGAAGTGCTGATGTTAGATTGACTCGCCTTTTTATCAGACACACACGTTTCATAAATCGACATTTCTTTTTACATGAACTAGTAAATCATTGGTCTGAAACGTGTGATGAACTATAAATTGTGTTTCATATTGTAATCTCATAATCCTGTATTTAACCTTTACCGTTTTAAATATTTTTTAAAACAAACTTTATAACCATGTTTGATATGATAGGGGAACCACCCCGCAGAAACCTATTTGCTTATTTGAGAGCAATAGACTTTTTATTTAACTTATATTTTAAGTTTTGTATATAATTATATAAAACTTTTGATATATTTATTGTTTTTTTAAATACATTTATATAGATTTTAATATTATTGTATACACTTATTTTTGTTTTGCTTTTTTTAATTTTTAATGTTCTTGGGGGTTTTCGAAAAAAAGCAATATATATATATATATATATATATATATATATATATATATATATATATTATGCGCAAGAAGTGTGAGTGTTCAATTAATATTCTCAAGGAGTTATTAGATACATCTTGGGGTGTAGATTGCACATCACTCCTGTAAAATAGCTCAGTTTTTAACTCAATCAATGCTCACTTAAGGACTGTATAAAACACACTTTATTTCTCCGACTCTCATATGGCTACTGCCGGTTTTCTTTCTTATGACTCAAGGGGAGTGCTGCGCTCACAGGCGCCGACATTTCGCCCAGCGTTGACATAGTATATTCAACAATTTGAAATCTCAAGAAAATATTAACTAATAATAAAATTGCATTATATTAATAAGCAGAAAATATAGTGTTATCATTAATATACATCAAAAATATTATGTATACAAAAATGAAATTGTGGGCATTTACTTAGAAAATGGATTAGGAATACAAAGTCTATTTCCAGCTAATTTTATGCATTTTGATTACTAAGTACAATAGTACTTTAAGACCTGTTATTCCCAGTCATTGACTTGATAAGTTTATTATTTTTCAGACTAACAATATTATCTAAAATTCCAGCTGGTCTACAGTGATGAGTTTTGATAATGAACTACTGATAAGTTTTCTAATATGAGATTTTATTAAGAAGTGTAAGAGTAAAAAGATAAATAAAAATAACAAAGTATTGTTTATAGTTTAAGCATTATTATATATATAAGCTGTGGAAATTCATGATCTCTCCTTATTGCCTTTACTAATATTTTATAACAAAAAATTACTTCACCATTTTTATTTATGTAAATTAAAGTTACAGAATTTAATAGTTGATGTGTGTACAATATAATAAAATTTTTCATATCTTTCAAATTATAGTTTAGCCAAATTAATTCGTGTGTAACCACTACACAGCAGAAGTTAATAGTTTCCACAACAGAAAAATAGCTAAATACAATACAAGTATTGAGAAATCATAGAAGGTATAAAAGAAATTTGAGCTATAAAAGTTGCTGCCCTCGTAACTGATAACTCAAGTAACATGAACGCCGCCTGGAAAACAGTTTATGGACCATATTTTCACAATGGGGGTACACGGCTCATGAACTAAATTTGCTTATATCAGACACTGCAAAAATAGACACTTTTCAAAAAATAAAATCAAAAGACAAAGAAATTGAAAAATAGGAAAGAAATAAGCAAGCCTTTTTATTCACTTTTATTTCAAAGAAAAAAATTAAAAAAAGGATTGTATCCACATTAAAGTTTCCCCCTGAAACTAGATGCTGCAGCAATTATGTTACAGTTTCTTCAAAAGGCTGTCATACAAGAAAATTTAGATAAAAAGAAGTTAGGAAAATAAATTTGGATAACAAGCTAGTTTGGAAGTGTCCAGAGTTTTGTAAATGTGTTAAATGTGACATGTAGTGGGATTTCTTCAATTGAATCAGATGCTATCTGATGTACCTATAGTTTTTATAACAATAAAAAATCCTAATTTTCATTTGTCGTTGTTGCACCAGCATGCTTCCCTGTACCTAGCCCTGAGTTGGGCTCTACTAGTTAGATAGAAGCAGACGGGTGGAGTTTTCCTGATTTTTGAATCAGGAACCCCATGCAGAAGACCCCCAATACTAGACCTGCCACCCCACAAGTAACATTTTACTTGGAGGACGCTGCGATCACGTTCAGTTTTAACGTGCCCCAGCCACTATTAGTGAACACGACTGTTTTACAGTTAACCCAGAATTCGAACTCACTACCCACCGATAATAAGAACGATGACCTAACCAACCAGGCCACAGCGGCCTTGTCTTCATTTCTGTCAACTCCACTGCAAATATAAGCAGAAGCAGTGAAAAATGTTATTAAAACAAGTGAAGAAATGTTCCGCCAACCAATAAACTATGCTGCATATTTATTGGATCCCAGGTATGACAAAAAGAGCTTAGATGCAGCTTATTTTAATGCTTCAATATAGATTTCTTTACAAATAATTTCAATTAGTTCACCTGCAACAATATTAGCTGATTATGCACCTTTTAATTCTAAGTAATCAGCTCATAGAAATATTTCAGAGTGGGAAAATGCAAAGAACTTTGATGTTCCACTTGTTTGATGAAAAACCTTTTTCAATGATAAATGCCTATGTTCGATTGCTTTACATTATTTCAATAAACCACCACCTTCAGCTACCTGCAAATGGATATTTTCAACATTTTTAAGAACACATTCTTCTATCATCAGTAGGTTGAGTAACAAGAGAGTTTTTAAACTTGTTAGCATTCGCTCAAATCTCATTTTGAAATTAAAGCAAATGGCATTACTTGACGTTGACAACAGTGATTAGACTAATCAACTTAAAAAAAAATTTTTTTTTTGAAAATGCTTCTTCATTAAAGGAACAAAACATTTTGTTTTAAATATAAAATACTTTTTTATACAATATATCTTTATATCTTTCTCCAATAAACTGTTATTTAAGTATTCTGATTTTCATTGTAATCTTAGTAAAAAGTAAAATACAGATATAAACATATATTTGTAAAAATGTTTTAGGTTTTATTTAATGATAATTTCAGGTTCAATCTGTCAGAGTATCTACATTTATAGAATATAGTTTGTTATATTTGTTGAAATAAATTCACACAAATAAAGCATAAAGTAATAAAAAAATTTATTTTGTTAAAAATGTTATGTTTATTTTAATATTAAGATATTTACATTTATGCACGATTTGTTAAACCTTATTATATTTTATAGTATATGATTTCATACAAACTAATTTTCAAATTAAACATAATTTTATAAATCAGTTTTCATAAATGAAATTTTTGTTTTCAAATATTTCATTTGTTTAAAATTGCTAATAAGGGAAAAATTTATAATAAAAGGCTAAATTTTTCTTCAAGTATATATTTTACTTTTTATTTCTAGTGTATATTTTATATGCAGGTATTTATTTTCTCCATTAAAGTGCAATTTATTGTTCAACAAATAAATTTTTTATGTACCTACAATGGTATTTCCTTTATGTCTTCATTTTTTAGTTGTTAAAAACAAACAAGATTTTTGTATATACAAAAAATATTTTAGTCTTAGCTTAAAAAATCATACTATAGAAATTAATTTTCATAATAAAAATATTGCCGCTTAAAATGTTTCACTGCCGTGGTCGCCGTAGCTCAGTGGTCAAGGCAGCGGATTTCTATCGAACCAGCCAGCGTTCGAATCCCGCACGAGTGATGTGGAAATTTTTTGAGTTTAATTTTAAGTGCGAATATTCTAGAAAATTCTTTGGTGTTCCAGAACTTTCTGTTATCGTATAAAAGGGCAATCAAAGCTCAGTATGTAATTTAATTCTCACCTTTGCGAAAGAATACTAACTCTATGAAATAAAAAGCTTTGCCTTACGAGTTTCCCAATTATTCTACTCGACATCTTTGGTGGAAGAGCCGAGTAGATCCCTAGAAGCCACGGTGGAAAATTCTTGAGTTATGAAGAAGTCGTCGGTTGCAAAGATTCCCTCCTCATTACGGTCTCTACGTTCCTATTCCTAGAAGGGAAAGTATGACTGAGGTCAAACCTATTGTTGTAATGCAACCTTCACAACAATTGCGAAATCTGTCCATCTTCAGCGGAGAACGTGATTAAGACCCAAGCAAACGGCTAAAGGAATAAGAGTGAATGGCCAAGTTTAACAAATGGGACGATATTATTCGTCTGGCCAACGCATACTTCTTCGTCGATGGTACCGCTAGACAATGGTATAAAAACAATGAATACAAATGGACTTTTGGGGAAAATTTAGCAGTCAGCTAAAAAAGGCTTTTGGCGATTCCCATCTCTATCAGCAAAAAGCACAAAAGGATCTTGAAAATAAGGCAGAAAAAACTGGAGAAAGCACTCAATGCTATATACAAAACGTACTCGGACTTTGACATCAAGTAAATCCAAATATGACAAAGGACGATAAAGTGTCACACCTCATGAAAGGAGTTGCCGAGGACATTTATCAAGCGCTCCTAACGAAAGAAATCAAATCCACTGAGGATTTTATCAAGTGATATCAACACCTCGAAGTTATGAGACAAAAGAGAATTGGAGGACGAAAATTTAATCGCTTACCTAACGTTATTCCGATGGCTGCTCTAGACGAAGAGCCAGATCTAATCTCACTTGTAAGACAGATAGTGAGGGAAGAGGTACAACGATTAGTCGCCTCACAAGTGTCAAATCCTGAAAAACACATGACCACAGTTCAAGATATTGTAACAGAAGAAGTAGAAAAGTCGTTAGTCCCTATTACTACAAAGAGAGAATGGATTAATGTTCAACCTAAGCGCCAGCTAAACCCTGACGCCGATGAGAGACTACTCAGATCCACCATTCAGCCGGAGAGGAAGACCGGTCCATGTTGTTAGATATTGCCGTGAAAGTAGAGCCATTGTTAGTGATTATTAGCGGACAGAAGAAACGCCGTTCAGCAACGTGTGACTTCTGGGACCGCCGCCAATGATTTCAACAAAAACTATGCAGGCAGACCGTCGCCTAGCTCTGTCCGAGGTCGATCGCCTACTCGCCGCTTCAGATGTCCATCGCCGTATAAACGTTCCAGTATCTCCCCTGGCCGAAGAAACGAGGAAAACTAAATATCTAGTCCTTTCTCGGAGAAAGCAAAATCCGCAACGTGTGACTTTTGGGAAAAGCAAAATCCTCCCACTGCCGCAAAAATGACGAAAAATTATCTAGAACTAAACATGACGACAACAACTTAACGAACAACGAGTACGTGCACTCGTAGATTTATCATTTTCTGTTATTTCAGATCAATATATCGACGTTAATTACGAAAACGTAATTCTCAAGGTAGCCAACGGCAATCACGTACGACCAAAGGGAAAATGCATCCTCCGATTAAATATTAATAGTCTGATACGTCACTTTGAATTTAATGATGATGTGGAAAACTCTTCATCTTCTGGAATTAGGAGAGTGAATACCATTCAAGATTGCATCATACCTCCATGCTCTATAGCTAAAATATTCGTTATGAATTCAGAGAGTAACGCCGCTACAGATGTGATAGTGGAAAGAAGTAGACTGCTACTACTAAACAAAGAAATGGCTGTTCCCTCTACAATACTAACGTTTTCTGATGGTAAAGCTGAGATGTGGATAACGAATACTGAAGCAGAAGCGAAATTTATTCCAAAAGGTATGTGTGTAGGATACGCGGAGGCCCTGGGCGGAAATTATGTAAACGTCATATCCAATACGCGAAGCTGCTCGTCCGCCAAGACGAAAGATAACCCACCTGTGGTTGATTATTCTCAAATGTTGTCACCAGATCTCACAGTCGAAAGCGAAAACAGCAACTTCTTAAATTATTGTCTGAATTTCCTGCAATTTTTGATCAATCGAGGACAACCGGACAAAAGTGAATGTTAAGCATCGGATTACCACTGGTGACCATTTACCGATTAGCCAACGGGCATACAGAGTATCCCCAGCTGAACAACGAATTATACGAGAAGTAGAAAAGATGCTAGAAAGAGTCGTTATTCAACCATCAGAGAGTCCATGGTCATCACCAGTGGTCCTTCTGAGGAAAGAGGATGGCAATCAGCGGTTTTGCGTAGACTATCACAGTGTTAACAAAAGCACGAAAAAAAGACGTTTAATCCTTCCTACGTATTGACAACGTTTTAGACAGTTTAAAAGGATCAAAGTTCTTTTCATCCATAGATCTTTATTCTGGTTATTGGCAAATAGAAGTGGACGAGACAGACCGTGAAAAGACGGCTTTTATCACACCAAAGGGATTTTACGAGTTCAAGATAATGCCCTTCGGTCTGTGTAATGCACCGGCAATCTTTGAAAGAATGATAGACAATCTACTACGGCACCTAAAATGTACCATGTGTCTCTGCTATCTCGACATTGTCATGTTCTCTGATAACTTTGATGAACATCTGAAGCGCCTGAATGTCATACTTAATTTCATTAAAGTTGGCTTGGTTCTGAATCCAAAAAAATGCCTCTTCAGGGCTCAACAAATTAAGATTCTAGGACACTTAGTATCGGAAGGAAGTATTTAACCGCAGACCCAGAAAAAGTTAACAAAAACTATGCAGGGTGAAACATTTCCCGACTCCCAAAAATGTTCACGATGTCAGATGTTTTCTAGGACTCTGCTCTTATTACCGACGTTTTATCAAAAATTTTTGTCATCAAGTGAAGCCTTTGCAAATTTTGCCAAAAGGGGAATCCAAATTTTGTTAGGGTCGTGAGCAGGCGGATGCTTTCAATTGATTAAAGGAGACATTGATATCAAACCCAGTATTGGGAATTTACGATGAAAATGCCACAACCGAATTGCATACAGACGCAAGCGCCTATGGTATCGGAGCAGTCCTGGTGCAGATACAACAAGGAAAGGAAAGAGTCATAGCCTATGCTTCACGGATTCTAACAAAATGTGAGAAAAATTATTCTACGACTGAAAAAGAGTGCCTTGCCGCCGTATGGGCCGTGCACAAATTTAGATCCTATCTCTATGATAAACACTTTACCTTCGTGACAAACCATGTGCTGGGTAACCAGTTTAAAGGATCCTTCCGGAAGACTTGCCCGATGGGCCCTGCGACTACAAGAATACGATATTTCGATCATCTATAAGAATGAAAAAAACATAAGGATGCTGACATTTTATCTCGAAATCCAGTAGATGACCCTATATCTTTGGGAATCATATCGACATGTGTTGGTAATATCGCTGATGAACAAAGAAAAGATCCACGACTTATTGAACTAATACGGGCTCTTGACTCGAATACCGAACCAGTGAAGAGAGCTTTCCAACTGATTGACACCATACTCTGCAAAAAGAACTTTGATCCATCAAGTAAAAATTGGCTTCCTGTACTTCCTAAACATTTACGTCAAGACATTCTGCAGCAATTCCATGATGCACCTACGGCATTTAGGATGTGTCAAAACATACGATCGGTTTAGGAAGCGATTTTACAGGCCAGGTTTTTACCGAAGTGTGCGAAATGTTATGCACTGCCGGGAATGTCTGCGTAGGAAATCTGTTCCAAAAAAGCCACCAGGAAATCTCATACCTATACCATCTGCTGTAACACTATTCCATCGTATTGGAATATATATCCTTGGACGATTTCCGAGTTCAGTCGCTGGAAATAAGTGGATCATAGTATGTACCGATTATTTAAGTCGCTATGCGTTGAGAAAAGCTCTGAAAACTGCCGAAGTTTCAGAAGTAGCAAAGTTCCTCGTCAAAGACATACTGCTGAAACATGGATCGCCGCCAGTTATTATTACTGATAGAGGACAAGTATTTCAATCAAAACTTGTTTCGGAGATCATTCGACTGAGCAGCATCAGTCATCGTATGACGACAGCCAATCATCCTCAGACGAATGGCCTTCCCGAGCGACTCAAAAAGACACTGGGCGACATGTTATTCATCTACGTAGATGTAGAACAAGAAAACTGGGATGATATTCTACCGTTCGTAACCTTTTTCTTATAACACTGCTAAGCAAGATGTAACCGGATTCACGCCTTTTTATTTACTGCATGGTCGAGAAGCTGAAACCATCCTTGACACTCTTTTTCCCTTTTGTTCTGACATTGAAAACGACTATACTAAGCATCTTGTAGTAAAAACCGAAGAGGCCAGACAGTCAGCCAAATTGCGTACGTTAGAAGTACAAGAAAGGGACCACCAGCGTTATAACTCCAAACATAGAGTCGTATTCTATTAGTCGGGAGATTTGGTGTGGGTTTTCACACCTGTTCGGAAAGTAGGTCTGTCCGAGTAGCTGATTAAGAAATACTTTGGACCATACAAAAAGTTGCGACGATTATCCGATGTCACAAACGAGGTTCAAGGTCATGACTCCACATCGAGACGCCGAAAACAGAGAGACACCGTCCATGTACTCAGAATGAAGCCTTATTTCGACCCCAAACAACAAGAACCTGGTTCAGATAGTGATTCTACAACATCGGAGAACAGAATAGATGAGGAGGACACAACTTTTTCTGGGAAGATCCAGTGCACAGGCCCACTGACTCGTTCAAGATCAAAGATAATGATTGGGTAAATATGCCGAACTGGCGGCCGAATGGTTAGCGCTCTGGCCCTCGGGCATGGATGTTTGTAGTGGTTCGGAATACACTTAAAACCGTAAGTCCCGGTTTAATTAGCCCTCGTGTGCAAAAAAATGACCGTTGAGCGACAAACTAAACCAACCAACCAAAGAAACCTAGGTAAATATAAGAACAGCGGGACGCTGTCCTTCAAAAGAGGGAGCAATGCCGCTTAAAACGTTTCGCTGCCGTGGTTACCATAGCTCAGTGGTCAAGGCAGCGGATTTCTATCGAACCAGCAAGCGTTCGAATCCCGTACGAGTGGTGTGGAAATTTTTTGAGTTTAATTTTAAGGGCGAACATTCTAGAAAATTCTTTGGTGTTCCAGAACTCTCTCTTTTTGTTATCGTATAAAAGGGCAATCAAAGCTCAGTATGTAATTTAATTCTTCCCTTTGCGAAAGAATACTAACTGTGAAATGAAAAGCTTTTTGCTTTACGAGTTTCCCAATTATTCTACGCGACAATATCAGTTTAATGATGAAAATTAATTCATAATTTAATATTTAATTTTTATTTAAGAAAAGTAATGTGCTTAACATTATTTTCCTATACAAGGCTTAAACATAATTCAATTAATTATACTAATTAATTTTAAATATTCAAATTTAAAATTTTAAAACTTGTACAGTTCTCTTGTAGATTAATTTGTCATATTTATATTTGCTTGGAATTATATGGGTATAATATAGATGCTTTGCGGTCACTACATTAATTGCAATAATATTTCACTAACCCAAAACACATTTCTGACTGTCCTGACATTATAAGATGTCTGGCTCAACTCTCGGAATTCCCCTCCCTCGACATCGAAAAGCGTCTATACCTTGAAAACATCTAGGAGATTACAAGCTATGTGCTGCACATTCATGGTCATCTATACTTCTCCCCAAGGACACGGCACCAACCAACCATAGACACTTTGAATAGATGTAAAGTGTGATTTATTCTGTCTTGTGTTCAGTTAATCATTTTTCCAAATTGTTAACTATAAGTGCATGTTCAATAACACACATCTTATGAAAAACATAATAAGCTAGAAAGATTTTTTATGAATAGCGATTTCTTCTCTACATAAAAAAAATTTATCTCTCTACAAATAAATTTTTAATACACATATAAGATAATATTTCTTTTGTCTTCATTTTTAGACGTTAAAAACAAATATGCGTTTAGTATATTCACAAGAGACTTTATCAACAACTTAAAACGAATCTCATTTAAATTATATTTTAATGATGAAAATTGATTTTAAATTTTATTGAAAAATAGTAGTATTCTTTACAGTTAATTGTACTTCTACATAACTTTAAATATTCCAGATTATATATATATATATATATATATATATATATATATATATATATATATATATATATATATAATTTTAGTTCTTGTAGATTAATTTATGTTTTATTTAGAACTTGGTTTAAATTATATGGAAGCTTTAAATAAATACGAAGTGTGATTTATTATCTCAGAATGTACTTAATCATTTTTCCAAATTGCTCTAACCATAATCAGATATACAATAAATCTCAAAGAATCGATTACAATTTAAGAGAAAATATAAATTAATATTTAAATAACAAACTAATATTTACATTTAGAAATCTATTTAAAATTATAGTATAAAAATATATTGTTACAATCAACACAGTTAAGAAAATAACTATGCGATAATCAGGCATACTAGTGGATAAAACAAAAATTCAGGACACTACTTTCTAGAAATTTCAGAACATTTTACAGGACAATTTTATTTTATCAATAGTTTAAATAAAAAGGAGAAAAAAAATTTAATAGTATTCTAACTTTGCAATGAGAGAGTCAGAAATTTTTTTTATCTGTTTTATTCATGCTCAGTCAAGGATTTTCCTTTTCTTCTTTTCATCTTTTTGTTGTTCCAAGTAAAAAGCATATTGAGAATAAGCATTTTTTTTATGTACATTAAATTTGATTTCGTAACTAAATTAACAACAGATCCATTCCTACCAATAAAATCCTTACACATTATTAATAAGCGAATACCAAGGTCTGATAAATGGCACCTTTCTTGAGTAATATTGTTATTGATAGAAAACCCACATTCAGAGATGGCATTTTCCATGTGATAATATTACATATGGTTTAGCTAATTTTATGAGAAAATGATATTTAAAATTTCCTGAAACATCTTTTAATTTAGAAACTTCACTTCAGAAACAGCAAATATTTTTCTGCAAACAATTTTTGTTTTTTTAAGGCCTTCACAAGCATACATTTCAATTTCTCCTGTCATTTTATCACGAAATGCAAAATTTTTTGTTACGTTTAGCATATGATTTGCAAGTTGAATAAAAGCCTCTTTAAAATTTGTATCATCCTTTCTTGATGGATGAATATACTATTAATCATGCAAAAATGCATTTGAAAGTGGCGATTTCTCCTGTAAGTAAATAGCAAATTTTCATGTAAGAACTTCGAACGTTTTGCAGAAATCTTTTGTTTTCAGGATAAGTAATTAATTATCCTGAAAATTATGTGCTGACCAACATCTAAAATTTTAAGAGGTAATTACAATTTGGCTTCTTTGAAATTTACATTGCATAGAGGTGGCTACTTTTTTTGCTAACATCAGATTTCAAGAGAATTTATACATTCTTCTTACTAATTCATTTTGTTTAGTAAACAAACATCATATTAACAGAATATTTTTCCGAAAAAGTAAAATATAAGGAGAAAATATACCGCAAAAATAAACAACAAAATTTATAAATACAATAAGTTCAACGTCTTTTTAAAAAACTGTGAAATAATTACATATTTTTCACTTTCCCATATTTTTTTGAAGCAAAATAGTTAAAAAATATTCTTTTAATGCTAGATACAGTTCAATTATTTGTTCACGTGTGGGTCCGAGAGCTTACCATCATGACTCTACATGTTTTTTTAACAAATAGTTCACAACAGGATACACTAATAATGAAATCTGAAGATTGTGATAATCTTCTCTTCATGCTACTGACAATTTAAACCATTCATATGGACAGTAAATGGAACTATTTAAGCAAAATTATTACTTCAGATTTTTAAACTTTATCTTGTGTATTTCACAATATCCAGTGCTTGCAGGAAGATGATACAAACAGCCGTTTTTGTTGATCCCCTTTTTGAATTCATGTTAGAAATAAAAACAGTTCGATTTAACTTTTCTTTCATTTGTTTTTTATGCTTAAGTGAACTAGCATAAATCAAAATCCGAGAAATTTCCATATTTGCAACATTAAATTGCTTACAACACACATGGCAGAAAGGAGATTTATTGTTTGCAAATGCTTGCAGCATCTGTCTTTAAAAAAAATCACCATTTTTGTCTTAACAATCAAGAAAGCCAATTGTCAATGAAAAAAGCCAATTGTCAGAAAATTTCATAATTGAGTTAGTACATATAAATCCTTGAAAGTCTGCATAGAAAATAACAAAGTTTTCAAACAAAATATAAATGGACAAATTCTCTCAAACTTTTGAGATAAACAATTTCCGTTTTCTAAACAAAGGTGCAAACATGGCAAGTTGTCAAATTTTGATTAATGTGTAAGAGGCAGCCACCTCCTATGATGTCATCAACCACAGTTTTTTTTCATTTGTCATCTGATGGATCAAAAATGAATTCCAACACTGAGGCTAGTATTTGTTGTCTAGTTGATGGTACAAAGTTATCATTCCCTTTGGGTAAGATACAAATGTAAGCAGAAGCCTGCCATTCTCATGTGCAGTAGAATATGCTATGACAGAAACTATTCTCATAAAAGAATAATTATCTTTTACGACAGTCAAGCTGCATTACTAGCTTCCCAGAAGTCTACTACAACTTCTGTTCTTGTCTGGGGAATGATATCTCACTCTGTGCAGATTGGTTAATAATAACTCCATTACTTTAATGTGGGTGCCTGGGTACTTTGGTGCTCCTGCCAATGAATTAGGTATGAGTTGGCAAGGGCTGTTGGCATAAAATTGGATAAAACAAAAATTCAGGACAATCTGATTTTATTAATAGTTTAAATTTTAAAAAAATGATTTTTATAAGTATTTTAAATTTACATTTGTCAACAAAAATCAAAAACTTTAAATTATAAATAAGCCTAATTATAAATTCTGAACTTTTCATTAATTAAACTTTTTAAAGATAATCCAGATATAATCATTGCTAATATATATATCTTGAATATTATGTAAAGTTTGTGAAAGGTCATCAAATTCAATATCTTTTCATTAACAGAAATATTAATGAACAATGTTTCATTCATACAACTATATTTTTACAGAGATAAAAAACTGCAAATTCCAAAATAAAAAGAAAAATCTTTTTAATTTGTGCAACTTTTTGTAGTTTCATTTCTGTAATTTTTCTAAAACATTTTTAATTTTACCATTGGCAGCATCCAACATTATCTGAACAACTTTTATTTCTTGAAAATCATTAATATTTACAGTATTTCTTAGTCTTTCTGATAAGCTATTGATCAACTGGAGATCTGCTGCTTCATCTTTTTAAAAGTTTTTTTTTTTTTTTTTTGTGAAAGAATGAAAAATTTTGTTATCAGCTTTATCCATGTTCTTTTCAGCATTTTCTCTTTCTTCTCTTTTACTTTTTTCTCTTTGTCCTTATCTTTATTTTGTTATTCCAAGTTAGAAGCATATTGAGAAGGAGCATTTTTTATGTACTGTATCATTGATTTTGTAATTAAATTAACAACAGATTCATTCCTACTAATAAAATCCTTGCACATTCTTAATGAGCGAATACCTAAGTAATTTGCACCTTTCTTGCGTTTTAATGTTGTTACTGACCGACAACCTATATTCAGGGATAACATTTCCGTGTTATAATATTAGACATGATTTAACTAATTAAGTGAGAAAAATGATAGTTAAAATTTCCTAAAACACCTTTGATTTTAGAAATTTCACTCCAAAAATAGCAAACAAAACTTTTTTGCAGAAATTTTTTAATTATAGCCAACTGTCTGAAAATTTCGTAATTCGAGGCATTTTACTGAGTACATATAAATCCTTGAAAATCTGCACATAAACTAACAAAAATGTTTCCAAAAAAATTTAATAGGTAACCATTCTCAAATTATTGAGATAAATAATTTTCATTTTTTGAGGGGAAAACATGACGAGCTATCAAATTCTTGATTGATGTGTAAGAGGCAGACACCTCCTATGATAATGTTAAAAGTTTTTTTCATGCTTCATTGAATTCATTCCCTCATGACGTCATTAGAAAAACCATCCTTCATTCGCCCATAAATTTTGAAAGAATACTAATATTGTCTCAATTCGAAAATAAGAACGTCCTTTTGCTTTCAAGTTGAAATAGAAAATAATTCAGGAATTTCAGGATATTGACTTAAAATTAAGGACTTTTCAAGAAAAAATTTTTTTCTGGAAAATCAGGACATCTACGAAGCCTAGGGCTAGATCAACAACCGATTTTTTTGGTTCTGAACCAGTGAAAAGTATTTCAAAAGAATTGATTAGAAAGAGCGTTTTTGATCTCTTCAGAAAACAACAGTTATGAACTGGCACAATGCCAGTGATAAAAGAGAAACAGGGATACTACATAGTATATGCCCTAGTAAAAGGAAAAGAGATTTATTGATTGCGCAATGGAAGTCTAAGGAGAGCAGTGGGACTTCTTACAGGACACTGTTACCTTAAAAGCATCTCACCTTATGGGAGTATCAGATGATCTCACTTGTAGAGGTTGTCTTTATACGGAAGAAATTTCAATACACATTGTATCTGAATGTGAAACTTTTTCTGCACATATATTTGAACTCTTGGGTCAGCACTTGATTGAACCTTAGATGCTGCATGAAATTCCTGTAAAATGTCTGCTGAATTTTGCTTCAGTCACTGGTCTCTACAAATAGGGTTTTCTGAGGGGTACAGTACAATAGACCTATGGTTGCAGTGCTCTAAGTTCTTTTGGAACCACACATTTGTTGTTTAAAATATTATAACTAAATAATTAATAGATTTGAAAACATGGGATATGAAAATTGAAAAAAACAAGATGTAACTTCAATAAGAATTCTTGATTTAATCATGATGAACAAATACTTATTAAAGAATTTTAATTAATAAATCTATTGCTAAATGTGGTTTCACTGAAAAATATTACAATAAAGCAAACAGTTTAAGCATATAAAAAAATGTGAAATGCATCACAGCTTTAACAATGTATAAATATAGTTAAAACTAATATATTACATAAAGTAGTTTTCCAATGTCAATCAAATGAAAGGTTGCACTAAAAGAGAAGTTACGGATATTTATAATATAAATAATAAAGCAAAATAAATGCAATTTGTCAACTTAAAAGGATAACTATAAGCAAATAATTTATAAACAACCCATTATAACTACATTAAAGTGGAGTTCTTTTAACAATGAATGATATATGCAAAAAAAACTTAAACAGAAAAAAAAAATTGGAAAAAATATTACATAATCTTTTATTTTTTAATTAATGTATCTTGAATATTTTCTCTTATTTTCTCTTATAATAATTTTGAAAATATTATTGTTAAGAGCAACAAATGACTATTCATTTTAATAAAACTTTTCTTACAGTAGATATTGCATTAAGAAATTTAGTACAGAAAGAAAATTATTTAACTCTTTTTTTCTCAGAAAAGAACCTTTTTAACATTAACTATAGTAAGCACTACTGAATTTTCATGGGGTAACCATTATCAAAACATCCAAGTTACACGTGTTTGATTGCAACTTGCACTTTTAACATCTTTTTGTCTGCTTTTAATATGGAATCAAGAAAGACTTGCATATGACTTTTGCAACATTAATTCATACAAGATGATTTTAAATGACTCACTGCAAGACAACCATATACTTTCATTTAAATATTGTCTAAATTTGTGTACATTTATACATATTCAGTTAAAAAAATAGTACATGAAATAATGAAACAGTATCTTTCTTGTTCATTGGTAAATTAAAACGTCAACATTTTTTACAATATTTAAAATGAAAGAAGAATATTATGATATTACAGTTTTGTTGATTAGAAGTCAAAATGAAAGCGATTTGTTTGGCATTTTCCTTTTATTATAACGACAGAGAATGCCAAGCAGTAACCTACTTTTATTCAGATAACTTGTTTTTAACCCTTTCAGGCACACTAACCTTTAAATTTGAAATATTAACATAAAAATTTGTAGATTGTCTATTTAGGTTTATATGAGTATACAGCGAAAAATTTGTAAAGATTGCATGTACCACTTCGATTTTGTGGATGTTCCATCACATAGAACACTGTGCCGCAAAGATCGTAAAAAGCAAGCATTACAGTGAAACCCATATACACATAAATTTTTTTGCATATGAATGAAAAAACAATGCATTACACCTGCATAACTGATTTAGCATGGTCCAGGGTGCATCACAAGAACGCCTGCAACTCTACACCATAAAAAAAATAAATAAAGATTTCTGTACAATTTTTTAGTTTTCCAAGTAGGGTTTTGGGGCTGCATAGAAGAGCCTGGTTGAGATAAATCATCGATGTCATTTTCACTGGCATCTGACACAGCATTATCAGACTGAGACTGATCAAGTATTAATCAAGGAACATATTTCTCTGCATCACTGTCACCATCTATATGATCTGATTCACTAATAGAGGGCAACTTTTGAACATTTTCATTGCTTCAGAAGGATTAAAACCTCTACATGCAACTTATTTGCTATTAACAAGTTAAAAAAACTAACCAGATATTAAAATAATGTTTGCACAAAATAAACTAAAAATATATAAATTAAATATATGTATACACAATATAAAACAAATACCAGCGAAAAGAAAAATCAACAGCATAAAAATAATGCTTCTCTAACTAGAGAGGATTCAAGCTAATTGATATAATCCTATACCACACTGAAGCTCCCCAATTCAAGAAGCTAATGAGAGTGTAGAAATATTATCCATATAAGTAATTCTTCCTTGTACATTTCTCAACATTAGTTTATTACACCCCAAAAGAGAGAAAAAATGATAAAAATAAACACAGCTGTTCCCCTCAGCATTTAGTTCAAGGCTAATCGCACTCTAAATAGTGTAAAGGAAAAGTGCTGTTGCTGTGCAGTGTTCCAGATGAAGGAAAACATAGTTTTATCACATAATTTTGCATATACTTTTATGTGTACAAAATTTAAAGTAATATAGAATCAATTGTTCAAGGTACAGGCAACAAAATAATACAAAAATTTCTTTTCAAACAATTATTTTTATTTAAGAAAAAAAATTCAGAAATATTCCTTCAAAATAGAGGGATTTAAATAATCAGCTATAACTGAAAATCCTTGATCGTCTTATGATGCCATCTATTATCAAAAAAGAGAGTTTACAGAACATTTTAAGCCAAATTTTATCTTTTTTATCATAAAATGCAACGATTTGGTAACAATTTAAAGTTAGATGTTCCATCATCTGGAACACTGAACCACAAAGGGTTAAGGAATATATAATACATTAAAATTAATGTGAAATAGTTTTCTTTCAAAATAAAGCAGTTTCAAATACATAAAAAACTTAAAGCTACCTCATAAAGTATGATTGAAAAAAATATATCTTTTACCACCTACAAGAACTGAAATTGAAAAATAAAAAATTAGAAGGATCACTATTTGCCAGAGTGAAACATTATTATTTTGGATTAAACAGGAATTTTCACATAGTTGCCTTAAATATAATTTAAAAATTTGTGAGAAAAACTGCTTCACAATATTTTGGGGCATAAGCAGAATTCAGATATTTCCCCGTCATTCAGTATGCTGCAATAAGTAATGAAATTTTTCAATACTATAATTTTTACAATTTTAATGCTTATGCCTTTTCCTTTTCATTGCTTATATGAATGCTCATTATGGAAAAAAAAAAAGAAAGTATCCTGTTGATTAAAAATTATTTACAGTAGTGAAACTACTTCACTTCACTTCATACATCTGTATAAAAACAATCTGCTGTACAAAATATGACTAAATGTGTTTATTCCCTCTATAAATTCATATTTTCTATTTCATGCATTTTTCTGAGATAACCACAAAGAAATTTACATCTCTTCTAACAGTGAATGCTTTGAATTGTTTTTCCATGCTTTCTTTCATTGTAACCTTGTGGTGTGTGTACCAACTGCATGCATTTTGTGTACTTTCACATCACTTGTGATGTTTCATTCCTGACATTTGTGATGCATGAACTATTTACTGAATAACATGTTCATTGTACTGATTGCAAGAGCTCTTTTCTGAAATTTTATGTAGCTATTTACATTATTGCTTAAGTATTGCAAAACAGTTGACTGAAGAGGGATTGAATTATAACAAATATGGTTCTAAATTAGTAAAAACTATAAAAGGTAATTTACAAAGTTAACCAAAGCAAAATTCAGCAATCAGTTTCAAATATTAGTATTAACAGTCTTGAACTCAAAAGAATACTGATTTTTTAGCATTATGCCACAGCTGCAAAGAGTTATGAGTTTAATATTATGTGACCTGAATTAAACATATGAATTATTTCAATAAATTTTGATATAAAGAACCATTTATTTGCTTCTCTTCGCTAACAACTATGAAGATTTAATTTTTTATTCAAATACCATGCAGATTTCCAGATGCACACAAAATTTTACATACTTTAAAATATTTAATTTCAGAAATACTACACGGGAAATTGTCACTGTCTTGAAAGTTAAATTCACTAGTTAATCTTCATTAAATTTTAATTAATGCACATTTAAAATGAGCTATCATTGTAAAAAACTGATTTTTTTAAAGTGATTTTGAAACAACTAAAGCATGTAATTGAAAAGTGCAACCTATATGAAATGTAAGTTAAAAGTTGAAAAATAGAATATAATTAAGAATTAAAGTAATTTTATTTATAATAATTTTAAAAATATGTAAAATATATATAATTCAAAAGTTATAAATATTTATCTCAGCAATCTATCTGAAGTGATTTACGTGCTGATGACTCTTGATGCCCAGGATGATTTGTCAAGTTAGTGAATTCTGGATGCAATTTTGACTTCTCATGACAAGGTTTACTTCTGATGTCTATCATGTACACTTGATGCACGACACATGGTTTCAATGAAATGAATCGTCATAATATCTTAAACATTCAAAGCTATTAGAGGAGCGATTTCGCAAATTGCTTTGGAGTATTGGTCTAACAATAGTGTTAACTTACGGCACATATTTAGTGAAACTCGCTTTTAATTGTTAAATCTCACATGTAAATCTAGAAAATAGAAAATATTTTACAGTTCTAAAATGTTAGGCTTGATCATTAACTCCTCTATGAAACACCTGGTATTTTAATGTCTTTACTAAAAACAATTGAAAATAAAAAAATAAGGTTTTTCAATATCAAACTCTCAAAATGCGTATTAGATAACACACACACACACAAAATGTGCTTTGTAAAATATGAGTTATTTTAAAATATAGAAGTCAATAAAGTGTTATTTTTATTTTCATTCAGATTATTAATTGATGTTAATGCATGCACTTCTGATAGAAAAGCTTCAACAAAATTATCCATTTTAATTCAAAAAACTTTCAGCAAATATTAAACAATATTTTAGGAGGCAAAATGAATTATTACTGCCTAATACTAATGCCAGGTGTTCAATATCTTTAAATTACTTCATCCTTAATTCTTAAATGCAAGAGTCCACAAACCACAACTGCCCAAATCCAAAAGAAAAATTCTTGCCCCTCTTATGACAATTATTTCATGAAGAAATTGCGAGTACAAACTCAATTTATATGCGGCAGCTGCCGCTAAGGAATATCACATATCCTTGAGCCATTATAAAAAAAATATAACCTTTCAGTCGCGAGAATGCCTTTCAGAAAAATTACCACTGCATCTGTATTCTGAACTTGAAAATACGACATACACCAACCTCAACAGACGTAGACATAAAAAAAATCAATTTTCACCTGCTACCTTTCAATAGCCATTAAGATAGCACATTGGATTTTTTTCACAAAATGTTGTAGAAGGTCATGGTGAATTTCTTTCTAATTTATTAATTTGTAGGGAGCAAAAAAAATAGTTCTTAAGAGCAAAAGCCATAACTGTAAAAATGTTTTTGTAAATAAAATACTATATGAAAGTTTTATTTAATACAATTTTATAAGAAATATTAAATATATACTTAAAAATAATACTTGCTTTCTCCCTGGTGAAAAATAAAGTGTAGTTATCACTTAATTTCCCTTTTCACTACTACATACTAAAAGTCATTTTTCAAATTTAGGAAATTGTGTTCGTTACCACAAAGGTTTCTTTCTCCCTTTATCTCTGTGTTAATTATACAATCTCAATATATTTTTCATTCAAATTATATCTGGGACAACAAAAAGTTCTAGAATGAAATTTTGTTGGATGCATATATGAGTAAATCATCTTCAGTCAAAGCATCACACAAATGTTTCTTTTTTCCTTCTTCCAGTTATCTTATGGAAATACTGCATTTTAAAATATTCTATATTTAGTTTTTTTTTTAAACATCAATCCAAGCAGATTAGTGCTAGAAAACTCCTACAGCCCTTTGAACTCAATGATCATAGTTATTTTTTGCAAATGTGCCCTAAAAGATATATTTACCACTAGAAGCATTTGACTGAACTCTGATCTATGACCTGTAAGATGAGAAAATTAGATTATGTGGAAGAAACTTGAGCTACTTCAAAAGATCGAAGATTAAAAATAGTAATGCAATATCCCACAAATATTGATTAATGATTCCCCGATTAAAAATATTGATCCGAGAGTCTTGATCATAAAAAAGAAAATTAAATAAAACAAAAGATTAATTAAAATGAGTTCGCAAAGAGGTTTTGCAAAATTTGAGTTCCCAAATGGAAATTAAAACGGAATTATAGAATCGGTAGCATTCACAAATTAGAGGTTAGTGAAAACAAACATCTACAATAAGAACAAATTAAATAATAAGCTAACAGATTATATATGTTTAATATATAGTATATTAAAATTATTTATAGAATATTAAACTATATTTATTTAACATCATTTCTTTAAAGTTAATACTCATTCATGAACTACTTAAGATACTCGTTATGCAAAGACAGTTTTAATAATGATATTATAAAGCAAATGCTTTAACAAGCTTTCTAATAGCATATTGACTAAGGAAGATTTTGAAAACTTGCGTAAAAAAAATTTTCTTCAAAAAAAGAATACATTAGTTTCCAAATATTACATTTATCAGTAAAATATTTTTGAAAATGGAGCTGTTGATAATACACTAGCAGTACAACTTTGTTAATGTTTTGAACTATCATACCAATTATAATAAATGTCAAAATATGTGCTTAGACAGATGCTATGGAATATTAAAAATTCAATAAAGTAATATCAAGTTTATTTTTATGAATTATATTTTACAAAGATGTTCAGAATTTCTGTAACAAGAAGTTAATTACTTACAAAAAGAGGCAAATAAAAAATTTAAGTCATAAAATACAACTAATTTTTAAACACATAAAATTTATTTTGCAAGACGTAAAGCGTCATACATTTATCAATACAAAACCAGAATAAAGTTACAATAAACATATATCCAAGAAAAATTTAATAAAAGTGATATATTCATATAAAAAATAGGAACAAGTATTAAGTTGTATATCTATTTTGAAACAATCATCAAACATACAACACAATATACACTGTAAATATAATATTACAAATAAAAATTCAATACTTCCTCAAAAAAAAAAAAAAAAACTTAAATTAGATTTATAGGAACTATTTAATGATACATGTATGAAATTAACAATTACTACAAATGAGGCATTAAATTTATAATTATTGAAGACTACTTCTCTCACAAATATAGTCTGGTACATTTAAGACAAACATAAAAGATGTTATACAAATTATTCAGGTTATAAATGTACATTCATATAAAACAGACATACATTTGCATTAAATATAATCTCCACTGAATTTATTCAAATGAACAGTAAATGAATAGCCAAATTAAAAATACCTCTTACAAAAACTTTTTTTTTTTATTTCTCAAAGATTTAAATGAACTGTATATAATAAAATGTTAAAGTTGTGAGTAAAACTAAAAAGTGGTAATTTATAATTGAAAATAATATTATATTTACAATCCATAATTAAAGTTAAAAAAACAGATTCCCACAATTTTACATAACATAAAGATTGACATAATATAAAAATGTTCTTTTTATAAAGAGAAAAGTATAACAAATAAGAACGGATATATCCAAGTGAATGCACATTCGATTCACTGCACACAATAAGACACATATTCATCATCAGTAAAATCTAAAATGAGATTTTGATGTTTCTTACAAGCATTTTAAAGAATAGTTTTTAACAAAAACACAGAATATTCAAAGAAGGTACATAACTCATGTACAAGTTAGAAGAAATTGACAAACATACATGCACTCAAAGATTACTAATTGAGTGCACACTCAAGAAATCAACAGAAAATATGATGCAGTTATAAAAAAATGAAATACCATAGATTGAATGATACTTATAATATATTAGCATACTGTACTCATGAACGGACAGCTGAACGGACAGTGTATTGGGAAAAACAAATGAGAATTTTGAAATACAATACATTAAAAAAATGAAATACAATAGATTGAATGATACTTATAATATATTAGCATACTGTACTCATGAACAGACAGCTGAACGGACAGTGTATTTGGAAAATCAAATGAGAATTTTGATTGCAGAGTTGTTCTCTGATAAATCCTTACTGAAAGACAGTTAAAAAAATGTATGTTAGGAAACAAGAAATCATTAGGAAATTAACAATGTATTATATTTATACATTTGAAATACAGTTTTTTGTTTCTAACTCAAGATAAACTATATAAAAAAAAAAAAAAAAAAAAACAGTGTGGTAACCAAATCACACTATTTTATTTTATATATTTACTTCTTAAAGTTAATTAACACTGTTGTTAACACCCACAATATGCTACTGCCAAGAATCTTGGAGAATTCTCTTTTTAGATGGGAAACAAACTGCTCTCTAGTGGATGGCTGGCTATCGTGGCAATAAACAAGAACTTTCTAGCAAAAAGACAAGCAAACTTGCTACAAAAACCTAATAGAGTCATCTCTTACTGGAGCACTGTACTTTCTACAAAAACTTTTTTAAATCTATTATCTTGCAAGATCTTAAGGTTTGCAGATCTCTAAAAAAAGTGGAGGAATTTAAGTCCTTCTATCGTTTCTGAGAAACCTAGACAGAAAGCAGTAGAACTTTTCACCCATCTTACAGGACACAATTGCCTTGCCACTCATTTTAAGAGCATTGGTATCCCTATCAATCCCACTCGTCCACTTTGTTTCTGAAGAAGTAATGGACAAATATCAACTGGACGGCTATAAGGCTCTAAGCTGTTCTACAAAGAAGTCGAGATATTAGGAGCTAAATCACTCCTAAAGCAATGACTTCAATCTTTTGTTCTTCTGCTTTCTGTAGTATTGTAATCTAATAATTCTTTGAAATTGCATGGCCACTTTGGGGGGGGGGATAATACTTTCTTAAAACACAGTAATATTGAAACTTGTAAATCACAGTATATTTTATAGAAATGTATAAGCAAGTAAATAGGTAAATTATACAGAAACCTTCTGTACTTTGAATAAATTTATAAAAGTTAAATTTTTTGACAAACTATTCTTGAAACTTACAACAACGTTAGACGCCGTAAGTTTTAAGATGTACTAACAATCAGTATCTGCATTAACTGGAACAAGTAACATAGCATTAGAATTGCACTGCAATGTTTTAGCATTTATAAAGAATATTACTCAGAAATTCCCATTATATAGAAATTCCATTATATGATACAACAAATTAACTCAAATTTACTTTTCTAATGATTTGGTTTGTTATTTTAGTCACATTTGGCACACAAAAGTTAATAATTTGATTTAAAAAAAAGTTGAATGCAAGCACACTTTCTACAACTTTATAAGTTAAATGTATAATAAGAAATAAAAATTTCATGCAATAAAAAGAAAAAAATTTGAAGAAAGAGATAATTACAATGTTCATTATTCCCGAGCAGTGATTTTTCTGGCTAAAAGCTCCAAATGTATTTTACTTCTGTAAAATGGGGCTTGATGCTAAGAAATGAAAAAAAGATAAGTAGTTAACGTTTGTAAATTGATTACGACTGCAAATGAAAAATACAGTAGACATTTTTATGTATCAATTTCATTGAACAGGTATTTTTGTCATCAAATTCTTCTATAATGCATTTACTACTGATTTTTTTCCAAGAACTACATTAAGAAAAATCAGTTATAAAGGAAAAATATGTATCAATAAGATACCTAGTCATGTGAGAAAATCTATTAAAAATGTATTTAGAAGTTAACTTAGCTTTATGATCAATTCAGTAAACAAAAATATGAATACTTTGCAAAAAATAAACTGTAAAACCTGAATTAAAAAAGATTATAAATATATATAAACAAACATACAAACTGTGAAGAAATTATTAACATAAGATTAAGATTTTCTACCAGAACAATAAATGGCTTTCATATCATTCACTTCTTATCAAGAAATGTAAGAAGAAACAAGAAATATATTGTGTGTCTAGAGAAGTTTCATCAAACTTCTGCTTAAATGTTGAATGCTAAGAGTTAAGGTTTACTTTTTACAAACCATAATACAATGTATCAGGCTTATACTACACAAGAAATTTATACAAAAATATTATCAAAAGAAATTAAATTTTCCTGTATATAATCTGTGGATTATGCATTTAAAAGTTTTGAATTTTTTATGCGTATTATATATTGCCACTAGTAATCTGATTAAAAAAAGTTTCCATCAGAAAAGCTAACAAAAGAATTTTTAAAATAAATGCTGTTATATTATGTAAAAAAAAATTAAAGAAAACAATAAAAGCTTTCACTACATGCTTGATGTGTTTCAGTTATAATCCAGTTTTGCCAAGTTACATTCAAGAACAAGTTTATTTCACAGGAAGGATATTGCAATGATCTAGGCACCTTTGTACATTTTTTTTTTTTTTTTTGATCTAAGCTGTTTTGTTATGATAACATTCAAGTTTATATATTATCACGTGAAAGGAATATCATCTATGTTACATGCAAATGTTTAACTAAAAATTATAGAGACTATAATAAATGGCAACAAATGTGCTAACTTAAGGTGAAATTGGAAAAATATGTAGTACAACAGAAAAATCGCATCCAATAGAATTTGAAAGAGATCCATTTCTTTTGTTTAATTAATAACGTTACACAAATAATTTTATTTTTAAAATATTTATAACCTCATTTTTAATGCTACTAAAAACTAGAATCTTGCTCGAATTATCACCATTGGTGATTGATCAGACGTTTACATATCGGATATCACAGCAGACGATGAGGTGAATACACTCTTATGTTCTTCATAATAAATGTTTCGATTACACGATATTATGTTTTTGATCCGCTGTAGATTTTTTTATTTTATGTGACACAATATTATCAGTAATACATATTTTTGACTATTGATCAAAAAAATTAACTCCATTTTAATTAGATTCAAAATTTATTGCAAGTTTAAAAGTCATAGGAAAATACTGCATTTGCCTATATTCTTCAATTAAATTTAAATAATACAAAAATGGAATGTTCTGACTAATTTTGAAAAAGAATTAGCATACACAGGATAGCTCACTAATTAAGAAGTTATTCATTAAGAAATAATCTTTCCACAAAAAATATTACCTGGTGTTGAATATTAATGATTAGCAACACATTCACTCTTCTTAGGAGAAAATTATGCATCAGAGCCAATTGCATTAAGAAAATTTCTCTTTTATTATGATATTTGAATATCAGTTGCCTCTTTAGAATACTCACATATACCAAAACTCATAGAAAAATAATTTTCTGCATTAAAACATCAAATTTATAAAATTAGCTCAAATACATTTAAATGTGATATGCGATTTTTCCTGTCAGTTTTATTTTTCTGACATCACACAAAATAAAGTAAAATATTTACTTTATTTACTTCCACATTTATTTCTCAATAATTTTGCAGTGAGAATATATAATCAACAAGATAAATTTTATTTATTTTGTTATGTTTGATGTATTTAATACTGTAATGATTTACCATGGTACGTATTTGATTGAAATAAATGAAATATAGTTGGGTGTGTAAACTTAATTTGAACAGTAAATTTAAATTGAACATATAAACAGAACATTCTTCATAGATATTTGAGATATTGAGAACTCGGAAATGATTTTTTTATTCAAGATTTAAAGAGAACTAATAATCAGTTTATTTATAAGCACTTTAAAATTATGAGATCATAATGTAAAGAAAACAAAATGGATATAATGAGAAATGGTTATAAGTTTTACAATAATCTGAACCAAAATTGAAAGATACAATAATAATGGATTCCTACAACTTTAGGAGACATTAAACGTGCTTGCATAAGTAAAATACACATTAATTTTATAAATTATGGCACTTCATAGCTTCACCCTGATTACTAAAACACAATGTTAAAAAATAAAGGTAAACTTTTTTGCACAGTTTGTATGTACACATACATATTTTTATCACATGTAACACATCTATAAAGTAATAGAAATTCATTACTTACTGTAATTTGTGTAGGATGAACATTTCTCGATAAAAACTCTGCATAAACCATGGTATAAATTCCGCAATCACTATGATTTTTTTGTTTCGGAATACCCTGTAACGTAAAAATTACTAAAATATAGTAAAGAAAAAATGCAGTTGCATTGAGCAAAATGGTATCTTTTGTTAAATTGCATATTATACGTCTTTGGACAAAAAATATTTTCAACATGAAATTATAATGAGCAATTATAATTTAAAGCACATTTTAAACTCTCTGTGGAAACAAATTTTTTAATTCTTAACAACTTTTTCTTTACACCGCATAGCTAAATTCAAACTTGGTTAAATTATTGCTGGTAATTTTCTTATTTAACCCTTTCAGGCCCACTACCCTTTAAAGTTGAAATAGCAACAAAAAAAATTGCAGGCTGCCTATTTAGGCATTAAGGAGTATAAAGTGAAAAGTTAGCAAAGATTGCGATTACCATTTTGTTTTTGTGGGCGTTCCATCAAAATGGAATACTGTGCAGCAAGGATCTCAAAGTGCAAGCATTGCAGTGAAGCACTTATATAGGTAAATGCTTTTGCATATGAATTTGAAAAACTATGAATTACTCCTGTGTAGCAGATTTAGCGTGGTCTAGTGTGCACCACAAGGAGGCCTTCTATTCTACACCAAAAACCAAAACATTTGAGTACAATCATGCTAGTTATCTAAGTAACGGTTTTGGGGCAGTATAGAGGATCCTGGATTACTTAAATCATCGCCATCATCTTCACCTGCACTTGACACATCGCTATCAGACTGATATTGATCAAGTGGTTAAGGAATATATTTCTCTGTATCACTATCTCAATGTTCTGATTTACTAACAGAGGATAATTTTTTTAAAGCATTTTTACTGCTTATGAAAGACAAAAAACTCTAGGTGCCATTTTTTTTCAATTAACAAATTTTAAATTTTTTAATTATATCAAGATTTGTAGTTTCCTAAGAATCAAATTCCAGTTTTCCAGGAGTCAAATCAAAAATTTCCAGGGGGTATCGACATTTATGTTAAATATTTTTATTTTATTTTAAAAAATTGTAATTAACAAATATAACTATCAACATGAAATATTTTTCAGACATTTCTGTAAATAATAAAAATAAATTGCTAACATTAATGAGACTATTTTTTATTTGAGTTAAAATCATTAATCATTATTTCAAAAGCCTTCATGAATTTACAGCTGTAACAGAAATTTTTTTGAATTACTATGTAGAACTAGTTTTTGAACTAGTATAATACCAATGATCAAAGACAAGCAAAGTTATTATATTAAATAGTACATGTCCTAGTAGAAGGTAAAAAGAGCTATCAAAGCTCAGCAGTAGTTTCAGGAGAGCAATGAGACTTCTCACTGGACATTGCTATCTTAAGAGAAATTTCACTATATTGGGTGTATTAGATGATCCTACTAGAAGTAGTTCTCAATATAGGGAGGAAACTACATTATATATTTCAGGCAAACGTGCAACATCTAACACACTAGATTTGAACATTTGGGTCAGCATTTAATTGAACCTTGAATGTAAGAGGACATCCCTGCTAAATGTGTATTGAATTTTGCTTCGGCAACTGGTCCTTTTTTTTTTTTGAAGGGGGTGAGGGGAATAGTACAACAGATTTATGGAAGCATTGTTGAGTTTTTTTGGAACCACCTAACATTAATTCTAAATCTAACCTTACCTGTATTTCATCTTTGTATGCACTATGAAATATTAACATTTTGCATACATAAGAACAAAATACCTTTTGGTAAATTTTAATCTACTATACATGGTACTTTCATGCAATAACAATTTTAAGAGTAGGCTAAGCACCATAGACAGGATATAATTATGCAAAAAAGAAACTCAGAAACTCATAAAGCAATAGATTTGACTCTAATAATTCCATTTACAGTTAAAAGTCTAATTTCACTAGTTATTTATGAAAAGTTACTTTTTTTCTACTTTTTTAAGGAGGAAGTTCCTAAGCTTAATTTCTTATTATATTTTTCTCACAATTTTATTTCAAGCATTAAAATACCTTTATGAACCAGTATTCATTCAAAATAAATTATAAAAGAACATGAGTAAACTTAGTTAATAACTTTGTAATAACATTTTAAATACTGCTGAAGTGTCAATTACTGAATTTATTTTAATGTACAAAGTTAAAACATTATTCTGTTTTTTTTATGCAAACATTGATCAAAAACAGAAAGAAAAAGGAAAATAATTGCAGATTACAACTTACTTCAGAGATGCACAAACAAAAATCTGGAAATCTTTCTGTCAATCCCAACTTTTCAATATGTGATAGAAGGAAACGCCTAAAAATATTTAGAAATTTAGAAACTAAATTTTAAAACTTTATGATAAAGCTTGCATATAAGAAAAAAATTCTTACTGAACTAACGCGACATCAGCACTAGCGTGATTATATTTAGAATCATATACAGTAATAGTTCTTTCAATGAAATTAATTCCCTAAAAAAAGAAACACACAGCATTATTAAAAACCAAATAATTGTTGAATAATAAAAAATGAAATAATTAAAATTTAACATTGAATAAAAGTTGGAAAATTTAATGAATGAAAATAGAAAAGTATTTTAACAATAAATTAAAATAACAAATAAAGGGAAATAGTATTTTAATTTTTATATGGAAAAGAGATTGAAAATTATAAAAAATAAAAACAGCTGTTTTTATATCAAAACTTATGAATGAATACTTCATTCATAAGTTTTGAAACAGAGCATTATTTTTGAATGAGGATCACTTGTTTGTACTTTAAAGTTTATAAATGAAAGAGTACATTAGTTTTTCTCTAAAAATGCAATTAAAAGTATGGCATCTGTAGAATCAAAATCAATTTCTAGAAAAAAAATAAGATGAAATGGATGAAAGCTACCACTTTTTTAGTAAGTTGAATTAATTTAAATTTTAAAAAAAATGATTTTCTTTAAATTTGTAGCATAGAGCAGTTGAAAGTTTTAAAAATCTATCATTGAAAATATTTGTTCAGTTTTAACAAAACATCAAATTGGATCTATTGATATATATTTTGAAACAGGAAATCAAAAACTTTAAAATTTATCATATTAAACATTGATTTTTTTTAAAAAAAAATATGAAAACACCCAAATTCAACATCATATTTACTGCAACTAAGCAATTGTTTTGGAATACAGTATTAACTACAATAATGAATCTGAACTGGACCTCAATGAATAGGAACTTCAACATTAGAGCAAGAAAAAATATAAAAGAATGTGTCATGAGTGAAATGTAAATTTATTTTGTTTAACTATAACATGAAGCAATGAATTGCATTATTGAATCCACTAACAAATTATTTTTTGAATCACATAAAATCAAAAGGACAAAAAAGCCACATTTTAAAACAAGAGTTAAGTGTTTTATTAATATAGGTGTAAGTTCTTAAGATAATGAATCAAAGATGAGGTAAAATGCTCATTTTATTCATTTAATTTTTTAACTGCAAAAGATAAACTGTTAGATGCATATGTGAAAAAGAAAACTGTATGAATCGTGATATTTTACAGACAGTAAAACATTAATTATACAAACCAGAAATTTGGGACTTAATATTGAATTGATGCAATAGTGATAAATAACAATTGGTACAATTTTTGATAAAGTATACAATTTTCAAACACATAACAATGTAAGAGGATTTATGACACAACATTCGTGACACACCTATTAGAACTTCAAACATAAAATATATTTCACACAAATTTGTCACATAAAATTGTAAAATAAATGCTCTTAAGTATGGAGAGTTAAGAATCAAATTAATGAAACAGAAATGAAAAAATTACTTACTATTAATGCCCAATGGTTTTGAGTTTGTAAATGACACGGCATAAGTGCCAATGCATGATCAAACACTGGCTTCATTGTTGAAGTCTTCACTGTAGATTTTTCCACCCCAAAACGTGCAAGAGAAGTATAAAAGAATGAATCGAAAACATATACAGGTCGTAGATTTTCTCGAACATTTCTTTCTTGAATCAACACGAAATATAAGTTAATTATCTGTTGAAATAAAGATATATATATAACATTTATTAACGTTCACACCAAAAATAAGCACTACCATAAAAAATAATTTTAAAAATAAATTGCCTGACTGTAAAAATTTAGATAAAAAGATTTTTAGCTTCATAAAAAAAATTTTTGTCATTCTAAAATTTAATGATTTTAAAATAATATTTACCGTAATCCTTATATTTTCAATTTTAAAATGAAGTGTCTTAATGTCAAGATGAATATTCAATAATTAGTAACAATAATTAACCACTTAATATGAATAAATTATAAAATTAAATTATATGACTAATAAAAGAAAATACATTCTTGTTTTCAGAAGCAGCAATCTATTTTCTAAGCTGGAAGAATACAGATAAGCAAATGTATAATTTTTTAAGCAAAAAAATGTTAATTAAATTTAATTTTATTTGTTCAAGATCCTCAGATAGGATAAGCTGCACAGAAAACAAAATAATGTTTGGAAAAGTTCAGTGTTTGAGATTATACATTGGATAAGAACAAAATGAGAATGTTGACATGAATAACTCAGCAGAATAAAGGCACTAAAACAAATTCATGAAAACCATAAAAATGTCACAGATGTAAATATTATTAAAAAAAACTCCTATATTTTCCGAGAACCACAACAGTTTCAAGAAATTACTGTCATCCAGAACATGTTTTATTTTATTGTTTTCTAAACTTGTCTTTTCTACATTTTGAAAGGGTTTGAGATGTTTTATTGTTATGGATATATCAATTGTTTCTTGAAATTTTAGTTTTTAATTTTCATATCAGCATCTTAGATTTTTTTGTGCTGTTAGAAGTTGATGGTAAAATGGTATAAGATGACAAAGTTAAAAGTAGAGTAGATATTGGTAAACTTCTCTTTTATGCTGGATTTTCGTTGATTTTTGTATCTGTTTGTAAAGTAGAATAGGAAATGCCAAATTCTGGTATTCCTTATACTATGTTTGTCTTGCTTCCAAAGAAAGTAATATTTGGTTTTATCTTAGTTGAAATAACTTCTTTTACAAAGGTCGATATAGGCCAAGAGTTGGATAATACAGCATATGAACCAAAACAGTTACAACACTAGAAGATTTTTGAAATACAAGCATTAATTGACATACAAGAATGACAAAATTTTACACCTTTTCTAAATATAGCATCACTACTTTTACATGCCTGATGAGAATGACCATATCTACAACATCTGAAGTATCCAAGAGGGTTAGGTATAGATGGATAAAATTTACAGCTTATATAATCTGCTTTTGTGGATTTTAGTATTACTGATATTTGAATAATTAAAACATGATGCAAGGGGATAAGTATAGTCACATAGAATGTTTATATGATGAGCAGCACAAACTTCTTGATCATGTAGTTCTTCCAAACGTTTTGTTTCTGTGACATGGATGAAATCAGGATTAAAAAGGACATTACGAGACTCATTTAAAGTAATATGAAATGATGTTTCAACTGGAAATTAATTTTTTTTTAAATTACTGATTAGTGAAGCTTGTTTTGAGTCAACTTAAATAAAATCTCCTGATTGTAATTTTTAACATTTTGTTTGTTACCAATAGAAGATGTGAGAAGTTTTGGTACTTTAAAAGGCAATTCTCTTTGAAAAGTATTCGGAGTTCTTATTAACATGTAACGAGTACTTGAATTGATTTCAACAATAAACGAAATTGAATCCATAGGTTATTTTTAAATGCTTAGACTCAACAGTTAACTCATTTTGCTGCAAATATTCATCAATTTTATATTAGTCATGTTGATCAACCACTCTCAATATAACAAAAGAAACTATGATTAGCTAAGGTTTCTTCCAATATATCTACTTGAAAGAAATGATAATCGTAACTTTTTCCGTAATTTGATAGATTTCTTGCTATGGTAGAATCGTCAAAACTTTCTCTATAAATATATGCAAAATTATTCAAAGAATAAAAATAATATTTTTCTGTCATTAAAACAGTTTCAGATTTAATTGTCTTTTCTGATGTTATTTTGGGAAGATTCAGATGAGCTGGATGACTTGATAGTAAATAGTGTTTGATTCTTGTAAGAGTTCACAGCTTATTTGTGCTTTGAACCATAGCATGAGCAAGCACCTGTTGGAAACCTGTAATTCAAATGTGGAATTTGTTTTTACATTCGATGCACTCTGCAGAATGAACACTGTCAACAATTCAGTGCCACCTCCTAATTATGCATTTATAATAGAATCCTTTGCCTGCAGATAATAGAATGTATTGATAAACACAAACCTACACTTTTGTGAAATCAGTCATTCATGACTAATGGCTGAAAATAAGATATAGACGAATGTTTAGCAACCCTTTATCTGGATTGAAGGAGAATTATAAAGGAAAAATTTCACCCTTTCTTGTTGATAAAAAACAGTTGAAAGAAAATACATTCCATTGAAAAAAATTTACTACTGAAAAATTTTAATTACTACTTAAATTTTTTTTAACTTTCAAGGGAATTTAATAAAAAAAATTAAGGAGTGCCAAGATAAATTTTGAAAAATAAGGAACATTTTGGGATGTATTTTAAAAAAAATCAATTCCTGAGTATCAGGACAAATTAGACTACTGCATTTTGCGAACTATAAGCCACACAAAGATATATTTAGTGCCAGGAATTTTTTTTTTTATTTTCACTATAATCAAAATTACAAACAAGACAAATAACAATCAATAAACATTTTACATTGAGATGTAGAACATAAGTGCATTCATTTGAAGTAAAACTACTTTGAACTTAAAAATTGCTCACCAGATTTTAGAAATTAAGACATTGGGACTTTTTTTCAACATTATCAAAAATTGACAGAGAAAGTTTTCATATGCTAAAAATCTTACTAAAAACAATTTTTGTTTACAACAATGTGGTCAAGAATATGGTCAATATTCATAAACTAGCAAGATAATTGAAAGTTTAACACCAAATAGTAAAGCCTAAATGAAACAATTTCTCAATTTGCAACAAAACTTAACCTTGTTGCTTTTTCCATTGAATATGGGGTATGTCTCGTGAAAGTCTATAATATAACTTCACTATATAAGTTCATCACATAAAACACAATGTCTTTAAAAACTTTTCTACTAAAGACTTTACTTCATACTATAACTGTATGAATTACTTCTATTAATAGGTTTAAAAATGTTATAAAAATTTTTCACGAATACATTTTTAAAATTCTTTCTGAAATTACTACTTTTTCAATTATAAATATTCAAAAATTATCTTAGAGCAGGAATGGTGAACAAGTGGCACGTTTGAAAATTTTGATGGCACGCACAAAAACAAAATCATTTTTTACAAGCTATCTTTTTCACAGAAATGAATTAAAAATTGTTTATCTATTTTATAATTTAAGATATAAATTTGTAGTACTTAATACCTATCTTAGTATGTTAACTAGAACCATAAAATTAAACATTTTATTATTAAAATATCGCATGAATTCTCTCGAAATACATAAAGATGCGCATTAGATAAAAATTTTTTGAGTATCCAGTTTCTCATACTAATGTAATTGCATGTTGCTGCCGTCGTAGTACCCGAATCACGCGAAAGACTGCATTATTCATTATGAGAAAACTGTCGTCTTTAAAACGTCAGTGACTTGTTAAAAAATAAAAACGTTTATAGTTAATAAATATAGTGTTATTTTTAGATAAATATTTTTATATATTATTTCATATTTTATACATTCTGCATTCTTTTGCAAGAACATATTGCATCACAACTGAAGTTTTAACCAGTCACAACATTAATATAATAAAAGTTACTAAACTTATAATTTATTTTGCTCATTTTTGAATAATAAAATATTTTATATTATAAGAAATTATTTTATTAATAAATCAGTGTAAAATATAGAAATAATTAAAAAAATTATCTTGAATTAATATATTACTTATTATTTTCTTGTGCTGATAATATTTTTATTACTTTAATATGTGATGAAATATGTTCTTGCAAACAAATGTAAAATAAATATTATTTTATGATTATATTATCAAAATATATAATTTTTTAGAATTTCTTATCGCGCCTAGTAAAATGAAGAAATCGAAATTATCCACAAAACGTGTAGCAGCAGAAAATTCTAGCTTAATTGACCGATATATACTGTATGATTGAAAAGGACAGTAAAGCATTTGGTGTTTTATGTTCTAAAACTGTAGTCTGTAGAACATCTTCAGTAAAACAGCATTATGAAACCAACCATAAATTTCTTTTAGACAAAAGTGTATAAGAGTAATGCATATCATGTGCCTTAAGAATTTAAAATGCGCAAACTACTTCTTTAATGAAATATATTGGAACTCAAACACCATTGCTGATTCTTGATTTTCATAGCCTTATTCCCTAATAAGTTTAAAAATGTGTGATGATATTTTGAGTTTTGTAACAGAATTAGTCAATTTTATATCAGCAAGAGAACTAAATAAAACTTTTAAGAAATATTAAGCAAAATAAACTCATCGTATAATAGCTTATTTTTATACAATGATGTACACTGGTTACGCCACAGAAATGTTTTTCAAAGATTTTTTGGTTGTTTGGAAGAAGTAAGATTATTTTTTTAAATAATGAGAACATTATTGACCAATACAATGAATTATTGGATGTATAATGGCTAGCTAAGTTATATTTTTCACATTTAAATTCTCACTTAAATGAATTAAATAAAAAACTTCAAGGTGTTAATAAAACAGTCATTATGTTTGAATTAATCAAAGTGTTTGAAGTGAAATTATAGACTTTTAATCGAGATAGTCTTTAAAATTCACATAAATGTTTTCGAAATACAAAAAAAAAATTTCTGAAAGTGAATGTTACAAAAGACCAAATAAAGAGTCATTAACGAAAAAATTTTAACTACATGGAATTCAATTCCTGACCAGTTTAATTTTTAAAAATATTAGCAAAGGCAATTTTATCAATATTTTCATCAATGTGAGCATGTTAATCAGTATTTTTAGAATTAAATTCTATGCAGCAAAATTTTAAACAGAAATAAAAATCACATAAAAAAACAGTTGTTTTTACTGTGAATTTTGTGTTTCTAGCATATTGCGTTTTTGTAAAGCATAAATAAAAAATTGTTTAAAGAATTGCTTTTATTTGTTTTATTAAAATATACTTACACATATAGTTTCACCACACTAACATTTCGAATCAAATTTTATTGGGGCATGTTACCTTTAAAAAAAAGAGTTTTTATGACTTTGTGGCACAGACATCAAAAAACGTTCGCCATCCCTGTCTTAGTGGCATCACTTGACATACATACACCAATTTTGGCTCCAAACATGACAAACACACAATAAAGTTATACATACAGACATCAAGTTTATAAATGCAGCTTCAGATATGATGTATAGTGTGTAGAATAGAAACAAGCACTAGAAAATTAAATTTTACATTTTTTAATTTTGTACATCAAATATATTTGCAACACAGGAAGTTTAAATGTAGCTTTAAAGGACTGTACTCTATAGAACAAGAACAGACAACTAGAAAACTGAAGTTTAGCATTTTACATTTTAAAATTTTATACAAGTTTTTAGAAAGTTTTCAAAGAAATACATTTTTTCCATTAATTCACAAGAGCAATGTATTCATTGTGTTTTTACTTATTCCATTCATAATGTGTTAAAATTAGTAATGTATGAAATACAGCTTTCATTCAAAATGAGATTCAGAGGTCAGTAAATGCAGAAAAAAAAGTTTGATTAGAAAAAAAAAAAAAAAAAAAAAAATCTTTTTAAGAATTGAAAAACTAAAATTTGATTTGGTAAAAAATTCTCAGTTTACTAAGTTTTAAATTTCATGTGTTTCAATATTGAATTGTAATTATCCTACCGGTACATGACCAGAAAATCTACAATCTGACATTTATGAACATAATTGATGCATTTTTCCTATTTCATTATATTTACTGAACTTTCCTTAATTACTTCCATGTATTTCAATAAAAATATATTTTGCTTAAATGTTTTAAAATTTCAATTGTCCAGTTTTTTTTTTTTTTTTTTTTTTTTTTTTTTTTTTTTTTTTTAATCTCATTTCTCCAATTTTTATTAACAAAATATTTGAAAAATTCAAATTTTACAATAATTTTTTTAAAAATTTTCTTTTACACACAGAAAGAAAATTTAAGAACTTATCACCACAATATTAAACTCCCAGAAATATGTTCAGCATTATTACAATTTTAATAACCTTTTTTTTCCAAAAAAAAAATTTACATTTAGGAAATTAAATTTAATTAAAATATACTTTTCCTCAAACATAGATAATATTTTATGCGATGAAAGATCATGACGATCAAGGCAAAATTAACAAGGAGTTCCTAATATGCAACCTAAGATCTTAGTTCAGACACACAAATTCCATCAATCCAAATTTTCCTCAAAATTATATGAATTTTGTTTTACTAAAAAAATTATTAAAACATCTGCAATATATATCATAGTACTAGAAGAGTAAATGATAAAAAATCACACATTTTTATAATAAATATTATGTAGTAGTTCAAAGCTTCTTAGAAGAGGAAAATAAGAGCGAAGGTGCATTCAAGAAAAAATTTCTTAAGTACTTTCCTCTGAACACATCTTACATATTAATATTTTTATTAAAAAAATAGTATGCATATGAAATACCTTTTTAAAAGAAAATGCAGATATTTAAAAAATATTGTTTACTGAAATCTAATCAAAAAATTAAATCAGATTAGGTTTTTCTAAAATATATAAATATTACTGAACAAATCTATAATCTTATCAAATCTAGAAGACAGATGAAGTTTATTTAAGTAGTTTTCCATTACTACTTTCTAATGAAAATTCTAACTTGATAAAAAAAATCCTATTCTGAATTATTTTGAAATATTAGCTTTGATTTTTTATTGTTTTTTTCTGTCAGGTATCTAAATAAAGGAAAGACAAGTGTATCTAATTACAACTACCTTAAAAGAGATATTTTCATTTATTTTAATTTCCAGCCTGATATGAATTGTTAAGAATACTTTAAAGAAATGTTTATTTAAATAAAATTTTCAAGTTAACAAGTACCACATGCTAACAAGTAATTTTTATAATTTACAAAATGAAGCCATAATTTTTTTATTTATAAACAATATTTTATTTGATACTAAGCTAATGTAGTGAGTTTTAATCCATTGCTTTATAAGAATGAACAAATTCTCATAAAGGGATAGAATAAAACCACTTAGATGAAAACTTAGCCACACAATCAATGACAAAGTTTAATGATATTATAACAGGAAAATAAAATTTTCTTCTATAATAAAAAACAGGCCAAGCTAAAAAGAACTTATCTGCAATATAACAAATAAACTTATTTCAAACTTTAAATGCATAAAATGTTTAAAGTACTTTGATTCCTCATTATGATAAATCATAAAATAATTTTAGCACTTTTTGTTAAAGTCCTCACGGAATATTGATAGAGATACATACAAGTTGTTTAAAATTGAGTAAGTTTCTTTTTTTTTTATATATAATTGAGTGAAGGTAATTACCAAAAATCCATGCTTTATTTTGTCAATATTGAGAGTAAGCTCAGTAGTTTCGTAATCACGAAAGATAATTTGACATTTCTAGTTAACTAATCATAAAGTATCAAGTAACATACCATCATAAGAGATTTCTTTCAATTAGTTCACACCTAAAAGGATGTCTAATTTAAAATAACCCAGTGAATATAGGAAAAACGGTACAGGAATGTAGCAAATATACAGGAAGTCAAAACTTAATGCTAAATCAAAAAATATGAAAATACACTTTTTAAAATTGTTCAATACTAACTTTATCATTTATCCATTCTTCTCTATCAAGAAGAAGTTTAATATCCTGAAGACTCAGGTTTATTCCGCTATAACTTACAATGGTCTCAAACGGAAGTCTTCCAAGTAGTTGCATTTCTACATACGTGCATACTCTTTCCAAGTTTTGCATAAAATTTTCTGGCACATTAACAAAATTTACAGAATTTGCCATATCTATAAAAAAGTTCAATATTAGTTAAAGCTTGAATGACTTCTCTGCATGTATATGAAAAAAAACTTTATATAACTTATTTCTTATCTAATAAACAAATATTAAAATAGAAAAAACTTAAGAAGGGAGATATGCATAAAATTTGTATTCGAAATAAATCAATTTTACAGAAATATATTAAATAAATTTTAACTATGATTAAATTATATAAATTTGAAACTTAAAAAGTATATATATACAAGTAATCACTTAAACATTAACAAAAGATAAATTACGCTAAACATAAATAGCAATAAGTATCTTTTTAATCAGTCATGTCAAAGATATGGCCAGTGGGCTTATCAATAAGGCCTGTGATCATAATGTGTCACAGAAAGAAGAATCATGTCTTTTAAAGCATTTAGACTTCATTCAATTCCTCTACAGAAGTTTTAAAATGCAAACACAACAGTTATAAGTAATTTCAAGGACAGCATGTGCCAAGACAAGCAAGAGAGAAAGATAGTAATGCCATCTCTTAGCAACAAGCAGAAATACCCTATTATTTCTGTTGAGAACAATAGAATTTTTCATGCATTTCAAGCTTAGACTAGAACCTTGCTTATTGCCATAAAATGAGTGCATCAGCACAGCGTAAGTCAGATGAGTTGAGTTAATCGAAGTGATATGTTTAGAGAAGGATTTCAGTTGTACTGCAAAATAGTGATTGTGAAGGTATTGTGCATTTAATTGTATTATGTGCGTTCAATATCCATGATTGTTGTGTAGAGTTCCATATCTGTTACGATTTTGACATAATGTCACAAAAACTTAAAGTTGATAGTGAGTACAGAGTTTTTCAGTCTAAATGGGAAATTGCATATTTTTTCACAGAATAGAAAGGTAAACTACTATGTTTGATATGCAATCAAACAGTTGCTATTTATAAGGAGTTTAACTTGAAGAGATACAATGATGTGAATCATAAGTCAAAATTCGATTGTTACACTGAAAAAATAAGAATGGACATTTTCTCTTCTTTAAAATCTAAACTTCAAGATAACAATACTTACTAAAGCTAATATTCAGAGTGAAGATTCCCTGAAATCAAGTTTTATTATTGCATTAGAAATCATTAAGAGATCAAAACCTTTTACTGATGGTGATTTTAGTAGACTGTATGTTGAAAGTTGCCAATGCTTCATTTTTATTTCAAAAGTCAATAATTTAAAATATTTCACTGTCAAGAAACACTGATACTTCAAAAATAAATGATTTATCTCAAAATTTGGTTCTTCAACTGAAGATTAACGAATTTACAAACTTTTCACTGGATGTTGACGAGAGCACTGATACTGTTGATACAGCTCTCAACTTGCTGTTTTTATACAAGGTATTAACAGTAACTTTGAAATAAATAAACCACTAAAGTGCATTCCATTGACAGGTATTGCAACAGCAAATGCTATTTATTCTGCAATTTTAAATTTCATAGCAAAGAATATGAAGTCGACTGAAATATACTTAACAGCACTACTATGAATGGCGCTCCTGTCATGGCTGGCAAACATTCAGGCATTGTAACTACATTAAAACAGAAAACATCAGGGAATTTTGCTGCACTTCTTTGAATAATTCATCAGGAATTATAGGCATCCAAACATTTAAAAGGAACAGATTACAAAAACCCTGACAATTCAGGCAATTTTTTACAAGATATGGACGAAAATACTGTATATTCTATTTAAACAAGCACCAGCTATCGGAAGACAGATCATTTTCAGTTGGTTGCAAAACTTCTTGGGCACAATTAATAATTTTTTACAGTTCCATCTCATTGTCAATTTTATTATAAAAAATTTGGTACAAATTCGGTATCCACATAAATTCGGTATCCATATAAGATTTCTCGCCAAATCTGGCGCCCTTTGTTTACTGCGTAGTGTTGCCGATTTCAGCTTTTGTTTTTATTTTAGTGCTGCCAAATACAGTTGTAGTTATTTTTTTTTGTTGCCACTATTCAATTTTCTTGTGTTTAACATAAATTTTAAAGCTATTTTAAATTTACTTTGACTTTCATTGTTCTAGAACATTCTATGTCCCACATTTTTTCGACGTTTCTATTTGAATTGGAAGCCATTTGTCTTTAGTTTGCTGTAGGTGCAATTAAGGGATGTGCTTCGTTGTCACCAGCATCTAATCATCGTAAATTTTTCTTTTTTACAATTCTTTTACATTAATTCTTTTTATTTGGCTTATTTAATATATATTTATTATCTTATTAATTTATTATTATCTTATTAATTTATTATTTAAATTCTGAATGTATTTTTTTATTGTATTTGTGTTTTATCTTTATTTACTTTAAAAGTGTATATATTTAAAAATATATTCTTTGCACGCTTACTTTAAAATTTGTAAAGTGTATATATTTAGAAAAATATTTTTTGAATCCTTTTTTTTCAATTTTATAAAGTAATTTATATTTAAAATAATATTTTTTGCATGCCTTTTTTTTTCTTTGCTTTTTTAAAATTTTATAAAGTGTAAATATTTAGAAAAATATTTTTTGCCATGCCTTTTAAAAAAAAACTGAAATGTGACACTGGTGACAGCGAAAAAAATTTTGAAATAAACATACCAATCGGCATATCAGCTAAACTTCATATCAAGTAAGTCCATCATTTATATTTATTTCCCTTTTTTAATTTTCTAAAATGCTTATTTTTCGATCGAACTTCGGAAATTTTCCCGTGTTAGCTTGGGGCGCTTACATTGGCGACGAAAAAAATTCGCCGCGTTCGCCAATATATGGGGATACCGAACTAGTTCCAAAAAATTACAGGTGAGACTTCATGTTGTTTATGTTATTCATAGGTATTCAACTTGACTATTACACATTTTACAAGATTTTTAGTACAAAACAATAGTATCACAAAATTTGAGCAAAGAATGAAGCTTAATAAGGGAAGGATTAAAAGAATGAAAATCGATAATCTAACTAGTTAAGAAATGAAAATCGAAGCATGGTTAAGAGAACAAACTTTTTAAAAGGAACTAAACCATACAAAATTATTATTGATAAAGAAATATAAAAGTAAGAGTTTCATTTATGGCAAGCTCCTGCTGCTCTTCCTCATCTTTCATACACAACCTCTTCTCTTTTCCAAATCTTATTTCTCCCTGGAGCTTTCTTTTTTTTCCCTGGACATGACACAATAATTATAAATTGCAAAGCTTATTTCTCTGAATGAAATTGATATTATACTAAAACTAAGATTGAAATTTTCTGAAAAATTTTATTTAGCTTTGAAATGATTTAGTGCCCTCTCTAGTGATGATTTAGGAGCTCCGCAAAACAATAAACTCTTTGATATAGTTTATTTACCTGACAAAATTCTTCTATAATTCCATTATGATATAGTTCTTGTCTATTTGAAATTTCAGTGATTAAAAATTTCAGTGATTATTTGTTATGAAACAAATTAACTGAAAAAAATTTTGAAAATGACATCAGTTACAGATTAGATCTTCAGCTTACCTACAATATGAAATAACTTATATATTTGTAATAATAATTGTAACTATAAAAGTAAATTATTGAAAATTGAGAAATGAAATACTTTACACCATTCATTTTATTTGAAATGAAATTTTTTTGTAGGTTTTATACCTTTCTCATTGATTACTAAAAAAAAAAACAAATTTTAAGAACTGTTACAGAAATGTTTTCACTTGTACTTAAATTATATTTCGACAAGTTTTTATTAATAATATTTCAGTTTTAAAATATTTCATTTTTAGAGAGTGGTTTTTTTTATTTTATTTTAGTCAAAATGAGATTAAAACTTCACAATTCTTTTATAAGAGAAAATATATTGTTTATTAAATAAAATGTTTTATAATAACTATAAAAAATGAATATCAAGTCAAATAATATTTCAGAACATCAAAATTTCTACAATTTTTTTTTTAAAATCCTAAATGATAAATAGCATCATATGAGTTCCTAATAATTTGTCAGTTGATTCAATTTTCATTAGATATCTTGTTTTTTTTATTTTGAGTAGAAAAGATTTATTTGCTTAGTCAATGTTACAATTTTTCTAAGGTATACTACTTGATTCGGACATCTTGTAAAAAATTAGAATTCTTAAAAACATGGTGATCTTGGCATTCACTAAGTCAAATCAGTTACAGATTTTGGAATGTCCCTAAATTATTGATTCGTAAATCAAGAGATAATAACATCAACACATATTATTTGGTAAATACAAGCTGAAACTAAAAACACCACAAATGCATAAAAAGGAAACTAACCAATATAATTTATAGTTCAGAATTTTTATTAGAAAAAATTTAACATATTTCCATCATTACATGTATAAGATTTATTAAATAATTTAATGAGAGAGATTAAGCACCACAAATCTTGAGCAAAGTATAAAAAAATGTAAGAAAAGATCTTCAACAGGAGAAAATAATTATTAAATTTAAAATATATTTCTCTGAATAAAATGGATATTTCAATTAAAAAGAAATAAAATTTTTCGATAAACAGTTTTCGTAACTACTATTTGGCGCCCCTCTCAAAGCGATTCCCGGGGCACGATAGACCCCCTTGCCCACCCCTTCACTACGCCACTGCTGAAAAATTACCCTCAACATATTTTTGTAAATATGTACAAAATTAAATTTATAAGGAGATTTGTTAATAGTACCTCTAAACGTTACTATTCAAATGTAAACATTGTTATGTCACAAAACAAAACTATGTGAATTTAACACCGATAAAAGAATTTGTAACTTGATCAACCAGATCACAAAAATCTTCCTGATTCGAACTCTCACCAAGATTATACATAATTATGAAAGCCTAAAAACCTTACCTTTGACTATGCCTTAACGGTATTCAAGGCGTCACTCAAAGAGGAAATTTTCAAACAGGGCATACTGCGATGAACCTTTGTAATAATTGTATTATAGTGACGACACGAACACATACATATATACAAACAAAAATCATGAATACCTATACCAAACACTACTCACCTTTCTTCTTTAAAAATCTTTCTCTTTGTTTGATTCAAACGAACGGCATAACATTAACAAGCGTCTCTATAATCTGAAATAGTGACGTCAAATCAACTACGCGAATTTTAGAATTTGAGAGAATGAATTAGCGCACTCTAGTGGGGGAGCAAAACATTTAAAATGTTTGATGTAATAAAAAAATGCGCTTTACTGCTTTGTAAAACCAATTACTATTTCTACTTTTAGATATAAATAATTATTTTCATTTAATTTTATAAAAAATAAGCTGATTTAAAATTATAAATCAAAATTTTAAACATCAACAACTACGCGAATTTTAGAATTTGAGAGAATGAATTAGCGCACTCTAGTGGGGGAGCAAAACATTTAAAATGTTTGATGTAATAAAAAAATGCGCTTTACTGCTTTGTAAAACCAATTACTATTTCTACTTTTAGATATAAATAATTATTTTCATTTAATTTTATAAAAAATAAGCTGATTTAAAATTATAAATCAAAATTTTAAACATCAAGGGGTAAAAGACCAGGAATCTACTGGTTTGGTGCGATTTCCAATTTTCTCGCCAAGCACTGCACAGCTATCTGGTCAACCTTAAATTACTTCACTAAAAGCAATATCCGGCTACCAAATATCGATCGCGTTCGAACTTCAACTTTGGAATCGCGCGCTATTTCGAATTCCAAATATCAAAATTTCGAATATTTCATTATAATAACATATTACATAAGAAGCAAAATAGCTTTGTCTATTTTTTCGCCAAGCGGACGAGACAAGGCTATTCGATACAAAGAATGGACGCCAATCGACGTAAGAAACCGGGCTTTTCCCCGATTTCGAATCACTATGCCTAGTGTTGCCCCCCCCCCCACCCTTCCGCGATTTCAAATTGCTAAACCTAACGGAATATATGAATACAGTTATCGTAATAAGAATTGATTAAAGATTTTATTTAAAATTATTTCAGAATTAAAATTAAAGGAAATAAAGTAACAAAAATAATTACATATAATAATATCTAGTAAAAATTAAATAAAATAATGAATTTGGGTGATTAAAGGTATACAATGTTACAAATCATTACTACATAAACTTAAATCAAACAATCTAGAATAATTTTTTATAAAAAGAAATAATATTACTTATCATACAATTCTAGGAATTCTATGCCAGCAGAAAATACTTAAAAAAAATATTTCTACCTTCATTTTTCATAAGGCACTCTACATGCATAGCAAAATCCAAAATGAATATAAAAGTCAGAATTTCATTTCTGGTACGATAACTACAGTGAAATACAAAACGAGAATATTTAATAATGCAAAAAGTATATTAACAAATAGGCAGTATTGAAATCCCGGCAGTATATCCACCGCGAAATAAAAAAAATGTGAAAATAAAAGACAACATTTATATTTCGCACTACATCTAAATAATAAATATGATAAAATAGGATTTAAACTGTTGCCTATATATCCGATAAAAGAAAAATACAAAATGAAAAAGCAAGCATTTCCGGGATTTGCGGTGGCGAGACATTAATAATACATTTTATTTAATTCCTTTTTGCGCTAAAATGTCATTCAGTTTTTAAACTTGAGTCGATAAAAGAAAAACACGATTATCTTCAACTCACTTGTTGACATCTTTCCTTATCAACAAATAGCAGCAGTGTTTGACAACAATGGCCAACAAACAATGCAGTGGCGTAGTGAGCTCATTTGTCACCCGTGCACGACAGTGACGGGGGGGGGGGGGGACAAGGGGGGCTATCATGCCCCGGGCGCATCTTACAGAGGGGCGCTAAATCATTTCAAAGCTAAACAAAACTTTTCAGAAAATTGCAGTCTTAGTTTTAAAATAATATCAATTTTATTCGCAGAAATAAACTTTGCATTTTATAACTATTGTCCAGGGAAATATAAAAAAAAGCTCCTGAGAGGAATCAGATTTGGAAAAGAGAAGGGGTTGTTGATGAAAAATGAGGGACAGCTGCAGGAGCTTGCCATAAATGAAACTCTTAATCTTATATTTCTTTATTAATAATCATTTTGCATGGTTTATTTCCTTTTAAAAAGTTTATTCTTTTAACCATGCTTCGATTTTCATTTCTTGACTAGTTAGATTATCGGTTTTCATTCTTTTAATCATTTCCTTTTTTAAGTTTCACACTTTGCTCAAAGTTTGTGGTACTATTGTTTTGTACTAAAAATCTTGTAAGTGTGTAAATAACGAAAATATGTTGATTTTTTTTTCATATAAAATTTCTGGAATATTGGATTGATCAAATCCATTTTAAATCATATGAAAGGTTTTTATTTTAGTATAAAAACATTAACCAAATTATTTGTGTTAATGTTAAACGGTAATTTTTGGATCTATTAACTTAGCGAGATTACAGAAGAGTAAGCTCATGAAAGTACCTATTGAATTTTATGAATATGCCAAGATTCATAGTGCCCTTTATGACTAAATTGTTATACAGGTTATCAAAGTCAAGTTGTATACTACAAAAAGACATAACAATAAAATTAACAAAACTCTATAAAAAATTAAAAATAATAAAAAGAAAAGATCAACGGATATTGTTTTTTTTGGACCCTTCTGTGTGTTATAATTATTCAAAAATTCAAAACTTAAAAGTTTTTGTCGAAATTTCAGTGTTTTGATATATTATTTGAAGTGCTATTTTTAATTTCTCAAAACAGATTAAATCATTTTATTTAACAAGCACCATTTCACTAATATTTTTTATGTCTTTTTATGATAATAATGTGAAAATTTAATCTCATTTTGATTATAATAATGTAATAAATAATTATGAGCAAAAAAAAAAAATTTCATATAACTAAAATATTATTAATGAAAACTTGTGTAAGAATTTAAATGTACTTATAACAACAAAAAAGTCAGATTTCGCTAAAGTTATCAAGAAGCGATATAGAAAGATCCGTTTCAGTAGTTATTGAGACTTAGTTAAATAGTACTATTCATCGTGTCCCAAAATAAAAATAAAACCCTTGTATATTTTTTATCTTAGGCTTTTACTGCTGTAGCCATTCAGTCTGGTGACGCTTTACACTCGAGAGAAAATTCCTGCTGAAACGTGTTTCATATAGCGGTTCCCTTTGTCAAAAATATTGTGCCCGGCACCCGACTGACCTTCAAAGAAGGGAGGAAATTTTTCCTAAAATAGCACTACAGTATGCCCCCTAGGGAATTGCTTTCCTGGAATCGAAATGGAGGGGATCGAGAACTAATTACCCCTCCAAATTCTAGGAAAACATATAAACTTTCTTTTTATTGTTCACATGGCTAGTATTTCGTCTCTTCCAAAATATAGCTTGATCGGAAACAAAAACGTAAACTTTTGAAAATCTGGAGTTTTACATTTAAAATATTATTGCCGTAAGTTATATTTTCTGTGTGTCTACTATATATACTTTAAATTTGAATATTTATTTCATATTTTTGCTGGGGTATAAAACTGTTAAGATATTTTTGCAGAGTTTTGAAAATTAAATATTAAATTACTTATTTGTTAATACTATTCATTTAAAAATAATTTATATAATCTTTAAATGTTTTTATTTGGGGAAATAATTTTTATTTGATTCGCAGTTTTGTTGGCTTTACATTAGCACCTTATATTGAAAAATTCTTTTTTCAAAATGGTAGAAATTAAAAATCTGTGAATGTTTTTTTTTTCTTCTTTAAATTTTTTTTTTTTTTTTTTTTTTTTTTTTTTTTTTTACACGTTTCTGTATGTTTAAACACACAGAATCTTCTTCTATAACAGCGTAATAACCTATTGCAGGTTTTAGCTGTCTCTACAGCACTCCTTAAACATTACAGAATATGTATCTTAATTAATTAGTTCAATTTATATAAAAAACAAATCTTTTAACTTGAAAAATTCGTTCAAGAAATTTATAAAGAAATCGTACATATTTCTCATTTTACATTGTAAAATTTTAAAAATAACATCGCCTTTAAATAATATTAATTTATGGAAAGAAAAAAACTTATTGCCATTACATGAACAGCACTTTCAAAATGATTCTTAATAGAAATAAATTTTAATTTTAATAAAAATTAGTCCTTATTTTAATAATAAAATATATTTTAATATAAAATACGAAGAAATACGAAGTTTTCAACGAAATTAAAAAACAGTTTTAAAAAATGCCTTTAAAATACGAAGAAAATTTTCAATACTATGATAACTAATTGAGAATATTTCTGTACATAAAATTATGTGATATAACAATTAAAATATATATTTTGTCTCAGCACTTTTAATTCTTGATAATATTTTGAATCAATGAAAAATTTGAATGAACAGTATACAGTGCATCAGTTTGGAGAAAAAAAATTATTTTTAATAATATATATTGTTTGAATGAAAATTTCTGATTATATTAGATATACATAATTTTATTTGAATTTATGTGTGTTTTGATTTTTAATTAAAGAAATTTGCAAAATAATTTTGTTGTCTGTATTAATGTTCCATTACTCATCAGATATTTGCATTGATAATGCTATGGCATATAATTTAGTTATCTAAACTGAAATTAGATGAAGACTTATTAACAAAGGTCTTCTAATTTTGCAATCAAAAAAATTGGTTTTATTGTATAAAAATGAAATATTATAAACTATCAATATTACGTTTTGTGATTTAAATTTTTTACAATAAAAATAATTTTGGTCTGCATTAATGGTCTGAATGATATAATTTAGAAAGCTATTTTAAATGCGAAATTTTCCATAAAGTTAAAATTGTTTTTCACAGGAATTTTTCTGCAATAAAAAAATGAAATAAAATTTTTTGTTTAATCTGTGTTAATTGAAATGTTTAAAAAGATATTATTGTGAAAAATCAGGTGAGTTGATCTTAAATTAGGAGTGTAAAGTCTTACCCAATTATTATTTTGCAATAAATAGCTAGGTTTGTTATTATAGAGTAGTAATATTATGATATGTAGTAATATTATAGAATTTTTGAAAATACGTTAAGATAAGTTATAGAATACGTTCAACACCAAACGATCAACAATTTATAGAATCTCATAAATAAGCTAATGGACAATTAATAGGAAGTAAAAATGTTTGTTTCAATTGGTTAACAAGCTAGGAAAAAAAAACATTAAAAATTTTGTAAGACATTGTTACGGAAATGACAAACCATTAATATGAATTTTCATAAAAGTTAAAAATTAATTGATAAATAAATAAATATCCCAACTTCAAAACTGTAATATCCGGATCACAAGACCTACAGTGACCATATCTGTTTTCCTAACAGAGGGCCTTGGGGTGCGAAGCATATGTCGCGATCAGGTAATCAGCCTAAAGCTAAATCCCGGTGTTTAGTTCCCGAGCATGATTGGTACTCAGTTAATCGATCGACTGAAAGGATGAAAGATTGAGTTGACCTAGCCTGAGAATCGAACCTTGGACCTGTATCTTGGTTGCACTAAGTCACCGTGCTTAACAAATGTAAAAGTTTGGGTGAATTTTGTCATACAGGTTTCCATGGAACAGAAGTCTATAGAGAAATGTGGGACTGAAAGATGTAACTCAGCAGTAGAAATGAAATTAAATCAAAAACTCTATTAGAACTTCCAACATGTCTTATCTCAAACGGTGAAGATAGAGAAAAGAGGTTGCCATTCAAATACTTTTTACTGTTTCTGCATCAATTGCAAGCTCTGTGAACGTTCCCCCTCAGAGGGTTTACCTTCTTTAGGTAAACACGGGTGTCACAATCCCGAGGTACCCTAGTGATCTGTCCTCTACTTTATTTTCTTCTCTCCTCTACTTTTCTGCTTTTTCTTCCTTTTCTCCCTCATTGTGGTTGCCTCGAAAGAGGTTGAGAGCTCCCCTTGAGTAGCTTTCGCCGCTCTGTTGCTATTAGCTCCTCTTGGGGACTAAATCACCCACGTGTTTGCCGTGCGTGGAAACCCGTGTCCCTGGAAAGGAGGGTCCTGGTAATTGAGGCCCCCAGAGACCAACACTTTACTTTGGCATCTGCTTCAGGTAAACGGGAGGTGTGTTGTGGTCCTCAGCACATCAATCGGCTTTATGGATCAAGTGATCGGTACATCTGCTGGGTGACTCGTTAAGGGTGGAGGCCACTTCAGGGATGTACTGTGAGCGTATAGGACCTAGCTAACACTGGTGCAGCTGGTCTGCATCCCCTTGTTGGACTCGGTGGTGCCGTCAGGTCCCGAATTTTCCATATTTAATATGGAAACAAGCACTTTTTCTTCTCTCCCACGGGAGCTCACACTGAATTTAATAAATGCAAGATTTTACATTGTCAAACGGAAAGAGGGTACATTTGATAATGTATCCCCTTTCCTAATCCAAAAAGGTATCAGTGGCAATATTGGTGAAGTAAAGAGCATTCGTAAACTTCGTTCTGGTGATTTAATGGTAGAAGTTGCTTCAGATGCATAAGCAACTTGAACATGCTTGTTAACCTTGAGGTGCCAGTCCAACCTCATATGAACCTTAACTTCTCGCGTGGTATGGTATCCGCCAAGGATTTGCTAAATACGCCTACGGACGAGGTATTAGAAAATTTCAGAGATCAAAAGGTCTGTGCCGTAAAACGCATTACAGTCAGGCAGGATGGGCAGATTATAAATACTAAACATCTCGTACTGACTTTTGCGACGCCAGATCTACCGCAGCATATTAAAGCTGCGTATATGTTTCTATCTGTCAGGCGGTTTATTCCGAATCCTTTGCTTTGTTTCCAGTGCCAGAGATTTGGTCACTCCAAAGCGACTTGCAGGGGCAAACTGACTTGCGCTCGCTGCGCAGCAGTTGGCCACGACAGTTCGTCTTGTACTGCAAAGGAGAGGTGTGTCAATTGTAAGGGTGACCACCCCTCCTACGCTAGAAGTTGTCCTATCTGGATACTGGAAAAGGAGATCACAACCACCAAAGTTAAGAATAATTGTTCATATCCCGAGGCGAGACGTGCCGTTACAGTTCGTACACCTCAAGCGGGAGTTAGCTATGGTCAAGGTCACCAGAGCGGTTAGTACGCAAACGGATGCTCTTTCATTTCCAATAGTTAAATTACCCCCTAATTCTGAGAAAAAGCCAAAAACAACATCCACAACTACTCTCCGTAGAAAAGCTCCAACGGCTAGATCTAAAGCCTTAAAGGCTTTAAAACTAAAATCTGCAAAGGAGGGCAATCCCAGACCTTCCATATCCACCCGTAAAGCCTTGTCCCTGGAAGCTGACGCTGTATATCTACATCCCTCTGACGAAGATCTCTTTTTGGAGGAGATGTCAGATGGCATGTCTTCCGGCTCCGGGAAAGGAGCTTTTCTAACTCAACAATAACTTCCTTAGTTTCTTGGAACTGCCTTGGTTTGCGTTCTCATCATGATGACATCAAGTCTATAATTTCAGCATACAATCCAGCATGTGTTGCACTTCAGGAGACATTCCTGAAGTCAAGCAATAATTTCTCCACGCGAGGGTTTACATGCTCTAGAAAAGACTGTGTTGATGATGGTGCAGTGTCTGGAGGTGTTTGTATATTAACATCTAATGCTTACCCCAGCACTGCCCATGCATTAAATACTACTCTACGAGCAGTTGCTGTAAGAATTCATACTACATGCTTATTAACTGTCTGTAGTTTATATCTACCACCAAATGATGTCATCCGCCAAGAGGAACTGGATGCATTAATAGATCAGCTGCCAACACTATTTCTACTGTTGGGTGAATTAACAGCCATAGTTCTTTGTGGGGAAATGATGATACTAATTCTCGCGGTCGGCAGATAGAACGGTTTATTTCAGATAACAGTCTCTGTCTGCTTAATACCGACGAGAAAACATATTTCCATATACTCACGAGAACATTTCATTCTCTCAATCTTGCCATTTGTTCTCCATCTCTTCTGCCATTGTTAAATTTAAATGTAGGAAATGATCTGCATAATAGCGATCATTTTCCTCTGGTCATCTCCCAGACTAGAGGTAGTAGTGTAGAACAATGTCTACCTACTTACGTGTACAGTCGGGCAGATTGGACATTATTTACGCAATTGGCAGTCGTTGATGATGAAATGGTTTTGATCGAAGATATTGATATTGCTGTTTGTAAAGTCACCGAAACAATTAAGAGCGCAGCTGATGCATCAATACCTAAAAGTTCCTCCATACCATATTCCTATATTAAAATCCGGAGCTGCTGTGTGTTCTTCTCCTAAGGACATCGCTAACGTTCTTGGTGGAACTTTTGCTAGCGTCTCAAGCAACGACTCTTACAGTCCTTTGTTCTTAAGGACTAAAAGTCGCGCTGAGCGAACACCAATTCGTTTGAACCATGGACAGGATATGCCTTACAACTGTCAATTTTGGATGTTGGAATTGAAGAGAGCATTACAGCAGGCCAATAATACCAGTCCAGGACCTGATGGAATCATCTATCAAATGCTTCAAAATTTAAGTCCAGATTCTTTGTTGAACTTGCTGTTTTTGTTCAATAGGATCTGGACTGAAAACAAATTTCCATCACTTTGGAGCGAAGCAATACTGATTCCAATCCTTAAGGCTGGTAAGGATCCTTCTGTTCCTTCAAGCTATCGACCAATAGCTCTGACGAGTTGCTTATGTAAAACTCTAGAACGTATGGTCAACGCCCGTCTCGTATATGTCTTAGAAAAAAATAAATGTATACATATCAATCAGAGTGGCTTTCGTAAAGGAAGATCCACTCTTGATAATATTACTCATTTGGAAACGCAGATCTGCAATACTTTTGTGCGGAGGAATCATCTCGTTTCCATTTTCTTTGACATAGAGAAGGCTTAAGACCGTACGTGGCGTTATGGAATTCTCCGTAGGATGTATGATTTTGGCTTTAGGGGTAATTTGCCGATATTTATACAAAACATTTTACGCTTCCGTGGTTTTAAAATTCGTATTGGTACGTTTTTGTCCGATACTTTTAACTAGCCTGAAGGTGTTCCTCAGGGAAGTATTTTAAGTGTTACCCTTTTTAATCTTCATATAAGTAGCATTCTTCATCAACTTTTACCTTCTGTTCATGGTACTTTGTACGTTGATGACCTGCAAATATCGTGTGAAGGGTCAAACATGAATTTAATTGAGAGACAATTACAAACATATGTTAATAAAATTGCTGCATGGTGTGCTGAGAATGGCCATACATTATCTCTTAGCAAGAGCAAATGTGTCCATTTCTGCAGGAAGACTAGCCTCCACAATGATCCCGTTATTCGTATAAACAACACACCTATACCTGTGGTCAGAGAGGTAAAATTCCTCGGAGTGATATTTGACCGTAAATTAACCTTTCTTCCTCATGTATTATATCTACGGAAGAAATGCGAGCGATCACTCAATATCCTCAAGGTGCTTTCAAATACATCTTGGGGTGCTGATCGCACGTCACTCCTCCGAGTTTACCAATCATTAATTTTATCCCGCATAGACTATGGTTGTGTTGTTGACGGATCCGCTAGGTCTTCTGTTTTACGCAGACTGGACGCTGTCCATCATTCTGCTCTGAGAATATGTTCAGGCGCATTCCGCACACCACCCGTTCAGAGTCTGTATGCAATATGCCAACAATTGCCTTTAGACCTGAGACGAATGCAGCAGTCTCTCAATTATTATGCTAAAATCATGTCGACACCTAATCATCCGATATGTTCCATGGTTCCAAATACCTCTCTCATGAGATTATATGATGCTCATCCAATGAGCATCCCACCGTTTCTCACACGAGCCAAATCACATCTGCGGCTCACAGACTTATGTGATATTCGGATAGAGAACATTGATCCATTTGCTCATTCGCCTTGATATGACCCAACAAACACTTTCATCAATACCTTTGCTCACTACAGAAAATAGGACACAACACCTATTGTTTTTCATCAGCTATACTATTCTCATCGCTGTCAGTATCAATCATACAAACCTGTATTCACAGATGGCTCTAAAACAGCAGGACATGTGGGCTGTGGAGTTTTTATTAATAAAACAGCCTTTAGTTTCAGCCTACATTCATCCTGCTCCATCTTTACTGCTGAAGCAACTGCCATCTACTATGCGCTTCAGCACGTGAATACAGATGATTGTCACGAATTTTGTATTTACACTGACAGCATGAGTATTATTGAAGCTTTGAAGAACAATAGTGTTGCATGTCATCCAGTTGTGTCGAGAATTTTCAGAGCATTGGATTCCCTTGCAGGCAAGGGATACAAAATAATATTTTGTTGGATACCAAGTCACGTAAGTCTTGATGGAAACGAGAGAGCGGATGCAGCTGCAAAGTCTGCTGAAGATCCAATTTTACCATTTGTTCCGCTCTCAGATGTGAGAAAGAGTATAAAAAGGTTTATTTGTTCCCTTTGGGAAGAATCATGAACTTGCAGGTCGGAAACAAACTCCGTACCATTTTCTCATCACTCACCTCATTATCTGTTTTACCGTTACGAAGTTCAGATGTTAGATTGACTCGACTTCGTATCGGACACACACGTTTCACACACAGACATTTGTTTCTAAGAGAACTAAATCCATGGTGTGAAACGTGTGATGAACTATTCACTGTACATCATATTTTAATTTCATGCCCAAATTTTAACCAATATCGTTTACTCTTTTTTAAATGTGATATTCTAACTTTGTGTGATTTGCTTGGGGAACCACCACACAGTAATCTATTTGCCTTTTTGAGGAGAATAGGTTTTTACATCATAGTTAATTGATATATACTTTTGAATTTTTTCCATTTATATTTTATAATTGGATTTTAATATAAATGTATACATTTATTTTTATGTTAAAAAGTTTTAATGTTGCTTGGATTTTAAAAAAATAGGTAAATAATATAAAATATCTTTTTCAAAATCATATTCTTCGCGCAGCATGTCCATTTTTGGGTTTTGCGTCATAAAACCCAACCAACCAACTGTGAACGTTCATTTAGCAAAATAAAATTAATTTTGACTTATTTATGATTCACCATGAGTCAAAACCGTCTAAGTGATTTAACAATTTTAAGTACAAAAAAATTTTTAAATGATCAACTTTGAAAAAGTAATTGTTCAATTCGCTTTAGCAAAGATAAGAAAAATGTGAATAGTGTAATACATTAGATTGCGAATAATTACACCTGCTTATATCTATGATACGTAACCAGTAATTTCCCGTTTAAAAAAATTTTTATGTTTTTTAAAATAAATGTATTAGTTTTTAAAATCAATCACATCTTTTTATAATATTAATTCTAAATTACATAAGTCCGGTTATTCTCTCTAATGGCACTTTTACGAATTCAATATAAGTATTTTTTTTAAAATTAGAATAGAATTTTGTTTAAATTTAAAGCAGAGCTTGATACTTCAAATTAATATATTTTCAATTATTTTATGGTAGGTACAACATTCTGTTTTTATTTATATTGTGTATTCTTATTACAGTTATACTCTATTTATTATAATGTATTATATATCGTCATATTATTATATTACTTTTATTATTAAATACATTTTATGCCCATATTTATATTGTAGTATTATTTACTTTTCAAAGGGGTGCAAAAAAGTATCGTACCCGGGCGCCAATTGTGCTCACTACGCCACAGGCTGACAAATACATCATTAGGAGCTCGCAGGATGTTATTTATGATTTAGGAATTCAAAAAAAAATTTTGTTGAAATTTTGATGCTCTAAAATATTATTTGACTCGATATTCATTTTATATAGTTACTATAAATCATTTTATTTAATAAATATTTTCTCTTATAAATAAAAAAATGTGAACTTTTAATCTCAGTTTTACTAAAAAAAAGTAAGAAAATTACCCTCTGATGAAAACGAAATTTTATAAAGCTGAAACATCATTAATAAAAACTTGTCAAACTATAATTAAAACACCTGCGAAATTTTTTCTTTAAAGGTTCTTAAAACTTGCATTTTTTAATAATCAATGAAAAAAGTATAAAACCTACAAAAAAAAAAAAAAAAAAAAATTCATTTCAAATAAAATGAATGGATGTGTATAAAGTGTTTCATTTCTCAATTCTTAATAATTTACTTTTATAATTACAATTATTATTATAAATATATAAGTTACGCCATATTCTAATCACTGAAATTTCGAATCGACAACAATTAATGGAATTTTAATACCAAGAGAGAGAGAGAGAGAGAGAAAATTTTGTCAGATAAATAAACGGTATATCTCAGAGTTTATATTCTTTTGCTGAGCACCTAAATTATAAGCTAATTAAACTAGCATGGTTAGGTTTAATAAAATCATAGAAAAATATAACAGGTATTTAAATACATATTATTATATATACATTCTACATAGCTTAAAGCTTCATTGAAGCTAAATCTGGATGATATGAATCTGTAGAAAACTTCATTTTAAAGAATAATACTCACTATAAATAATTAATGTCACATAAAAAATTCTAATGATTTCAATTTTAAATTTTTTTCACTTTCTGATTAAATTAATTACACTTGAGCCCCTTCCTTATCAAACAAAGAAGGGAGCAGACAAGGATGATTAAACTAAAAATGTTAAAAGAAACATATTACTTACAGATACCAATTTTTATATCCATTTCATTAACTAAAAATCATAAAATGTGTTGATAGTATCATAAAAATAAGGAATAAAACGAAACTGAAAGATATTATTGAGACTGAAAACTTCTGTGATATATTCTTGTACATTACCTAAGAGAAAACGCTTTGTTTTTATCTCAAGCTTTTAACCCCTAAACCCACCACAGACGATACGTTCTAGGGCTTCGATTTGTAAAGAGCACACACGATACATCCTTTCCCTTCCAATTTTGCTGGCCAGAGTATATCTGAAGTACATTTGGAGGCGGAAGCTATTCCAAGGGTGACATTTCTCAACATTGCGTTTGCCTTATTGCGTTTGCCTTAAAATGTACACCTTATAACTTGAAATAAAAATTCGCCAAAAATTTCAATAAGTTAAAAAGAGTTATGTCAGTTTTATGACTTGACGTATTTATTGCTGCACTCATTTGTCTGCTTTTAATTTCTATCATTAAATTTTATTATATTATATTACATCAAACACAAAGCTGATCATATTGCTGAACATGGTTATCATTTAAAAAAAATTCGCATACAATTTAGCTGTATTTTTTAACATGTAAACCTAAACTAATTTAATATGTCCTTTATGATCTGCTCGTGATGCTTACACTCAGTTAATATAAATGTAATAATGATACGTTACAAATAACATGTACAGTTTAAATTTCATAGTATTAACTGATGTATTTTATTTAAGAGCAATAAGAATACATAAAAAGATACAAATGAACAATAATTAAGTATAATATAAATTTAATTTTGTTAAAAATATATTTCATGTATTATAAGTATTTAAATTAATTACTACATTTAAAATTATTGTTGATAATTTATTTTTACTGCTCATTAGTATCTTGATGGAGATTTATAAATATTTACAAAATAAGCATTCGTAAATTTAATGAATCCTTGAGCGTTCGTGCCAGTTTGATAATCCACACCAAGCACAATAACAATATACTGAGGTAATGAATAAAACAGAAAAAGACTTACCACCACGTGCTCTGGAAGACCAAGTCTGTATGAAAGCTGATTATATCTATGGAAAAAAATTCAGATACACGTTTAAGCTGTATAATACCTCCTTTTATTGATTTACACATATTTCTTGATTATTTATAAATTTATTGTTTTGTATTCACTATTTTACAAATGAGCAATACACATAATAAAATATCTCAAACAAAATTGGCCACACTAACTGCTCACGCAGCGACAGTTCCTTCCTTCTCTCACTAGAGGGACGAATGGATTTTCCTCCTATTAGCCCTTGTTACCACCGGAAACACCAAATCCGGTTTTCGATTAAATATGGCAATAAAGCGTTTTCTGTGCACGATGCCACAATTAACATGTATTTGTAAAACTTAATCAATTATATAGCTCTTACATTAGAGTTGCATTGTGTGATGAAAGAAAGTATTTATCATTATAAATACATATACCTTTCTTCTCTATATAAAATATATAATAAATTAAAAAAATTTAAGTGTTTAAATATTGGTACAGTTATTGTGAATGTTAAACAATGAAATATACTTATTAGATTTGTGCTTTACCTCGATAGAAATCAATTTGAATGCTTTCTTCCTTTTGAAGAATTTCTTTTGTTTCATCTGCTAAATCTTTACGCTATTGCCAAATTGTGCAATCCGTTTCTTAAAAAGTCTTGGTTTTTTTATTTTTTAAAGGCTGTCTTTAAAAGGTTATTCTGACAAAAATAAAGATAGTGCTATTAAAAAAATTTACTCAAAATACGTAAAGAAAAATGGAAGTTGTACAAAATATAACTTATACCTTTCTCTCTTATTTAAGAGGGCAAAAATTTTCATATAAAAAATTAGAAATTAACCTACTTGTTGCAGCATAGCAGGCTTGAATGACATTTCATAAATTTGTATTCTCTATCTGGCGGAGACTGAAAGCCACTGAGATCTACCTGACAGCAGGAATTAATTTCAGAAAAAAAAAAAAAAAAAACATAGATTTCAAAACAATGGTTCACAGAAACTGATGTACAGTTCAATATCATGACGGGTAATATTTTTGCGTTTAGTTGATATTTCTTTTAACACTGTATCACGTCCTCCATGTCCGATAAAAAATGAGCTTCATGAAGTACGTGACGCAAAACTATATATTACTGATGCCTTCTTTAACAGCATAAATGAATTTACTTTTGCTTTCCAATATCATCACATCCTAGCGATTCAGTAACCAATAGTCAACGAGTTCATTCTTAGTGAGTAGTTTTAGTTAAGAAAATGTTATTTTATTGCAACGGTTGCTCTAATTTTACATAGTTTATCGTAGAATTATTTCATGTCTATAAACTATGACTTCTTCTCGTAATACTACAGTTTGCTCTTTCAATTTCATGCATTACAATAAATAACAAATTTTTGTTGAACAAATTTAAGTAAAATAACGCATTTTTTTGACATTCCAACACAAACATCAACTGGCAAATTCTGAGCTTGAGGCACGCGTTAAAAATCGTGCATTGCTACGCGATATTCGAAATGAATTGGAGATGTATTTTATACTTTGCCGGTTTCTCATTTGGCAGTCTATAGGAATGGCAAATTTCAGACTTTGTTGGTAACAAATATTGTAAAGTTAGCTAAATATCACAAACCTTACTTGTGATAGATTATCTATGAACAACAGACATTGTTTTACAATGTATATAAAATGCTCTAAACTTGCTATTAGAAAATGATTATTAAATTTTAAGAAGCCAGGAAGGATGTAGTTAGCATGTTGTTTCCAATACCTGGTTACTAGAATTTTCACCTTTCAGCACCACAAGGGTTTAAGTGATGACATATTTATACATTGGGGCACCCAGATGGCGATTTATCATGAAAGAGATAGATAGTGTAAGCATTAAAAAAGTAATTTTTTAAACTTTTATTTAAGATATTTAGTATTATTTGCTTGTTTTAAATACAGTATTAGTGAATTCACAGTAAAAAATACATATGTAGGTTTAATTTATACATAACAAAAGTATATCTCCATTTTAATTTTCATGCTATAAAACTATATTCATTAAAATCAATCAGTATTTATTTAAAAATATTTCTATGTTTAGAAATATTAAATTCTTTCAACCACATAAATGCCAAATTTTATTTCACAAGGTAACAGGTATAAGCACATTTAGATAGGATCTTTTTACAGTGTAGATTTCTAAGTGCAGCTCTACACTTTAAAATCTTTTCTGAAAAAATTTGTTTACGGTTACTTTAGGTCGTTAAATAGGAAATACATTATTCATACAAAATTACAGATCTGTCAATTATCCTAAAATTTTTAATCTTGCTTGTAAAAAGTGTGATCCTGAACTTAATTCCTCAAAATAAATCTAGAAACAAACTTCAGTGGCACAGTTATTTGGAGGCAATCCTTCGGACTGAGACTAAAGGAACTGATTGGTAAATTTAAATTTATAAGTCGCATCAAAGCATCTGTTTATAAAATAAAAATAAATAAATAAAAAGTTCCTAACTTAATGTGGGGAAGCAATCGGAGCCACTTAACCGCAATAGGGATAATGCGGACATTATAGCCCCCCCCCTCTAATTTCCTTCAGCATGTTTGTAACCAGGCAGATTTTCTCCGCATATGCGGTTAGTTTGTACCTTCTTGATACCCACAATCACATCAGAGTATTTCTATTTGGAAATCTGTTGTCTCAGAACTGATGAAAAAGAAGGACTACACCTCAAATGCTTCTCAAATCTGACATCGGAAATGCTCGTTGCTCCTTAGTCAAAAATGAGGGAGAATAAGCTGATCGGAGATTTCAATGAGAAATAATTATTTTACATACTTTTTGAATTTATCAAAAAAGTATGTATATGTAAAAAAAAAAAAAAAAAAAAAAAAAAGAGAGAGAGAGAGCGAGCAATTTTGCTATTATTTACTAAATGTTCAAAAATAAATAAGAATACTCAAGTTTAATAAAAATATTAAGTTTATTAAAAATATATATAATGAGAAAATATATTTGCTATTTTAATTTTTCAGTTAATTTCAATTTAATTTGCTTTGAATATTTGAGATTTAATTCTATTTTAATGGGCCTTATGAGATAACAAACACTTTAGTGTTTCTCTCCAATTACACTTCATCCAATCACACTTATTTTATTCTGAAAATAACACATAAATCTGCTATTTGTAAGCTTTAAAAGTTTAAAATTGGTTATATATTGGTTACATATTTTATTCTATTTGAATAAACATGGGTATTCCTGAATTTCATTTTCCCTGTGATAGACAACCAAAATTAAAAACAATGACAAACATGAGACCTTTCAGTTCTATTTTATAAATTAAAAGAAATCATAAAAAATAAAATTTATATAAATATGATAAAAGTTGGTGACAATAGTAAAATCTTATTGTATATAACATGCTTGGCCTGATTTTCAAAAATGTTGCCAATAAAATTAAAAATAAATTGACATTTTTGAGATAGTCCACAAAACTTGGCATAAGCAAAAAATATTTTCTTTCAAAGCATCAAATACAAAAATATATCAGAAGAAAAAGAATAAAAATAACCCCGAAATGTCACCAAGTCTACTGTATTCCATATACTAGGACTGAATCATAAGCTTGATGGTGTAGTGGTTGCACTTAGCGACTCCCACGGCACAGGCCCAAATTTTAGGCTATGCAAGATCAACTCAGCTTTTCATTTCTTTGGAGGATTAATAAAACCAAGTATCAAGTACTGAACTAAGTATCACTTTTTGTACAATTAATTTTTTTTGTATATCATTATTTAGATACATCCAAATGATTGCTTTGTACTCAAGCTATAAACCTAGGTTTCAACAAATATTACAATATTTATTAAAGCACAGGAGTTGAACTTTTAAATTTATTGTTGCTACCTCATACAAGTATTCTCAACTTCATATAAATTGTAGATGATCCATTGGAAATGCATATGTAAAAAATCAAAATTATAAATAAATTTATGTAATATAAATTAAAAATAAATTAAATGTAAGTTAATGTAATATATTCATGTGAAATTAAATATACACAAATCTCTCAAAACATATTTCTATTTCATAATATGCCAAATGAAAATCAAGATGGAGATTTCTCACACTAACAATGTATTCTTTTCACATTTCTTGTCAGACCCTCCCAAACATTGTCAATAAAATTCTTATAGATGGAAAAATTCTTTAAACCAGATATAAATAGTTGCCACTTATAATAATCTATTTCTAAGCATAAATTCATTTATGACTGCACTGTTCACATTGAAGCAGTATTTATCGTGAACGTGTCACTTAAGCGACAAGTGTCTACAATTAGACTTTTGCTATTCTTATTGCTTGCATGTGTATTTCTATGTGTTCGGTTTCATTTCTTCAAATGTGAATCTCCATTGTTTACAAATGTGAAAATATGATGTATTTAACACCAGTTTCATTAATTTTTTTAAAAATGATTTCCTTCATTTTGAAATTTTTTTGTTTTTAGTGAAGATTATTCTAATTAAAATAAAGACAAAAAAAAAACTTTGGATGAAAATATCTATCGAAATGAAATTTCCCAGTTATTTTTATTGATTTGTAGTTTACTTATATGTAAATTTAAACTATGTAAGTAAAAATTTTTTTTTACGAAATTTAGATAAAATAATACAATTTGAGTGCAAAACATTTTTAATCGATAATTATTTGCAATTGAAATACATAAAATTTATTTCATAAGATGACATAAGTTTTTCAAAATTCTTGTTAAAACGCGTGTTTCTGAACTATTAGTATCTAAATTTTAATAATTATCAAATTAAAACATTCATATATAAAAACTTGGTTAAACACTATAGTATAATTAAGAACCTCTACATGAGATGCTATGGACTTTAGTATTCACACATTTTCTTGTACATTATGATATTGCTCAAACTAATTTTTGTATAACATGAACAATTATAAAATTAAATATTTGCATTGTTCAGTTATTTTACATTAAAATACTCTTAGTATAATTTTTTTTAATAATTTCCACTGACATATATTAATTCTGAATTACTTTTAGTTCTTACTGACTCATATTGAACAAATTTGTTATAATACATAAATATGTATTAATTTAGACGGGTAACACAACAAATTTTAAATACCAAAGAAGTATAATTATAAAATATATAAAAGAAAATTTAATGTATTTAAAATAACATTAACAAAATATTTATGTCATTTTTAAGTCCATGAATTACAGAAACGTTAAAAAGACACCTATTGTGAATTGGGTAGAAATACCAGAAAGTTACAATGTAGTTCTGGGTTTACAATCTAAAGTTTTGCGCATGTGTTTGCTGGTTATTCCTAGAATATTTAATAATCTAAATTTGTAGGATGGCCTGCTTTTTTGCGCTTGTAAAGGTTTGATGATTTTAATAATTTTTCAATTTTATTTCTAAAACTAATTTTATTATTTGAGTAAAATATATTTGCAGTTTATTATAATGAGAACACTGTTTGCTCCTTTAAAAACGTTCTCCAATTAGTATTTAATACATATGATTTAGTTTTAAAAGTACTTAAAATAAACATGCTTCAGCAAGAAATCATTACGATGTCATTCACAACAAATGTAGTGAAAAGTACATCTCTTCTTCAATTTTTCTTATAATTAATGTTACACAAAACATGAAAATTTAGTTTTAATTATACTTTTAAATCAAACAATAAATTTATCGCCTTAGCAAATTTACCTATTTACATATATATATAAATTCCAATTTGTGTATTTAATGCCACTTTAGTCAGAGACAAACTTGAATAAATTAGTGTTATTTTAATTAATAAATTGGAAAAATTTGCCTTTGTTTTAAAAGAACAGTGAATAACATTCAATAGAAATCATTTGTGTTTTTAAATAACAATTCCACATTTTCTTAAGTTTTATACCTTGCTTATTGAGATAATTTTATTTTTCAAATGCGAGACAAAATGAAATTATATTTCGTGTTTAAAATATAAAAGTCATGTTAATATCATTTCGTAATAAAATATATCCTTTGGGATTTTTTCTTTTATTTTCAAATTTCTAATATTTAATAGAAATATTAACCATTTAGAGGCCATATAAAGTTCTCGGGCAAACACAGAAGTAGAAGATAACGAAACAAACAGAAGTAAACGCAAAAACAGAAGAGTAGAAATGAAAACAATATCTGCTTCGATGTAGTGTGCATATACAAGATCTTGCTTCTATCGCTCCAATGTGGTACGTTTAACATGTCGCTCGTGTGTAGCAGTATTATCGGGAAGCAATAGGTGCGCTTTGTGGTGCCTCTCTCAGTCGCACACTGAGAGAGGCTCCCTCAGTGTGCGACTTGTTTAAAACACGGAACCTTTCAGTTGCAAAAATGGCTTTCCCAAACGTTACCAGTGCATCTGTGTTCTGGAATTTGATGAAATCTGACACATACCAACCTTGACAGATGTATATGCAAAACGTAAAAATGAAAATTCTACCTGCTGCCTTTCTATAACTAGGATCACACTACAGATTTTTTTTTTCAAAAATATTGTAATAGCAGGTTATGTGTGAAGTTTTATTTTATGAACTTGCACGGAACAATAAAATAATTCTTAAGAGCAAAAACCAAAAGTTAAAGATAATTATAACTTTTTATGAAACAGCTCTGCTTTTGAAAGTAGAACACAATTTGAAAGGTATTTAATACATACTTTATAAGAAATACAAAATATATACTTAAAATTAATTCTTGTTTTCGCACTGATGAAAAACCAACTATAGTTATCACTTAATTTCTTGTTTCAATACTACACGTTTAAAGGAATTTTTCTATTTAGGAAAACATTGTTGCTTACTTTTTTTTCCTCTGATATCATTCCATGTTAAGTATACAATTTCAACATATTTTTCATTCAGAATGGGTTTTATGTTTGACAGCATATGAGTAAATCTCTTTCACAAAAAGCATCACATATATAAATGCTTTTTTTCCTTCTTCCAGTAGATTAGTGCCAAGTAGATTAGTGCATTATAGCTAGAATGACCTACAGCCATTCTAACTCAATGATATTTACTACTAGAAGCATTTGATTAAACTCTGATCTATGACCTGTAAGATGATGAAATTCGATTATGTGGAAGAAACTTAAATTACTTCAAAAGATAAGATTAAAACGAGAATACAATAACCCACAAATATTGATTCTCTGATGAAAAACATTGATCAAAGAATCATAATCATAAAAAAGAAATAATCAAATAAAAAATTATAAACAAAAGATTTATTAAAATGAGTTCGCATACAGATTTTTCAAAATTTGAGTTTCCAAATGGAAATTACTGAAACGGTGGCATTCACAAATTAGAGGTTAGTAAAAACAAACATCTGCAATAAGAACAAATTAAATAATAAGCTAATAGATTATATATAGAATATTAAACTATATACAGTTTATTTAACATCATTTCTTTAAAGTTAATACACATTCATGAATTACTCAATATACTCGTTATCCGAAGACAATTTTAACGACAATATTATAAAGCAAATGTGTTAACGAGCTTTTTAATAGCATATTGACTAAGTAAGATTTTGAAAACTTGCATTAAAAAATTTTTTCTTCAAAGGAAGATTACATTAGTTTCCAAATATTACCTTTATCAGTAAAATATTTTTGAAAATGGAGCTGTTGATAATACACTAGCAGTACAACTTTGTTAATGTTTTGGACTATCATACCAATTCTAATAAATGTCAAAATATGATTAGACAGATGCAACGGAATATTAAAAATTCAATAAAGTAATATCAAGTTCATTTTTCTGAATTAGTTTTTACATAGTTGCTCAGAATTTCTGTAGTAAGAAATTAATTACATACAAAAAGCGACAAATAAAAAAATTTCAAGTCAGTAAATACAACAAATTTTCAAACACATAAAATTTATTTTGCAAGACATAAACATTATACATTTATCAATACAGAAGCAAATAAGAAGTTACAATTAACAAATATCCCAGAAAAATTTAATAAAAGAGTGATAATAATCATTTAAAAAACAGGAACAAGTAATAAGTTGTATATCTATTATGAAACATACAAAACAATTACAGTGTAAACATATTACAAATAAAAATTCAATCCTTTTTTAAAAAAAAACTTAGATTCTTAGGAACTATTTAATGATACATGTATAAAATTAACAATTACTACAAATGAGGTGTTGAAAATTATATTTATTAAATACTGTTTCTATCACAAATGTAGTCTGGTACTTAAAGTAAGAGAAAGAGAAAAGATGTTTTTCAAATTATTCAGTTATAAATGTACATTCATATAAAAGACATACATTTGCAGTAAATATAATCTCCACTGAATTTATTCAAGTGAACGATAAATGAATAGCCAAATTAAAAACACCTCTTACAAAAACATTTTTTTTTTGTTATTTCTCAAAGATTCAAATGATCTTTACATAATAATATGTTAAAGTTGCAAGTAAAACTAAAAAGTGGTAATCTATAATTGAAAAGAGTATTACATTTACAATCCACAATTAAAGTTAAAAAAAACCAAATTCCCCAAATTTTACATAACATAAAGATTGCTTTGCTTATAAAGAGAAAAGTTTATTTATAACAAATATAAATGGAACTAACCCAAGTGAATTCACATTCAATTCACTTCGCACAATAGGACACATATTCATCATTAGTAAGATCTAAAATGAGATTTTGATGCTTCTTACAAGCATTTTAAAGAAAAGTTTTAAACAAAAACACAAAATATTCAAAGTAGGTACATAACTCATGCACAAATTAGAAAAAATTGACAAACATACATGTACTCAAAGATTACATATTGAGTGCACAATCAAAAAGACAAAATGCAGTTATAAAAAAATGGAATACAAAATATTGAATGATACTTGCAACACATCAGCATACGGCAATCATGTACAGACAGCTGGTACTGACAATGTACTTGTAAAATCAAATGAGAATATTGATTGCAGAGTTATTCTCTGATAAATCCTTACTGAAAGATAGTTAAAAAAAAAAAAGTATGTTAAGAAACAAGAAATCATTAGGAGATAAGCAATATATTGTACTCATACATTTAAATTACAGCATTTTGTTTCTAACTCAAGAAAAGTTAAAAAAGATTGTGTGGTAACCAAATCATGCTATTTTATGTTATATATTTCTTAAAGTTTATTAGCACTGTTGAATAGCCATTAACACCCGAAACATGCTACTGCCAAGAATCTTTGAGAACTCTCTTTTAAAATGGGAAACAAACTGCTCTCCAGTGTGTGCCTGGCCTTCGTGGCAATAAACAAGTGGACTTTCCAGCGAAAAGAGACGCCAACTTGATACAACAATCTAATAGATTAATCTCTTAATGGAGCATTGTTACTGTCTTGAAAAACTTATTTAAATCTAATGCTTTGCAGGATCTTAAGGTTTGAAGATCTCTAAAAAAGTTAAGGAATTTAAATCCTTCTATCATTTCTGACAAACTTCGGTAGAGTCAACTGCAACTTTTCATTAATCTTACACGATACCATTGCCTTGCCACTTATTTGAAGAGAATAGGTATCCCTATCAATCCCACTCGCCTACTTTGTGTTTTTGAAGAAGGTAATGACCAAAGATCAATTGGACCGTTGTGGGTCTCTCAGCTGTTCTACAAAGGAGTTGAGATATTAGGAGCAAAATAACTCCTAAGGCAATGACTTTAATCTTTTGTTGTTCTGCTTTCTGTAGTATTGTAATCTTATAATTCTTTGTAATTGCAATGGCCATTTGGGGGGGGGGATACTTTCTTAAAACACTGTAATATTGAAACTTGTAAATCATGGTATATTTTATAGAAATGTATAGCAAGTAAATGGGTAAATTTTACAGAAACCTTCTGTACTTTGAATGAATTTATAAAAGTTAAAATTTTTTGACAAACTATTTTTGAAACTTACAACAACGTTAGATGTTGTAAGCTTTAACAATCAGTATCTGCATTAACTGGAACAAGTAACATAGCATTAGAATTGCACTGCAATGTTTTAGCATTTATAAAGAATATTACTCAGAAATTTCCATTATATAGAAATTCCATTATATGATACAACAAATTAACTCAAATTTACTTTTCTAATGATTTGGTTTGTTATTTTAGTCACATTTGGCACACAAAAGTTAATAATTTGATTTAAAAAAAAAAAAAGTTGAATGCAAGCACACTTTCTACAACTTTATAAGTTAAATCTAAAACAAGAAATAAACATTTTATGCAATAAAAAGAACTAATTTTCAGAAATTCGAAGAATGAGATAGTTACCATGTTTATTATTCCCGATGAGTGATTTTTCTACATAAAAGCTCCAAAAATATTTTACTTCTGTAAAACGGGGATTCATGCTAAAAAATGAAAAAATATAAGTAACTTTGTTAATGCTTGCAAATTGATTATGACTGCAAAATGAAAAATACAGTAGACATTTTTATATAATGCATTTACTACTGATTTTTTTCAAATTAAATTAAGAAAAATCAGTTATAAACAAAAAATATGTATCAATAAAATACCTAGTCGTGTGAAAATCCATGAAAAATGCATTTACAAGTTAAATGAATTGATCATAAAGCTAAGATAACAAAAATATGACTACTTTGCAAAAAATAAACTGTAATACCTGAATTAAAAAAGATTATATTATATATATATATATATATATATATATATATACACACACATACACACAAAATGTGAAAATATGATAAACATAAGATTAAGACTTATAAGATTTTTTATCGAAACAATAAATGACTGGCTTCCATATCATTCATTTCTTATCAAGAAATGTAAGAAGAAACAAGAAATGTATTGTGTATCTAGAGAAGATTCATCAAAACTTCTGCTTAAATGCTGAATGCCAAGATTTGAGGATTACTTTTTACAAACCATAATACCATGCATCAGGCTTACACTACACAAGAAATTTATAAGAAAATATTATCAAAAGAAAATACATTTTCCTGCATATAATCTGTTGATTATGCATGTAAGAGTTTTGAATTTTGTTATGAACATTATACATTGCCAAGGATAATCTGATTTAAAAAAAAAAAAAAAAAAAAAAATCAGTCAGAAAAGCTTACAAACAATAAAGTTCTCAAAGAAATGCTGCTTACATTTTGTAATAAAGAAATCATCAGAAGCTTTTATGACATGGGTGATGTGTTTCAGCTATAATCCAGTTTTGTCAACTTACATTCAAGCACAAGTTTATTTCCTAGGAAGGATATTGCAATCATCTAGGCACCATTTCACATTTTGTTTTGATCTAAACTGTTTGTTATGATAATATTCAAGTTTATATATTATCAAGTGAAAGTAATATTATCTATGTTACATGCAAATGTTTAACTAAAAGTTATACAGAATATAAAAAATGGCAACAAATGTGCTAACTTAAAGTGAAATTGGAAAAATATGTAGTACAACAGAAAAATCGCATCCAATTGAATTTGAAAGAGATCCATTTCTCTTGTTTAATTAATAACGTAACAAATAATTTTATTTTTAAAATATTTATAACCTCATTTTTAATGCTACTAAAAACTAGAATCTTGCTCGAATTATCACCATTGGTGATTGATCAGACGTTTACATATCGGATATCACAGCAGACGATAAGGTGAATACACTCTTATGTTCTTCATAATAAATGTTTCGGTTACACGATATTATGTTTTTGATCCGCTGTAGATTTTTTTATTTTATGTGACACAATATTATCAGTAATACATATTTTTGACTATTGATCAAAAAAATTAACTCCATTTTAATTAGATTCAAAATTCATTGCAAGTTTAAAAATCATAGGAAAATACTGCATTTGCCTATATTCTGCAATTAAATTTAAATAATACAAAAATGGAATGTTCTGACTAATTTTGAAAAAGAATTAGCATACACAGGATAGCTCACTAATTAAGAAGTTATTCATTAAGAAATAATCTTTCCACAAAAAATATTACCTGGTGTTGAATATTAATGATTAGCAACACATTCACTCTTCTTAGGAGAAAATTATGCATCAGAGCCAATTGCATTAAGAAAATTTTATTATGATATTTGAATATCAGTTGCCTCTTCAGAATAAATACTCACATATACCAAAACTCATAGAAAAATAATTTTCTGCATTAAAGCATCAAATTTATAAACTTAGCTCAAATACATTTAAATGTGATATGCGATTTTTCCTGTCAGTTTTATTGTTCTGACATCACACAAAATAAAGTAAAATATTTACTTTACTTCCACATTAATTTCTCAATAATTTTGCAGTGAGAATATATAATCAACAAGATAAATTTTATTTATTTTGTTATGTTTGATGTATTTAATACTGTAATGATTTACCATGGTACGTATTTGATTGAAATAAATGAAATATAGTTGGGTGTGTAAACTTAATTTGAACAGTAAATTTAAATTGAACATATAAACAGAACATTCTTCATAGATATTTGAGATATTGAGAACTTGGAAATGATTTTTTTTCTTTTATTCAAGATGTAAAGAGAACTAATAATCAGTTTATTTATAAGCACTTTAAAATTATGAGATCATAATGTAAAGAAAACAAAATGGGATTATTTTAAATATAATGAGAAATGGTTATAAGTTTTACAATAATCTGAACCAAAAATTGAAAGATACAATAATAATGGATTCCTACAACTTTAGGAGACATTAAACAGGCTTGTATAAGTAAAATACACATTAATTTGATAAATTATGGCACTTCACAGCTTCACCCTGATTACTAAAGCACAATGTTTAAAAATAAAGAAGGTAAACTTTTTTTGCAGTCTGTATGTACATATTTTTATCATAGGTAACACATTTATAAAGTAATAGAAATTCATTACTTACAGGAATATGTGCAGGATGAACATTTCTCGACAGATATTCAGCATAAACCATGGTATAAATCCCACAATCGCTATAATTTCTTTGTTTCGGAATACCCTGTAACATAAATATTACTAAAATTTAGTAAAGAATAAATATAGTTATATTGAGCAAAATTGTATCTTTAGTTAAATCACATATTATACGTATTTGGACAAAAATATTTTCAACATGAAATTATGTTGAGCAATTATATTTAAAAGCACATTATAAACTCTTGGCTGCCCATTTAGGCATTAAGGAATATGAAGTGAAAAGTTTGCAAACATTGCCCGTACCATTTTGATTTTGTGAGCGTTCCATCAAAAGGGAACACTGTGCCGCAAAGATCGAAAAGTGCAAGCATTGCAGTGAAGCACTTATATTGGTAAATGTTTTTGCATATTAATGAGAAAAACTATGAAATACTCCTGTGTAGCAGATTTAGTGAAGTCTAGTGTGCACCACAAAGAGGCCTTCTATTCTACACCAAAAACCAAAAGATTTCAGTAAAATCATGTTAGTTATCTAAGTACAGTTTTGGGGTAGCATATGAGGCCATCATCTTTATACATTGTATAAAATAATGAGTAATTTTGAGTTTTTACGTATGTCAAATAGATTCAGATATCAAAGATTTTTTGCATCAAAGGTTTCTTTTTTTGGGGGGGAGGGGGATAATACATTAGATTTATGGAAGCAGTGTTAAGTTTTTTGGAACCACCTAACACTAATTCTAAAGCTAATCTTACCTGTAATTCCTCTTTGCATGTGCTATGAAATATTAACATTTTGCATATACCAGAACTAAATATCTTTTGGTAAATTTTAATCTACAATACATGGTACTTTCATGCAATAACAATTTTAAGAGTAGGCTAAGCACCATAGACAGGATATAATTAAGCAAAAAAGAAACTCATAAAGCAATAGATTTGACTCTAATAATTCCATTTACAGTTAAAAGTCTAATTTCACTAGTTACTCATGACAAGTTACTTCTTTTCTACTGTTTTAAGGCGGAAGTTCCTAAGCTTAATTTCTTATTATATTTTTCTCACAATTTAATTTCAAGCATTGAAATACCTCTATGAACCAGCATTCATTCAAAATAAATTATAAAAAAAACATGAGTAAACTCAGTTAATAACTTTGTCATAACATTTTAAATACTGCTGAAATGTCAATTACTGAATGAATTTATTTTAATGTAATACATTAAAACATTGTTCTTATTTTTTTATGCAAACATTGATTAAAAACAGAAAAAAAAATAATTGCAGATTACAACTTACGTGAGGTAGGCGCAATAAAAAATCTGGAAATCTTTCTCTCAATCCCAACTTATCAATATGTGATAGAAGGAAACGCCTAAAAATATTTAGAAATTTATAAACTGAGATATAAAACTTTATGATAAAATTTGCATATAAGAAGAAAATACTTACTTAACCATTATGCCATCAGCACTAGCGTAATTATATTTAGAATCATATACAGTAATAGTTCTTTTAATGAAATTAATTCCCTAAAAAAAGAAACACACAGCATTATTAAAAACCAAATAATTGTTAAATAATAAAAAATACTTGAGACAATTAATGAAATTTAACATTGAATAAAAGTTGAAAAATTTAATGAATGAAAATAGAAAAGTATTTTAACAATAAATTAAAATTACAAATAAAAGGAAATAGTATTTTAATTTTTATATGGAAAAGAGATTTTAAATTATAAAAAAATAAAAACAGCTGTTTCTATATCAAAACTTATGAATGAACACGTTATTCATAAGTTTTGAAACAGAGCATTATTTTTGAATGAGGATCACTTGTTTGTACTTTAAAGTATAAATAGAACAGAGTACATTATTTAGTCCCCCCCCCCAAAAAAAAATGCTATTAAATTTATGGCATCTGTAGAACCAAAATCAATTTCTAGAAAGAAAATAAGATGAAATGGATGAGAGCTACCAATTTTTCAACAAATTGAATTAATTTAATTTTTTTAAAAAAATGATTTTTTTTAATATGTAGCATAGCAGTTGAAAGATTTGAAAATGAGTCACTGAAAATAATTGTTCAGTTTTAACAAAACCTCAAATTGGATCTCTTGATTATCACAGGAAATCAAAAGCTTTGAAATTTATCATATTTAAACATTGAATTTTTTAAAAAAATATGAAAACAAATACCCAAATTCAACATCATATTTACTGCAACTAAGCAATTGTTTTGGAATACAGTATTAATTAGAAATATGAATGTGAACTGGACCTCAATGAATAGGAACTCCATATTAGAGAAAGAAAAAATACAAAAGATTATGTCAAGAGTGAAATGTAAATTTATTTTGTTTAACTATAACATGAAGCAATGAATTGCATAATTGAATGCATTAACAAATTATTTTTTTAATCACATAAAATCAAAAGGACAAAAAAGACACATTTTAAAATGCAACTTAAGAACTTACACCTATATTAATAAAACATTTAAGTTAATTAATCAAAGATGAGATAAAATGCTCATTTTATTCATTTATTTTTTTAACTGCAAAAGATAAACTGTTAGTTGCATACGTGAAAAAGAAAACTGTATGAATCATGATATTTTACATAGACAGTAAAACATTAATTATACAAACCAGAAATTTGTGACTAAATATTGAATTGATACAATAGTGATAAATAACAATTGGTACAATTTTTGATAAAATATACAATTTTCAAACATATAACAATGTAAGAGGATTTATGACATAACATTCATGACACACAGATTAGAATTTAAAACATAAAATATATTTCCTGCAAATTTGTCACAGAAAATTGTAAAATAAATTTAGTATGGAGAGTTAAGAACCAAATTAATGAAACAGAAATGAAAAAATTACTTACGATTAATGCCCAATGGTTTTGATGTTTTAAATGGCACGGCATAAGTGCCAATGCATGATCAAACACTGGCTTCATTGTTGAAGTTTTCACAGTAGATTTTTCCACCCCAAAATTTTCAAGAGAAGAATAAAAGAATGTATCAAAAACATACACAGATTGTAGACGTTCTCGAACATTTCTCTCTTGAATCAATTTGAAATAGAAGTTAATTATCTGTTGAAATAAAGAACAATTATCAATATTCACAACAAAAAATTAACTCCTAATATAAGAAATCATTTAAAAAATAAATTGCCTGATAGTAAAATATGCTTAAGAAAAAAAAAAGTAAAAGGTATTATTTTAACTTCATAAAAAATATTTTGTCATTGTAAAATTTAATGATATTAAAATAATATTTACCAGAGTCCTTACATTCTCAATTTTAAAACAAAGTGTTTTAATGTCAAGATGAATATTCAATAATTAATAACAATAATTGACTTAAATTGAATAAATTATAAAATTAAATTATATCACTAATAAAAGAAAATACATTTTTGTTTTCAAAAGAAGTAATCTATTTTCTAAGCTGGGAAAACACATGTAAGCAAATGTATAATTTTTTAAATAAAAAAATTTAAATAATATTTTATTTTACTGGCACAAGGTCCTCAGATGGAATAAGCTACAGAGAAAACAAAATAAAATTTGCTGAAGTTCAGTGCTTGAGATCAAAATCATTGGATAAGATCTAACTGAGAATGTTGAGATGAATGAGTCAGAAGAATAAATGCATTAAAACTAATTCAGGAAAGTCAGGAAGATGTGATTGATAAATGTTACAAAAAAAAAAAGTTTTCTGAGAACTACAACAGTTTCGTGAAATTGTCACCCAGAGCTGGTTTTATTTCACTGTTTCTTGTGCTCATCTTTTTTACATTTTGAAACGACCTGAGATGTTGAAAAATCGGTTTCCACATCTGTTTCAGAAGAGGATATAGCAATTGTTCTTTTAATAATTTTCTCAAGATTTTTGTTTTTTAATTTTTGTATCAGTAGTCTCAGATTTATTAGTAACTGAAGTAAATTTCTTTGTGATATTAGAAGTTGATGGTAAAGTGGATTAAGATGACAAAGTTGAAAGTGGAGCATATATTGGTAAACTACTTCTATGCTGGATTTCCGTTTATTTTTGTATTTGTTTGTAAAGTAAAAGGATAGGAAACACCAACTTTTGGTGTATACTGTGTTTGTGTTGCTTCCAAAATAAATAATAAAAAGTAATATTTTGTTTTATATTGGTAGCAATAACTTCTTTTACAAAGGTCAATATAGAACAAGATTTGGAAAATGCAGCATGTGAACCAGAACAGTTACAACACTAGAGGATTTCTAAAATACAAGTATTAGTTTCATGACAAGATTGTGGACATTTTCCAAATATAGATCACTATTCCAACACACCTGTTTAGAATGACCATATCCCTGACATTTGAAACATCTAAGAGGGGGTGGAATATATAGATGAAGTTGGCAACTAATATAACCTGCTTTTATAGATATAGGTAATACTGTTGTTTGAAAAGTTAAAACAACATGTTGGGTGGAGATAAGTATACTGACATGTAGATTGTTTATGATGTGCAGCACAAACTGCTTGATCACATAGTTCTTCCAAAAATTCTGTTTCTATAACATGTATGAAATCAGGATTAGAAAGGACACCATGAGACTCATTTAAAGTTTTATAAAATAATGTTTCGACTGGAAATGAACCAATTTTTTTAATTACTGATTAGCTAAGCTAGTTTTGAGTCAACATAAACATCTCCTGATCATAAATTTTTTTTAACATTTTGTACATTACCAATAGAAGATCTGTGAAATTTTTGAACGAACAAGGCAATACTCTTTGAAAAGTGCTCAGACTTCTTAATGTAACAAGTACATGAATTCATTTCAACAATGAAAGAATTAGAACCTATAGACTATTTTCAAATGTTCAGGCTCAACGGCACAGGCCACCCTGGAGCCCTACAAGGAAGGAGTGGCAGTTACCGGTTCTGGACATTTCCAGCCTCAGCACTTCCCATAGTTTTGACTAAAAACCATATGCTAAAAGTCACACCCAGAGACAGTGACCATCCTTGCCACGCCCAAGGATGTAAATCTTTTGCTTGATCCCTAGCAGACTAGCCACAACTGTCCAGCTGATTTATACACTGGGGACTACAGTATTTTCATGGTGAGCTCCCTCGCTTGCCGTCAAGGGATGGAAAGAGAAGAGAGGATAAACAGAGAGAATATAGCTACTAGCATACTTCAAGATTTGGACACGAAATACTCACCTAAGGAAGGTGCACCCACCCTATGAAGGGAAATATGAATTGCAGAAAGTACAAATTAGTCCTTATTTATTTAGTAGAAACTTTTATATTTAATTACATGCTTTAAATTTTATGCTTAAAACAATGAATTAGAATGTTTTGTAAAAAAAAGTTATTTAATAATACGATGGATAATTGTTTTTCCTCTTGATTAACATTTTAAAAATATTCTTTTGCTGATATATACATTAGCATAGAAAATGATTACAAAAATGAATCTATGTTAAAATTAAATAACTAACAGGTAGAGTAATTTCCACTTTTAGATTTCATATGTCATAAATCATTTTTAATAATATGATCCATTAAAAAACTCAGATTATTTTTTATAAATCAAGCCATATAGAAAAGCATTTTTTAAGCTGTTAGAATTTACAGAGAAGAATCAGAAATTCAGAAAAATTACATTTTCCCAACGAATATAAATTTCTATTTGAAAGTGATGAATCATTATAGCTGAAGAACTCAAAGGAAATTGTATAATTTTAAACATCATTCTTATACTAATACAGAGTCAAAAATTAATAATTTAGGATGCATTCTCCAAAAAAATATTTTCCCCCAGATATAAATTATCAATGATATTAATTTTTAAAAATTAATATACTATTAAATACTAAAAAACATTTAACAGAAACTGATTACAACAATTTGATTATGAAGTTTAAAACACTTATGCAATAATAGTAATATGGATAGCTAAAAATAATAATGTAAATTTATTCTTGTTAATATTAAGGAACTTTAAATTTGCTTTTCTGTGATAATGTGTTATTAAGATATGGAAAACAATATTAATTTCTCAATCACACTGCATCATATAAGCAAATTTTTAATGAAACATCATTATTTCACAAATGGATTTGCTCATACATTTCTGTGAGTACCAGCAAATACTAAAAATTTAAAATGTTCAAAGGTTTGAAATATTTTCGTATTTCTTAAAAAGGAACTTTTTCTGTAAATTTTATGTTAGTAAATGAAAACATTTATTGTCACTTAAAAATATCTAGTTTTATACAAAATATAAGGGAGCAAGAAACTTTATATTTTTAACTATGAATCACAATGGAGAATTATATAGTGAATTTTTCTAGGAGTATACAAGATAAAAGCATTTGAATTCAAGACTATGTAGAAAATGTACAGTCAGCAATTTGTTACTTTGTAACCTAAATTTTTAACTTAAATATTTTATGACCTTAAAACAAAATCAACAAAAATCAATTGATTTTTCTAATAAACTGTGAAATACAACATAATGTAATCAGTATCATTGCTTAAGAGTGTCTTAAGCATTTTTAAGTTTTAAAAATGGTTTCCTTAGAACATCATAATCAGGGCTCAGATTAATCAATGAAAGTTTTTAAGCTAATTTTAACTAGAAAGCACATTTTGCATACCATGTATTTTAATGCAAGCATTACATTAATTTTCAACATCTCAATTTAGAAAACATACTACACTCTTATCCATAAATTAAGGAGTTCAGGAAAAGAGACAGAAGCAAAACACCAAATGTGACTTATTTGTTAAGTCTATTTATTAAACAAAAGGTAAATAGCAAAATAGATGCTATATATATATGTTTGACATCATTAATAAAATTTGTGATTTTTACTCCCTGGAGCAAACTTCAAGGAAAAAAAAAAAAAAACTATTTACAAAACCAATTTAACATGGTTGGTAATGATGGTTACCAATATAACATAGTATACCCCCAGACGATGCAATACAGGCTGACAATGGCTAGGCATCCTGAGTATCAAATTATCAATCTGATCTTGGGGAATATTACACCATTCCTCACGCAATGCTCTACAATGATCCGGTAGACATATGGGAGGGGGTTGACGGGTTACAGTTCGTCAACCAAGCATGCCCTCCACATGCTCTATTAGACTGAGGTACGATGAGTATGCTGACAAGTTCATACAAGTGATATCCCCCAACTGAAAGCTTTCATTTGCACAGTGAGGAAAGGCGTTGTCATCCATACACAGAAATTCTGCACCCATGGTGCCCCGAAACAAAGGTACATGTTATTCCAGAATGGTATCCCCATAGATCTGGCCTGTCATGGTTACATTCTAAATATGCAGTTTAGTTCTGGAACCCAGAATAATTCTACCCCAAACGAGCAATCCTGCACCACTGTAATGGTGTTGTTCAATAGTGTTCTCTTGGTGGTAACGGGTACCTGGCTCTCTCCATATAAAAGTCCGACAAGAATCGGACTGAAAGCTAAACCTGAACTCGTCGGAAAACATCACACAATACCGCTGTTGCAGTGTCCATAATGCATGCTGTCTACTCTAGGCTAACCACAGGTGACAGTAAATTGTAGTAAGTGGAAGACATCTAACAGGCCTACAAGCATATAGACCAATGTGCCCTAAGCGTCGGTACACAGTCTGACAAGACAGGTCTATGCTCCATCTATTTCTTTTGACAGTAATTGCCAAATACAAGTCCTCATTCTTTGTTGTAACTCAGGGGGCGACTTATGCTGTAACACCTACTTATATTACCATCTTGGAACTATTGACACTCGGGGCGATTCTAAGTTCCTCGGATACTTCCAGCAGGGCATATCCACATTCCAGATGGCCGATAATTCTACCACATAAAACATCATTCAAATGCTTCCTTTGTCTCATAACTATGGGGTTACTGCAATGAAAGGCTTTCAAAGCATTTGTGAACAATTTTACTTCTTCACAACCATTTTTTATATGCCCCTGTCTTACACTCTCATCATTATGACATACTATTGGTGCCATCTGGTGGTTTCTTGCAATTTGCATATTACTCTTCATGATATGTGTGATAATTCTACATGTGAAATTTTTTGAGTTCATTTCTGTGTGATTCTGAATTATCCTTAATTTACAGACATGTGTGTATATGACTCATTAAGTAGTAAAGTTTTTTCTATTTAAAGATTTAAAATTCAAAATGCTTCAACAAAGTGAAATTTTTAACAAATTATATTTTTTGCACATATTTATGTCAAAAGCAATGAAAAATTATAATTCTGACAAAGTTCATAAAGAGTTATTTTCACTTTAATATACATTTAAAAAGCATGTGAGTAAATTCTTTGATTAGTTCAAGGGATTTATCTTAGGGTAAACAATTTTTTTCATTCACTTACTACTTTGAATTAATCATGTTATTAGAGATGACAGGTTTTTGAAATTCACAGTTTAAAATACAATACAAAAATTTTTATTAGTTTAAAGTAAGGGATAATATGTAATAAATGCTATTGAAGGAAAAAAATATTGGAAACTAATACCAAATACTGTAAATTTTACATTATGAAGTACTGTATTTTCCTGTATATAATTCGCAATGGCATATAATCTGTAAGACCTTTATTTTGAGCAAAAGGGGGGTGGGAAGCATTGCATAATCTGCAGCAGCATGTAATCTGTGATAATTTTTTTAGCGAATATTCGAAAACATATACTGATAATGTGGTGCTAAATATAATAAAAAAATGTGGTGTTAAATATAACTAAAAATATAATAAATTGTACAGAGAAATATTATGAAAAGGATACCTTTGGATCCAAAAAAAAAAAAAAAAACTCAACGGAAAAGTGCAATAAACTGATTTGAAAGTGGACATTGATCAAGATCCGAAAAGATTCTAGTAAAACCTAGCAATTTATAATTTCTAATAACTTTTAAAGAGATAGAGATATTTTAAAAATATATTTCTTTCACTAATAATTAAATGAAAGAAATGGATTATTTGTTTGTTTTTGAACTACACATAGGATAAATTTTTTTTGTACAGTGCAAGCTTTGATTTTTACATACCTGCCAACCTTGGTGAGTAAAAAACAAAAAATCCATACATTCTGGTGATTTTGAGGGGGGGGGGGGAATCAGGAAACACTACTAGCAACATTTTTTAAACAGAATATTTACAGTGTTATTACAGCAAAAAGAAAATTTTACTCCTTAGATTATACATTCTGAGAATGATTCATGTTAAACATATTTTGTGTTAATCTTAACATTTTAATCAACCCCATTAAAGAACTTTGAAAACTAAAAGAATGCACTCTACACGTTATATCAAACATAAAAATTTATATACCAATATTCATTTTTTATACACCAACTTTTACTACACTAGTGCAATTTATCAACATTAAACTTAAATTTAATTCAGTGGCAAATACTGCTAAGAATATAAAAATTGGCAAATAATATGTGCATAAAAACATAATACATTTCAAATTTGAATAAGTCAAAGCAATTTTTTTTCATACATTGCTGATTTGCTCATTTTTTAAAAAGGAATCGGTGAACTACTGTTCAAAACAATTTTTCTCATTCCGCAGTATTTAGCTATAATTAAACTTTTTAAATTTTCAGCAGAGTGTGAAGATCTGAATTTATTCTTTATTTTTTTATATGACTAAACACCTGTTCACATTGTGCATTAAAATGTAAAGTAATTAAAATACAAGCATAAACAGGGAGATATTGGAAAATATTTTTTAGAAACTGATCTATTAAAACAACTTAATACATTTTTTAGGCAAAATTTTGGCTGTTTTTAAGTTTTTCATTGAAATTGTCAAAAATTAGTAGATTTTCATACATTATCGGAAAATTTATATTCCATTTACATAAGAAAAAAACTATCATATGAAAAATCAGGAGTTTCCCCAATAAAATCAGTAGAGTTAGCAGCTATGTCTTACATTAACACATCTGTCACCATTTCTTATTTACCTTTCATATAAAGATTTAATATGGTGCATTGTAAGTAAAATGCATCAAACAGAAGACAACTTAAAAGTCAATGACAGTTACAAGATTTTAATATCTACTGTACGTAAGTGCTTCTCAAGGATTTCATAAATATAGGCTTATATTCCAGGATTACAAGGAACAAAACATAAAGCTCCAAAATTACTATCCTAATAGATGTGAATGCACAAAGCAAGAAAGCAATATGCATATAATATTAAACAGTGACTAGGATCTCACCTGAAAACTTTCCCTTTGAAGAACAGTTACGAAGGGTTATAGTGAGCGCCCTGTAATAAATATTAATTTTATATTACATAAATGGCAACCTAACAGCTAACTACTGTAAAGCATTGCTACGTGTAAAGCACCTTTCAGAACTTAATAGATTTTATGCAAAAATTATTGATTTTCATGCATCATAAGTGGGGGAGGGGACTTTGAATCATCTATCCAGGCAGACAAATATGCAAAATGTAGAACAGCAATACATTTTCAGGGGTAGGAGTATTCAGATTTTTTTACAGGATATCAGGACATATTTCAATAATAAAATCAATACTACTTTTACATATTAACTTCTTTATTATTAATAAAAAACATTCTAAAAAGTAATATAATATTTAAAAAGTTACCAATAAATTTCTCAGTTTAATTTTTAATACAACAATATGAAAAATGATAAAGAAATTAAAACTTATTATAGTGAAACTTTTTAAAAATCAAAGTTATATGATAATTGCTTTAAATAACAGTAAATTTATGTTCATAAATAATATTCATTTTGAACTGGAATACACTAGCTTTTAATTCCAATAATTTAATACTGCACTTTTTCAGCATTCACAGATGCAATCTCAGTATTAGCAACATATAGCATCGTTTATTTAACACACTTTCACACCACTCATATTATCATCACTAATAGCATATGCTCTATTTTTAGTTGCATCATCCAAAAGTTTGTGAGCTGCACGCTGATTATCAGTCAAAGTTTTCGTTTTTTTCTCAAGTTTGTTAATTTGTTTCTAACAGATGTGACTATTTAAACTTTTTTCGTAAGTAACTGTGATGTTATCCTCGACCTTTCTTCTCCAAATGTGTTGCATTTTTTGTTTTTCCATGTATGATGAATATTTAGCATGAGATTTCTGAATATAATACATCATTTTTTTTTGTATATAGAAAAGAAGAAACAGAATTTCCATGCATTCAAAAATAACATCATTACAAATATGTAAAATTTGAACTGCTAATTTTAATAATAATAATAATAATAACAATAATAATAATAAAAACTATCTCCATTGTCAAAACAGAATTGTTTGTCAAAAAATCTCTTTCTGGTTGGGAATTTACATTCAATAAAGACAGAAATGCTTTAACACTAGAAAGAGTAGGATATTTTGTATAACCACAAGCATCTTTTATATTGAAAGTAGTACTACAATATTTGTGTGGACATTTTGGTCATTATAATCATTCACAAGCAAAGTCAAATCTTCACACATGTAAAGAATCCATTCTTCATTCATCTTATCAAAGTCTGAAGAAGTTTTATTTACATGAGGAATATGATGGATTAATCTGCTAAATGAACTCCAAGACTCTTCCTTCTTCCTATTATAAGGAGACAAACATGGGAGATCTTTGAATAACAGATCTGTTATAGGAAGATTTTGATGCAAATGATCAAAATTAGCTAGGTAGCAACTCTTCTGACACTTTATAGAAAGTATTTCATCCATAAGCTCTTCCAGTATTGCTGTTGCACCATGACCTATTTCAATCTTGTTTAAAGTTAACAAATTGTTTTCAGAATGACCATTGGTTGCAGCTTCACAATATTTTTCACAGATTTCTACTAGATTTAAAAATTTAAACATAATACAGCAAACAAGTTCACAAAATATTGGCACTTTTTTTCCAACATTATCAAAAATCAACAGAAAAAACTTTGATATGCTAAAACATTACTAAAGGCAATTTTTGTTTACAATAGTGTAGTCAAGAATATACGCAATATTAATAAACTAGCATGATGATTGAAAATTTAGCAGCCTTAGTGAAACAATTTCTCAACTTGCAACAAAAATTAACCATGTTACTTTTTGCATTGATATATAAGTTCATCACATAAAATGTGACGTCTTTAGAAACTTTCCTACTAAAGATTTTGCTTCAAACTATAACTGGATGAATTACTTCTATTAATAGATTTAAAAATGTTAAAATTTTTTCATGAATATATTTTTAAAATTCTTTCTGAAATTACTTTTTTCTCAACCATAAATATTCAAAAATTATGTCAAATTCATCCCATCAAATAAATACATGAATTTAGGCTCCATACATTCGACAAACACATATTAAAGTTATACAGACTTCAGGTTCATAAATGCAGCTTCAGATATGATGTATAGTGTGTAGAATAAAAACAAGCACTAGAAAATTTAATTTTACACTCTTTAATTTTGTACATTAAATATATTAGGGACACAGGCTGATCAAATGTAGTTTTAAATGGACTGTAGTGTATAGAATAAGAACAGACAACTAGAAAACTGAAGCTCCAGCATTTTATATTTTAAAATTTTATCTAAGTTTATAGAGAGTTTTCAAAGAAGCATGTTTTGTGCATTAATTCTTAAGAGCCATATATATATATATATATATATATATATATATATATATATATATATATATATATATATATATATATATATATATATATTGTGTTTTTACATATTTTATTCACATAAAGTGTTAAAATTAGTAATGTATGAAATATCTCTCATACAAAATACGATTCAGAAGCCAGTAAATACAAGAAAGATAAGAAAATAGAAAACTTTTTCCAAGATTTAAAAAACTACAATTTGATTTGGTAGAAGGGTGTCAGTTTAACAAGGTTTAAATTTCATGTGCTTCAGTATTGAAATTGTAATTGACCTACCAGAAAAATTTGTTTTATCAATCTTTATAAAATAAACGAGTCCATTTCAATTCACCAGCAATTCAAAACCAATATATCCATGTATATGAACAAAATTAAAAATCAAAAAGTTCCTAATTTTGAAAAAGAAAATTTAAGATTTTGTAAATTTCTCTTCATTAAACATCATTTAACATTAAAATTCCTTTAAACATTTTTACAATTAAAATCTTGTTTAAGATAGTGCATTTTAAAATTATTAATAGAATTTTAGTTAAAATCTTATAATTAACATAAATTTTTTTTATAAAAATTTGGCATACGATCTGATAATAAATACATATTTATAATGAAAAACATGATTTTAGTAGTGTTACATTTGATACAATTTGTTACCTAGGAAATCTATAATCTGACATTTTTGAACATAATTGATGCATCTTTTACATTTCAATATCTTTACTGTATTTTCCTAAATTAATCCCATGTATTTCAATAGAAATATATTTTGCTTAAATGTTACACAATTTTAGTTGTCAAGTTTCCTTAAATCAGTCATTTGTCCTAATTTTATAAATAAAATATTTCAAAAATTCAAATTGCACATTAATTTTTCTCAAAATTTTGTTCTAGACATAAAGAAAATTTAAGAACTTATTACCACAACATTAAACTACGAAAAATATGCTCAGCACTGTTGAAACTTTAATATCCTTTTTTTTCACAAAAATGTTCCATTTAATAAATTAAAATATACTTAAACATAGATAATATTTTATGAGATGAAAGAACATGACGATCAAGGAAAAATTAACAAAGAGTTCCTAATATACAACCAAAGATCTTAGTTACCTTATGCACACATATTCTCCCAATCCAAATTTTCTACAAAATAACAAAACTTTGCTTTATTAAAAAAATGTCAAAACATCAGCAAGTTATTTCATAGCAATAAAAGAGTAAAATCTGCAAAATCCTACATTTTTAGAAAAAATATCATGAAATTAGCTCAAAGCTCCTTAGAAAAGGGAAATAAGACTCAAAATGCACTTCTGGAGGATTGATTGTGCAGTGTTACAATTTCACACACAAAATATTTATTACATACACACAACACAAATTACACAGAAAACACATAAACGAACTACACTGGAATACTTTAAAGAACGAGATATTATACATACATACAAAAACCAAGTTGGATGTAGCCAATGAAGGAAAAAAATTATTAAAAATAGATATTGCATCGCCACATTACTCCCCTCTGAATTTTCACTAAGTGGAGACAAATCGGTCTGGAAAATGTACTGTTCTTTCAAAACGAGTTACTGTATTTTTGACAAGTGTGGAAGTAGAATGTGCTTAAATATCTGTGCAATTACTGCCCTAAGACACTAAATACACAGGTTTGAGTCTGTCAATTGACAGTCTTATCACAATGCTGAATTAAAATGACGTAGGCCTTAGGTAGCCTTCACAAAACTGTGAAAGGCCTTTCATAGTGTGGTTGCAGGGATCCTCGTATTGCATCATGCATAAGAAAAACATGACTACAGGATTCTAAGCCTTTGGGAATATAGATCTTCAATGTTGCATGGCAAGATGTACCACTTGGTTGTATATCTTGGATGAGATTGTGCAGCTTATCAACAAAAGCTGAGGTTAAACGAGGAAGTGTTGTTTCATTGAAGAAATCAGCAGAGAGTCAAAGCGTTTCACCTACACCAGCTCAGCAACCGAAACCTTGAGATCTTCTCTGTACACAGATCTTAATCTTAAAAGTACTGGAGGGAGTGCATCAACTTAGTTAAGGTGCGAGACTGGAAATAGATTGTTTTAATGGTCGATATAAACTTTTGATCACGCTGTTACATTTTGGATTGTATGCAGAATTTCGGGTAATCTGAATACCAAAAATATAAGCAAAAGCTCAAAATAGTGAAAATTCAAATTGTTTTCCTTGGTTGCTAGTAATACAAACTGGTGTACAGAGATACGCTATCCAATGAAAATAAAAATGTGTTAGCAATCACCTCCGAAGTTATATCGGGCAAAGAAATGACCTCTGGCTAGCATATTTTTGTGAAAATGCAAAAAATAGAGGCTTGTGATCTATGTAAATGATAAACGGTCAGGCTTCAAGCATATATTGAAAATGCATGATATTTTCAGATTTTTTAAAGAAATTTTAAATTTTGCAGGATCTAAATGTCGAGCTTGTGTTTAAATAGGTATACCAAGAGTTTGAATAAAATGAAAAATATTGTGTTTAATTTCATCAGGTGAGTGAAATAAACTTAAGTAATTATTTCGAACGCCTTTAAAATCTTATGAAATTCAGATTTACCTAATATACATTTAACAGAAGGAAAAGAACACGTCAAAGTGTGACCATTGGAAGTAAAATATGTAAGTGGGTCTATCAGAATTTTGCAATTAATGCCAACAATAAGCCTGAAATGTTCAAGAAAATTAGCACCTATTATAGGCTTATTTATCTTTGCAATAATAAATTTTCATTTAAATTTCGATGCAAACCAATATTATCAGATGGTAGTTTAGTATGAAAAGAATTAATATTTAAACCATTAGCAGCTGAAAGTATTAAAGCAGTCAGATGTTTATCTGTATTTCGGTTTTGTGGGTAACAACTAACATCACAACCTGTATCAATTAAAAATTGCACACCAGTGGAAGAGTCATTAACAAAAAGACAGCAGTTAGCAGAAAACTGTAGAGTAGATGCCATGCTCACCGACAGTTTCTTTGGTTTTTTAAAATTAAAAGTACAAGGAAATCCAAATTTAGTTCCCTTTTTGACAAAAATTCGATGGTACCAAAAAACAATATTTGAATTTGAGGCATCTGGCCAACCTATCACACGAACGCTAAGTAGAAAAAACCTACATTTTTCCCACGTGCTTGATGAAAACATAATCTTTCAATTTTAATACTTAAATCCTGGGCTAGACATTCCAATCTCATTTCAATGCTGTACCTGTCACAACTATTACTATGCATTAAAGCTGCTATCAAATAACTCTGTACAACTTCAGAAATTTTATTGGCCATAACGGAAAGTTGTAATATAGTAACATTGTTCATAGACAGAAATGCTTGCATATTGGTAGATATATGACCTAACCACAAATTTCTTTGTAAAAAAAAACATCTAATTTAGTATCACGAAGTACTCGCATTTCACGTAATAATTGTGAAGGTTTCTTATCCCAGAAAAACAAATCCTGAAGTTTTCAAGTTTTTATTTTCTGAATCTCAAATTGTTTGACAAGTTTCCTATACACAGTATAAATAGCTACTAAATAACTAAATTTGGTTTCTCATCGAAAATATTAGCCTTAGTAAAATTAGCTTCCAGTAGTGCAAAATACAATTCAACATTAGTAGGAGAAAAATTTGGAACTTTCATTCCTATTTTATCACACTTCAGGTGATTCGTTTTAATAGTAATTTTAAGTACTTTGAAGGAAGACACTAGCGACCAAATAAACAAAACAAAATCACTCACTCGAGGTGGCAGCCCTCTGCTTTTACCTTGACTGGCATGGAAGCAGATATAAAAAGATTTCAAATTTTGACATAATGTTAAAATTTTGCAATTCCAGTTTAACTGGTCACCAGTTCTGGAGGATTGATTGCGCAGTGTTACATTTTAAGATACTTATTACAAACAAAACAAATTTTGTTTGTAATAAGTATCTTATTTCTTAGAAATTGATATTGCGTTGCCACACATTCAAGAAAAAGAATTTCTAAAATACTTTTCTTTGAACAAATTTTACAAATTAATATTTTTATAAAAAATAGTATACATATAAAGTACTTTTTTTTTTTTTAAAGAAAATGAAAATATTGTGTTGGCGCCTGCGAGCGCAGCTGCCCCCTTGACTCTTAAAAAAGAAACTGGCAATAGCGATGTGAAAGTCAGAGAAATAAAGTGTGTGTGTTTTATACAGTCCTTGAGTGAGTATTGAGTTAGAAACTGAGCTATTTTACATTGGGCCGTACAGCCGGAGAAAAACAGCAACCTATGGATCTATATAATGGCTTTGAGTGATAATTTACGCTTCTGTTAAGTATCCTCATCGTAAATGAGGTATGTGACTGAGTAATTTACATGTTCTGAGAATAGATCTTTACTTAGATTGAAGTATTAATAACTGATTTCTCATGATCTATTCAGCCAAATTTTTTGAAAATTTAATCATTTGTTATTTCTAGTATAATATATTTGTCCAATAAATATCATTTTATCTGCATTTCTTCCTGGTGTAGCAATTTTAATGGCCAGTAGTGTATATTGAAGTATTAATAACTATCCAAAATGTTTAAAGGCCTAAAAAAAGAGGATTAATATTAATTGATATTGAGTTAGGAGAAGATGTAAATGAGAAAATGACTGTTGCAGAATTAAGTAGTATTATAAAACAAAACCAGAAGTATGTGACAGAGAAAGATTCCGGTGTAGAATTAGCAATTACGATAATTGAAGAGCGAAAGTCCGATGAGTTGCGGCACCTAGAGTTAGAGAAAATTATCCTCGAACAGAGAAAATCTGAAGAACTTCAAGTTAGAATTAGAAAAAATTAAACTTGAAAGAACAAAAATGGAATTAGAATTTGCTTGCGTGAAAGCGGAATCTAAATCAAATTCAGAAGGTGAAAATGTTGAAAATAATCGGACTGAATCTTTACTCTCTAATAAAAAGTGTCCGTACTTTAACTATTAAAACTCCTTGTAGACCTGAGGGTTGGAGTTATTTTTTGCATATTTAGAAAGGGCCTTTATTTCAAAAAACGTCCCTGATAGATACAAAGCGGAGATTTTGTTCAATTTGCTAGGGGAAAGGGCGACTAATGTGATAACTTACATAAAGGATGACGAGTTAAATGAGTATTCTAAAGTAAAAACAATAGTACTTCGAGAATTTGAGCCTACCCCTCAATCATGTTTAGAACATTTTAGGTAAGCCCACCAGAAATCAAATGAAACATATGTACAATTTGCAATCGCGATTAACGAAGAGCTGGGAACATTATTTACAATTGAGGAAGGTAATAGATTTTGAAACTCTCAAAAGATTTAACTGTATCGAATAAAATATCCCAGACTTTAGACAGAGAAACTACGTGTGATATTAATATGAGACAAGCTGAGACATGGTTTAAGCCCTCTGAATTAGGGAAAGGAACTGATTTATATTTTCCTTCCCGAGGTAAGACTTTGGTGGAAAATTCAAACTTTAAAAAATTGTCAGAATCAAAATACACGTCGAGAGTTTTCCTTTCTGAAGTTAACAATAATATGTGTGTTTTATCATGTAATAAGAATCACCCCATATATAAATGTCATAATTATAAAAATATATCAATAAATGAGCGTATTGAGTTTGTAAAATCAAATCAATTCGAGTTTAATTGCTTAGGGAATAATCATAGGGTAACAACTTTTAAATCAAAATATTCGTGCAATATCTATAAGCGATATCATCATGAAACACTTCAATTTCAGTCAGAGCAAAAACAAGAACGTTTAGCGGTGCCTAATGAGAATGTAAATACTCTCGATGCTAAAGTGAGTTCCTTCTCCTACCCCACAGCTTTGGAATTTGTTCCTACTAGCAATAAACAAGAGGCACGAGGTCAGGATCAAAATTGCTTGGCGGCTACTAGCTATACTTCGTCAACAAATTTGAAGCCTGTACTACTTAGCACTTTTGTTTTTTAACCAATGACTTGGGAAACAAATTTGACCCCTTTATAGCAAATTGATATTTGTGTTCCGGAATTAAAAGACATTAAGTTAGCGGATTCGAGATTTAATGCTCCAGGTCCCATCGATTTAAATCTGGGAGCAGAGAATTTTTATGGACTATTAAAACCTGAGAGAATTTACCCTTCTAATACTAAATTAATTTTACAAAACACAGTATTCGGATTTGTATTGAATTGTAGTATACCAATAGTAACTGAGACTAATGTACACTGTGGGCTTATAAACGAGGGTGCCAACTTAAACAAAATTATGTGGAATTTTTGGAAAATAGAACAAATTGAAGAAACACAGAAACTTCAAACAGAGAATTGAAGCTAATAATCACTTTATAAAAACTCATAAAAAGGATAAATCAGGAAAATTCGTGGTACAGATGCCATTTAAAAAAGATCTGATTTTACTGGGAGAGTCTAGAGAGATTGCAGTCAAAAGAATAAATTCCTTGTGGAATAAGTTAGAAAAGAACCCAGAGCTTCTGGCATTATATCATCAATTTATGAGTGAATATAAGTGCTTGAATCATATGCAAGCAGTTTCTATGACGCAAGAACCTCTGAGAAGAGAACCTCTACTATTTACCTTATCATGCAGTTTATAGACCGCAGAAAACGAGTACAAAATGTAGAGTTGTGTTCAATGCTTCACAAACTGCTTCAACTGGTGAGTCATTAAATTTCAAACAACCAGATGGTGGTGTAATTCAAGATGATTTATTAGCTATAATATTTAGGTTTAGAAAACATCTTTTTGCTTTTACTACCGACATTCAAAAAATGAATAGAATGATTTGGATTGATCCTGCACAAAGAGACTTGCAAAGAATGTATGGAAAGATAGTAAGGAAGCGAATATTAAAACGTACCAATTATGCACAGGGGGGGGGGGTGATGTATGGAACCACTAGAGCTCCATATTTGGCTCAGAGATGTCTTCAACAGCTAGGCTCTGATGAGCAACTGAAATTTCCATTGGCTTCTCAAGTAGTATAGAAGGATATGTACATGGATAACATATTGAGTGGAGGGTCAAATTTAGAAAGTGTAAAGTGTCTAAAGTAAGAATTAACTCAAGTATTTAAAACTTGTGGTATAAAACTACATAAATGGCAAAGTAACTGTCCAGAGTTAAGAGAATTTTCTGAAGATTCAAATGACTATAGCTTTGATCAAACAAAAACATTAGGGTTGCTATGGAAGGCCAAGAGTAATGAGCTTTCCTACAATGTGTCTAAAAAAGATGCTTCTATGGTTACAAAGAAAGAAATTTTGTCCAAAATTGCCCGCATTTTTGTCCCACTTGGTTTGATAGGACCTGTGCTTACAAAGGCTAACGTTTTTATGCAACATCTGTGGAGGTTATCAATAGACTGGGATGAAAGACTGCAATCAGATGTCGTACAAGAATGGTTACAGATTTTTGATAGGTTGTGTGACATTAACTGTATTAAAATAAATCGAGAGATGCTATTAGAAAATGTTGTAAAAATTGAACTTTTTGGATTCTCAGATGCATCAGAGGGCTATTACAGTGCAGCAGTCTATCTAAGATGCGAATCAGCGAGTGGTGAAGTAACTTCACATCTAGTGTGCAGCAAGGCAAGAGTTGTACCAATCAAAACACTTTCGATTCCACGACTTGAACTGTGTGCAGGTGTATTGCTATCTAAATTGATGAAAAAGATTAGCACTTCCCTAGAACTTAAGATAGATCAAAATTGATATTTTTCGGGCAGCAGAATTGTTTTGTCCTGGATTCAGAAGTCTCCAGCAGATTGGAAAATCTTTATCGCTACCAGAGTGGCTAAAATACAAGTTCTGACAGATGTCTCAGAATGGAGACATATATCACCGGAAATCCTGCAGACATCATTTCTCATGGCTGCAATCCAGCACAACTGAGAAATTATTCTTTGTGGTGGCATGGACCACTACTTATCATCGAGAAAGTAGAGACGCTTAACAACTGTGAAGAGCTAATTAACGAGGACTTAGAACATTTTAATACAGAACTGGTTAAGAGTGAACGAAGGTTCAAGAGACCTGTTTTCCTAGTGACGTTTAATTCTTTAACCAAGAAGTTACTTAGTATTACTAACAATTATACTAAACTTGTACGTGTTTTAATAGCTTTTCTTTATAGGTTCCTTAGTAATTGGAAATCACAGCAAAAGGTAACTGCCACCCTACAATGTAAGAAAATTAAAGATGCTGAATTTGTCTTAGTAAAATTAGTTCAACAAGAGTGTTTTAAAAGGGAAATTGCAGGATTTCAGAAAGATGGTAATGAGCCTGTAGATAGTAAGTTAAAAAAATCTTTTTTCATTTTTCAAGGAAACGCGTGTTGCAAGAAATGGTGGAAGACTAGCCAACTGTAGTTTAATTGTGATAAAAGGTTTCCTATAATTTATCCTACCAATCATAAATTTACTGTGATGATTGCTGAAATGTTTCATAAGAATTATTTACATATTGGGCCACTACTGTTATTGTTTCTTATTAGACGAAGGTTTTGGCCTTTAAGTGGACATAACCTTTGTAGAAAACTAGTGCACGATTGTGTTGTTTGCTTTAAAGCAAAACCAGTACCTTGGCAACAGCTCATGGGACATTTACCTGAAGAAAGTGTAACCCCAAACTTTCCATTCAATTGTGTAGGGGTAGATTTTTTATAATAGTATTTTTATATAGAGTAAATTAGTTAGAGTCCAGATGGAAAAAAATAAAATAACAGAAGTAATTATTTATCCAAAGAAAAGGTTGAGTGGACTTTCATTCCCACTAGATTTCCGAATCATGGTGGACTTTGGAAGGCAGGTGTCAAATCCGCGAAATACCATCTCAAACGTGTAGTAGGCAATTTAAAACTAACCTTTGAGGAATTCTTAACTGTAATTGATCATATTGAGGCAATTCTTAATTCCTGCCCACTGCATCCCCTATCATCTGACTTAAATGATTATGATGTCTTGACACGTGGCCATTTTTGGATAGGCAGACCTATCACAGCAATTGCAGAACCCAGCATCCTAAATTTACATGACAATAAATTAAAACAATGGCAAAAATTAATTAAGATAGTGCAGATATTTTTTAAGCATTGGTCTAACACTTATTTGAGTGCAATTCAAGAAAGATCAATGTGGAGGTTCACCAAAGAGAATGTGCAAGTTGGCACTATGGTGATTTTAAAATTAGATAATGTACAGGTTTGTAACATGCCATAGGGCAGAATAATGCAAACATTCCCAGGAAAGGATAAGAAGGTGAGATTAGTTTTAGTTAAAACGAAGAATGGAGTTTTTAAAAGGAGCATTAATAAAATTTGCATTTTGCCATTGCCTAATTAAGGAGCAAGAACTCTATCATATATCTAGGTATCATTATTTATTTATTGTAGTTTATTATTAATAGTGTGTATCATTGTACTCATGTATTATATAGTGTGTTAATATTTTTCTTGTGATTTCAAATTGTTGAATGTACTATGTCAACGCCGGGAGGAATCATGGTGCCTACGAGTGCAGCGCCCTCCTTGAGTCATAAAAAAGAAATCCCGGCAGTAGCCATTGAGACTCATTATCAAAATTAAAGTTTTTACTTTTTTACAGTTTTAATTTTTGATATTTTTAAATGTAAACTAAATATATGTTCTAGTAAAAATATTAAATCAGTTTATTTTTTAATATCATTTAGTTACCATTATACAATAAATTAAATTTGCAAATATTAAAGAGCTTAAGCATATCTTTCCTTTAAATAATAGTGAAATTAAATGTACTTTTAATTATGATTTGCCGTTTGGCAGAAAAATTATTAATTACAATAAATTTTGTAGTAATATCAATATTAATAAAGAAAATGCTGATTGCTTCTGTAATGAACCTAAATACAACTAATTTGTAAATGTTACGTTTGTGGCATATAATTGCCAGGAACACCGTCATCATATTGAATGCTGAACTAAGAAATATTGTTAATAAACATACTAAATTTAGAATAGTTAAATGTTATAACTTTAAACAGATTCTTAAGTTTTTCTCAATGATATTGATAGATGTACATTTAAGACTTATTCAATTCGAATAGAATTTATCTCGCATTGGAAATGGGATTTTTACAACAAATTTAACAAAAAATATAAATAATATAAAGTTTAAAGGAATTAATAAAAAATATCTTAAAAATTCTATATAAAAGGACTTCAAAAACTTTTTATCAATATTCCTGTAGATAAAACATCTAATAATTTTGCTTTATTCTGTAAAAATTTTTTATTACTAATTATTAAATGAAGAAATATCAAATTCAACAATCTATAAACTAATTAATTCTTGCAAAACAACGATAATTTTAAAAATTCTTGCTTTTTCTAAAAAACTTAAAAATATTTTAATTTTTAACATTCTATATATTACAGTATATCCCAAATTCCATAAAAATCCAGTTAAATTTTTGCTTATTACTGTTTCTCAAAACACATGGATAATTAAAAATATAATATATAAACCTATTATTGAATTTGTTTATTCTCATAATATTGATGATGTTTCCTAAAATGACTTCAAAAATTTATTCACTAGCATTACACTTGATAAACCTTTTAATGTTATGTTTTACTTCAATGATTTAAGTTCAGTATTAAATATTGATTTAAATTTTTAGAAAGATCACTGTACATTTTGCATTTACAATAATTATATTTTTTATGGAGAAAAAATTTATTTATAAGCTAATGGTATCCCTCAAGATTAAAAATTCTCAAGTCTATTAGCTAATTTATTTTTACACTATTACGAAAAATCTTTTATTATATAGATGCCTTTTGCATACAAATACATTGCTGATTTCATAATTTTCAATTTTTAGAATTTGACAAAATTTGCAAAACTATCCTGAAGAATTAAAATTAATTAAAACAAACAGCGGTAATTTAAAAACCGAATTTTAGATATTCTGAATTCCGTAAAAGGTAACTCTACATATACTGATATTAATGATAAAACTAGTGATTTTAATTTCAAAGTATATAATATTTTGGAATTGAAATATTTCAATTAAAATTTATAAAAATGTTACTCTCAACTTAATAGAATTTATAATATTTGTAATAATATTAACAGCATCAATAGACAAATAAAAAGAATGGAAAATATTTTAACTAATAATAACACTCCAATTAATTTTACTAAGCACTATTTGGTTAGTAGATAATTGCCTATAAGAGTGAAGTAAGGCGTTGTTATAAACTATAGAAAGGTGACCCAAGCCTTTAAGGTATTATAAGAAGCTTGAACTGACAATAGGGTTTACACCTAGTACTTAAATTTATGTATTTGCTTTACACTAAGTATATATTTGCAGTTCTTGCTGGTTTGGATCTAGATTTGTGTGATTTTGATTACTATAAATTTTATTGTCTATTTTGGCAACTTTGGACTTAATATTGTATTATGACTTGACATTATTTCCTTGATTTTAGTTTGACATTTTTAGTGTAGCTTCAGGGTGTATTGGCTTCATTAAGACTTCAGTCTGGGGTCAATGCAGAAAAGCCATACTTTATGCCAATACGGTTAACATCCCTTGAAGATGCTAGCCATATTGGTACTTTGTTCTATTTTCCCTTTTATTCTGTTTCTATTAAATTTTAAACTATCTTTTGAACATATATTGAATCTGTTTACTATATATCCACTATTATTTTCACTTTATTATTCTCCATTTACTATTTAATTAATTTATAGAAATTTACTATCAATTATATTTTAGTAATTCTATTTAAGCTGCTTTCTAACTGAATGCATTGCTAAGCATATAACTTATGTATTTATTCTTGTATTATTCAATTTTTGCCATTGATATTTCTAATCATACTTTATACAGTAAAATAAATATTAATGTACACAGCTATTACCCTAACAAATCTAGAAGGCAGATGAAATTTATTTAAGTAGTCTTCCACTATTATTTGCGGAAATATATGTACTTTCTAACGAAAATTCCAACTTCATAAATTTTTATTCTATTCTGAAATATTTTGCCATATTAGTTTTGACTTTTTATTGTTTTTACTGTCAGGTAACTAAATAGATTCAAGAGAAGTCTATCTAATTACAACTACGTTAAAAGATATTTTCATTTATTATATTTTAATTTTCAGCCCGATATGAATTGTTAAGAATACTTTATAGAAATGTTTATTAAAATAAACAAAATCCTGAAGTTTCTAAGTATCACATGCTAACAAGTGATTTTTCTTGTTTACAAAATGAAGCCTTAATTTTTTTACATATAATACAATAATTTATTTGATACTAAAAGTTGATGCAATAAATTTTATCCCACTCCTTTTGAAGAATGAATAGTTTTTTTTTTTATAAAGGAATAGAATAAAACCACTTAGAGGAAAACTAAAGACATACAATCAGTGTCAAAACAATAAGATTATAACAGAAAAATAAAATTTTCTTCTATAATAAAGAACGACAAGGCTAAAAAGAACTTATCTGCAATGTAACAAATAAACTTATTTCGGACAATTTTAATATGCATAAGTTTACAATTTTTTGATTCTTTGTTTTATCATTACGATAGATCAAAATAATTTTAGCATTTTAACAAAAAAGTACTTATGGAATATTGATAGAATATACAAGTTGTTTGAGTAATTTTCTTTAATGAATTAATTTTTGTTTTGATTCGAAGGTAATTACCAAAAATCCACACTTTATTTTATCAATATTGTGAGCAAGTTTAGTAGTTTCTTAATCCTGAAAGATAATTTGACGCACACACTTCTAGTTAACAAATCATAAAATATCAAGTAACGTACCATCATAAAATTTTTTTTTTTCAATTTACACCTAAAAGGATGTTATAACCCAGTTAATATAGAAAATACAATATAGAAATATGTTTAAAGTTGAAATTTAATGCTAAATTAAAAAATAGGAAAACACACTTTTTAAAATCGTTCAATACTAACTTGATCATTCACCCATTCACCCACTTCACCAAGTGCAAGATAAAGATCCTTAAGTGTCAGGTGCATTCCTTGGTGATATACAATGATATCTCTTGGAGTATTATGCACAAGCTGAACTATCGCTTTCACACATTCCTTTCGTAAGGTTAGCAATGAAAAATTTTCAGGCACCCTAACAAAATTTACAGTTTCTTCCATGCAGAAGTCAAAATAATCTATAAAAAAATTCAATATTAGTAATAGCTTGAATAACTTATCTGCACATATATGATAAAGAAAAACTTTATATACATTATTTCTTTTCTAATACATATAACTATTAAAATAGGAAAACTTAAGTATTTGAGGGATATACATAAACTTTGCATTTAAAATAAAATCAATTAGATATAAGTATAATAAAAAAAGTTTAGCTATGATTAAATTACCATATTTTCCTGTATATAATCCAAGCAGGATATTATCAGCTAGACCTTTTTTCGAGTTAAAGAAAAAACAAGCATCACATAATATGCAATGGAGTATAATCCATGGCAATTTTTTCGGCAAATATCGAATACTGCTGATAATGTGGTGCAAAATAAAATAAAAAATATACAATGTAATTAAAAATATAATAAATTGTACAGAAAAATATATATTATAAAAAAGATCTGTTTGAATCCAACCTCAATGGAAAGTATGATAATCTGAGATGAAAGCGTGACATCGATCAAGTTCCTAGAAGATTATAGTAAAACTTTCGATTTTTAGTTCTTAAGAACTTTTAAAACAAGGTTAAACATATTTAAAAAAAAGTAAGATATATTTGTTTCTTTAATAATTAAATGAAAGAAATGGATTACTTTGGAACTGGGTGCATTGGATACATTTTTTTCTTTTGCACAGCGCATGCCTTATTTGTCATCGTATATCAATAAGTTTGTCGATATCTTTTTTATTTGCTTTCCCTATAGCTTTTAGTTTAAAATTAGTTGGGTAACTTAAGAATTACTCCACATGACAATATATAAATTTGAATGTTTACAGAGTGAAACATTTCAAATAATGACAGAATTCGAAATGATATTAGACCATAGCACCCGTAATATCGTTCCAAGGAACTGAATTCATTCTTGAACGTAAATGGGCAATGCTTATTATAATTAAAAATAAATCAGCTGGGTTGTGGTGCTATCAGTTACTTATTTTATGAAACATAAATGGTATTTCTTTCAAAACTTTATGTAATTTTCTGATGGGGAAAATTTTTTTTAATCAGATTATCCTAAGTGATGTATAATACACACTATGAAATTCGTAACTTTTTTAACATATAATCAGCGGAATATATACAGGAAAATAGGGTATATAAATCTGAAACCTAATATATATATATATATATATATACATATATATATTCAAGTAATCACTAAAATATTAACAAAAGATGAATTACTTATTGATATTTATTTTTAGAGTGTCTTTTAAATATTAACTATTATAAGCAATTATATAAATACTATTTAAAATTTAATATCATTCTTAAAGTGATAATTATAATAATACAAGAATATTCATAAAATATTAATAGGATATTTCTAATGAACATCAAATAAAATTTAGTTTCCTATAAATGACTTGTAAATTAAAAACAAAAAAAAAAGCATATTGTACATATTCATAAAACCTGGCAAAATTTCGTGAAAATAGATTTTACAGCTTTTATAAATAAAACTATTATGATAAAAGAATGTGATATACATAAAAATTTATAAATACATTTCAGAATAAGAGAAATAATGAATTTTACTTCTGACAAGAATAATCAAATAATCACTTGAACTTTAAAAAGAAAAATAACACTAAAAATATATTTATGATTTAAAATATTAGTAACAATCAAAACAATAATTTATCATTCAGAATACAGTAAGATTACTTTAAATTTGATTTAAAAAAAAAAAATTTATCTCACAAAAGAATATTGTTACAAAACATACTACAAGACTCCTAATTTTGAAAACAAACACATTTAATTAACTAAGAAATTTACTAAAGAAGTCATATCTGGGCTCACTAACACCATCTATCTCACTAAATAGCTAGCACACTAAGTTAGTTTGGGAGGGGGAGGAAAGCAGCTTCTTCAGACTACTCCTGGCCCCAACCCTCTCATCTTCCCATCAGAGGCTCTTGAAATCTCAAGTGCCGACTATGTAACATTCCAACATACTAGTAAGATACTAACACACCCAATTATAGTATTCTATACAGTAAACATTTAATCTGTTAACAAGTTAAAAAAAAAATGACAATTACAAATTCAGGGTTCATATAGTTTATTAAGGAGTTTTAAAGGATTCAAATCAAAAATTTAAAGGGGTATCAACATTCATGTTAAAGTTAAAATTCATTTTCACCAAATATGCATAATATAATGAATATGCAAATTTTTTTTAAATTTAGCTGTTTTGTTTGCAAAAAAGTTGAAGCATATTTAGTTAAGGAGCCAATGTGAATAAGGAAAAAGTCGTTAAAGGAAAGAAAGCATATGCATTACTGATATCAGTTTTAAGTGATCAAGTGCTCACATTAATGAGGAGAAAATATAGCAAAAGAATTATGAGTGAAACTTCATACTTCATAGTGGTTAATTAAATATTAACAAGAAAAACGTCTTGCTACACTTAAGAATAAACAGATGCTGAAATGCACCATTATGGATACGGTATCAATACTTTTTGCCAATTTACGAATGTCTGGAGCAGAGGTGAGTAAGATGGATACAGTAGTTTATATTTTTGTCTCTCCCCCAATATTACCAAATTGCATTGCATTGCATTGCATTGCATTAAAAAATCATTAGAGAAAAATTAATTAAAAAGTTGCATTAGAAAATTTAGCTTTAGATTCTGAAACACAGCAAATTGATAGAATTAGAAGCTCTTGACAGATTCCAGAAATAAAACAAATATTTGTTTTGAAAGACAAATATTTTCTTTTCTTGTAGAAAAAGCTGTGGATAGCACAGCTTTTTCTACAAGAAAAGAAATCATGTGTTTTCTGTGTAAAAAAGAAGACATACAGCTAAATTCTATAAAAAGAAAACATGTTACAATTGTAATGGTGTTGATCATTTTAAAAAGGAATGTAAATTCAAAGATGAAAAATATTCTTCTGCTCTAAATTTTGCAGCTAGAAATTTGACTTTTAGAAGCCTGAGAAGATCATTATTGATTCTAGGGCAACATTTCATAAGTGCTCTCAGAGACTAGTTTTCTTTTATTGAACTGTCATCAACAGCTGTTCACTGTGCATCCTGCTCCACGGCACTGGAAGTTTAAAAGACAAAACATCTAGTCATAACTTTGGAAAATGTATTTTTGCCCCTAAACTCAATGGAGAATTAACTTCTTTAAACAATACTGAATTATTTGGATATTCTGTTACTTTAAAAAATAAAAAATGACTCATTGAAAATGAGAAAGAAAAATATTTTTAGGCTATTGTTATGACAGTGGACATCATAATTGTGACTTTGTTCCAAATTATGAAACTTCTCTTAATGCGAAAAAAAAAATGACTGATTTATGGCATAGATGGCCTGGACATTCCTCTGATAAAGCCTTAGAAGAACTTGGATTGTCTACCTTTGACAAATTTCGTCATGAGTGTACTTTTGTTAAATAAAGTGCTTCTCCTATGGGAAAAAGTCCGAAATAATGGGCATCTAAAGTTATGACTGTGATTCACATAGACGATTATGACCCGACAGATCCACCTACAGCTACAAGTGAGTGTTATTTTATGATATTAATTGATGAGATCATTCATGTCTTAAAGAAGTTTGTTTGTTGATGATGTCATGAATGAATTAAGATGAATTTCAAAAATAATTCTTAAGTATGGAAAATAAAATGTGACAATGCAAAAGAATATGTTTGCAGTGAACTCATTAAATGTGCTACTAAATTTGGGGTTACAATAAATCTAGCTCCTCCTTACACAACACATTTAAAAAGCTGCTGAGCATGCCAATTGTGCATTGTTAGAAAAAATGCAAGCTTTAATATTTGAAACAAAACTTTGCAAGAAATCTTGAGGATTTGCAATTTCAACTTCAGCATACCTAAGAAACAGAATTCCAAGTATTTCAATAAAGAACTGTACTCCTTATAAATTAAAATATGATAAAGATCTAATCTTCATGTTACCCTAGTATAAACTTAAATTTATATATTCAGTGCTTTTAAGTTTCAGTTTAGTACAGTTCTATTTAATTTTTCTTATCACCATATTTATTATATTTATCATTCATTTAAAATACTTGTGTGTCATTTTAAACTTTATTTTTTTTCTGCTATGCTTTACTACTATACCATTTATTACTAACATACTTAAGATTTTACTTCGCCGATATGGCATTCCTAATCGAATTATTAACTTACTGTATACGCATGCCACTTCGTCTAAGGGGGCGCATGCCAGGCGCTTTAAAACACCAGATTCAGGTTGGTTGGTTATTATGGCGCAAGGTCCAGATAAGGACAAGCTGCGCCAATCACAAGATATTATACCTCAGTTTTTTTTTTCATCCATTAAAAGTATAAAATAGAAATATAGTTAAAATGTACATAAAAAGTATAAAATAGAAATATAGTTTAAATGTACATAAAAAGTATAAAATAGCAATATAGTTAAAATATATATTAAAATATGTAAACATACAATATACACATGTATAAGATTAAAAACTTGTATTTAAATAAAATATTTCTAAATCAGATAAAATTCATAAATCCTATGTCTTTTAAAAACGCACATAAATTGGGATGGGGTGGTTCCCCAAGCAGATCTTCTAATGTTAAAATATTACTATTAAAATATTTAAAACGCTGATGGTTAAAATCTGGACACACAATTAAAATGTGATATACTGTAAATGGTTCATCACACTTTTCACACCACGGTTGGAGATCACTTAAGATCAAATGTTTGTGGGTGAAACGCGTGTAGACCAATTCAAGGCGAGTCAGTCTGACATCTGCGCTTCGTGGAGATAAAACAGATAATGGAATGATGTATGAAAATATGGAATGGAGTTTGTTGCTGACTTGCAGGTCCCAGGATTCCTGCCAAAGAGAATATATGAAATATTTGAATCCTTTTCTCATGTCCATTGATGGTAATGAAGGCAAAATGGAAGTAGCTGCAGATTTAGCGGCAGCATTAGCTTTCTCATTGCCATCTATACCTATGTGGCTTGGTACCCAACAAAACAGTATCTCAAATCCCTTGTTAGTAACAGTATCAATTAATTTGAATATCTTAGACACAACTGGATGGCAATTATAGTTGTTATTCCTCAAAGCTTCTAAGACACTCATACTGTCAGTGTACACACAGAATTTACGTTCATTTTTAGTTTGTAGCAGCTGAAGTGCTCGGTATATAGCCGTAGCTTCAGCGGTGAAGATGGAGCAGGATTTGTGAAGGCTATAACTGTAGGAGGTATCATCAAGATAAACTCCACAGCCAACTGATCCTGGACATTTGGATCCATCCGTAAATACTGGAGTGTACATAGTGTACTGACAGCGATGGAATGAATAAAGCTGTTGAAGAATAGCAGTACTTGTGTCTGATTTTTTATTTTTACCAAAGGGATTTAACACAATAATGTGTGGATTATACCAAGGTGAATGTGCGTAAAGGTCGGTAGACTCAATACGGACATCACATAGGTCAGAAAGCAAAATAATGGATTTAATACGAGAGAAAAGGTTGAATGCTTGATGGTCTAGCATTATATAATCTCTTAAGAGCAGCACTTGGAATCGTGGAACGTAAGGGATGATGAGGAGTGGATATGATTTTAGAATAATAATTAAGAGACAGCTGCATCCGCCGCAGGTCTAATGGTAATTGTTGGCAAATTACATATAGACTCTGGACGGGTGATGTACGAAATGCTCCACAACAAATCCTTAAAGCAGAGTGGTGGGCGGTATCCAATCTACGTAAAATGGAAGATCTAGCGATCCATAAGCAACACAACCATAGTCAATACGAGATAAAATGATTGATTGATAAATTGAGCAATGAAGTGCGATCTGCACCCCAAAATGTATTAGACAACACCTTGAGGATATTGAGCAATCGCCGCACTTCTTCCGCAGATATAAAGTATGTGGAAGGAAAGTTAACTTCTTATCGAAAATTACCCCTGAGGAATTTTATCTCGGTTGACCACAGGAATAGGTCTATTACTTATGTGAAGCACAGGATCGGGATGAAGACTAGTTTTCCTACAGAAATGGACACAGTGACTCTTACTAGGAGATATACTAAGACCATTTCGTTCACACCAAGTAGTTAGATTGTTTACAGCTGTTTGCAATTGTCTCTCAATTATATTCATGTTTGAACCCTGATATGAAATTTGTAAGTCATCAACATATAAATTCCTATGAACTGAAGATGGTAACTGATGAAGTATGTTATTGATGAAAAGGTTAAAAAGGGTTACGTTTAAAACGCTACCTTGAGGGACACCCTCAGCTTGAGTAAAAGTATTGGAAATTGTAGTTCCAATACATACTTTAAATAGCCTAGTAGCTAGAAAATTCTGTATAAATATTGGAAGATTATCCTTAAATCCAAGATTATGCATACTACGCAGAACACCATAACGCCACGTACGATCGTATGCTTTCTCAATATCGAAGAAAATTGCAACAAGATGGTTTCTCCTCACGAAAGCATTTCGAATTTGGGATTCCAGATCTACTATGTTGTCAATAGTGGATCGTCCTCTTCGAAATCTGCTTTGTTGAAGGGGTATGCAATTATTCTTCTCTAAGATGTAAATGAGTCTAGCATTGACCATACGCTCAAACGTTTTGCACAAGCAACTCGTGAGAGCTATTGGACGATAACTCAGAGGGTCAGATGAATCTTTGCCAGGTTTCAAAATTGGAATCACTATCGCTTCTCTCCATGATGTAGGATAAGCATGCTCAGTCCAGATTCTATTAAACAATGAAAGTATGTTTAATAAAGAATCATGATTTAAATGACGGAGCATTTGATACGAGATTCCATCTGGTCCTGGGCTAGTGTCGTTTGCTTTAGATAAAGCAGACTTCAATTCTGACAGTTCAAACTCACAATTATAGGGTAGAATATGTCCGATCATGAAAGCTTAGATGTGTCCGCTCATCGATTCTTTTAATCCTTAGAAAAGTAGGATTATACGAATCAGAGCTGGAAACACTAGCAAAGGTTTCACCGATGACATTAGCAATATCTACCGCTGAGGAGTGTATTGCAGTTCCGGTTTTTAATACAGGAATGGAATAATCCTGATAAATACCATTGGCTGCTTTAACTTTCCTCCATAATTGTTTACTTGTTGTCGATGAATTGATTGACGACACGTAGCGAATCCAAGATTCTCTTTGACTCTGACGTCTAACTCTTCGAGCCTGAGCTTTGGCTTTTTTAAATGCAACAAGATTCTCCGTAGTAGGGTATCTTCGGAATATATTCCATTGCTTCCTTTGTTTCTTATAAGAGATTTGGCACTTTTCATTCCACCAAGGTTTCCTGTGTTTATGAGGACTGATGGAATTTTTAGGGATAGCAACATCCGCAGCTCGGATAACTGTGTCGGTGACATATTTAACGGCATCATCTATGACATCTGTCTTAACTCTTGTCTCACTGATCACAGCCAATTGCATGAAAAGTGTCCAATCGGCTCGGCTGTACACATAATTAGGTGGTTTGTGACGCACACTATTACTTCCAGCCTGAGAGACGATTAGAGGGAAATGATCACTATTGTAGAGGTCATTTCCGACAGCAAAATTCAGCAATGGCAAGAGTGATGGAGAACATATAGCTAAGTCCAGAGAGTGAAATGTCCATGTAGGTTCGTGAAAATAAGTTTTCTCGTCGGTATTCAGCAGACAAAGGCAATTGTCAGATATGAACTGCTCTATCTGACGACCGCGAGAAATCGCATCTTCACTACCCCACAGAGTATTATGGCCATTAAAATCACCTAGAAGCACAAATGGAGCTGGGAGTTGGTCAATTAAATCATCTAGTTGCTCCGAATTTACGACGTCATGTGGTGGTAAATACAGGCTGCAAACCGTGATAAGACATGTTACGTGAATTCTCACTGCTACAGCTTGTAGTGTAGTTCTTAGTGGATGTTCTGTACTAGAATATGAGTTTGATGTGAATATACAAACTCCTCCAGATACAGACGTATCACCACCATTATCCTTTCTAAAGCATTGAAACCCACGCAGTTTGGTGTTAACAGTGGGCTTCAGGAATGTTTCCTGGAGAGCCACACATGCGGGGTTGTAGCGAGAGATAACAGATTTGACGTCGTCAATTCAAGAACGGAAACCTCGACAATTCCATGAAACAAAGGAAGTCATTAATGGGATGAATGTTATTCACCAGCAGTACTCATCTGAGTTTCTGATGAATCCTCAAAACTATCTCTATCTGAAGGATAGAGTTTAACAGTATCTTCTTCCAACGCTAACCTGGCTTTTCTTTCTGTCAAGGAAGACCTACGAACGCCTTCCTTGGCAAGTTTTAATTTTTTCGCTTGAGATGCTCTTGATTTTGCAAGAGACAGTTTGTGCATAGCGGTTGAAGATTTTGTATCTTTTGGCTGGGAGATGGCTTTATTGTATGCTCTAAAATAGGATCAGTTTGGGTGCAACAAGATCTAGTTACTTTCTTAGTAACAGTCGCATAGCTGATACCTGGCTGTGGTGTCGTGCGGCGACAATTCGTCGTGCCTCGGGTATGACACACTATTTTTGATTTTTACGAAGTAATTTCCTTTTCCAACTGCCATGATGGGCAAGATCGTGAATAGGCAGGATGGTCGCCTTTGCAGTTGACACAAACTTCCTTAGCATTGCAGGTAACACTATCGTGGCCAACGTCAGCACAACGGGCACACGTAAGTTTACCTCTGCAAGCCATTTTTGAATGACCAAATCGTTGGCATTGAAAGCAGCGAAGCGGATTTGGTATATAGGGTCTTACAGAGCATCGCATATAGGCAACTTTAATATGTTGTGGTAAATCAGGTGTTGAAAATGTCAAAATCAGATGTTTTGTGTTGATAGAAACACCATCTCGTTTAAGAGTTATCCGTTAGACACCACAGACTTTTTGAGATATTAAATTTTCCAATATTTCGTCTGTAGACGTATATATCAAATCCGCTGCAGAAATTACTTCCTTCGTAAAGTTTAATGTCGTATGAGGTTGAACGACAACATCCACATTTCCAATTGATTTTAGTGATTGTATAAGTATTGCTTGCCTTTCGGAAGCAATCTCAACTAAAATATCCCCAGTTCGTAGTCTTGAATATTTTTTACTTCACCTACACAAGATGAAATACTCTTTTCAATGAGAAAAGGTGACACAAATTGAAAAGAACCTCCTTCAGTTCTCTTAACAATATAATATTTGGCATGCATCATGGACAATTGTTGCTCCAAAGGGAGGAAAGAATTAATAGCATTATTCATATAGAATATCATAAAATTCAGGGACTAGACGGCACCACCCACCACGGAGCCCTACGAGGGGATACAGGTTATTGTACCAGTGCTAGTCAGTCCCTATACGCTCACGGTACATCCCTGAAGTGGACTCCACCCTTAACGAGTCACCCAGTAGATGTACCGATCGCTTGATCCATAAAGCCGATTGATGTGCTGAGGACCACAACACACCTCCCGTTTACCTGAAGCAGAGGCCAAAGCAATGTGTTGGTCTCAGGAGGCCTCAATTACCAGGATCCTCCTTTCCAGGGACACGGGTCTCCACGCACGGCAAACACGTGGGTGATTTAGTCCTCAAGAGTAGCTAATAGCAACAGAGTGGCGAAAGCTACTCAAGGGGAGCCCTCAACCTCTTTCGAGGAAACCACAACGAGGGAGAAAAGGAAGGAAAAGCAGAAGAGTAGAGGAGAGAAGAAAATATAGAAGAGGAAAGATCACTAGGGTACCTCGGGATTGTGACACCCGTGTTTACCTAAAGAAGGTAAACCCCCTGAGGGGAACACCAGATTCAGAAAATCAAACTCTGGTGTCTGGTAGTTTTGGCTAAAAACGGTTATTGTCATTGGTATTATAATGTACTTATTTTTGTTAGTAATGATAATGAATTATTTAATTAGAATAACTTTATTTTATCTACTCTCAAATTTTAAACTTAATTTACACTATATAATTATTTTATGTTTAGTATCAATAAATTAAACTCACTATTTTTATGCAAGCCTAATTATTGGCATGTTATTAGTTTCTTATTTATTAGAGGTTCTATTAACAGAACGAAATACTTTATACGTATTTAAACCAATAGCTAGGGTTTCTTAAACTGCATTAAAATTTAATATTTGCAGCTCTGATTATCGTAGTTATTATTTTGGCAATTAGCCTAATGGTGGGTACTAGTAAAATGACATCTGCCCACAGATACTTAAAGTGGTACAGACTGACACTTCCAAACATATAAGTATTTTGATGTGACGCATATTTATTGGTTTTTCCCTCTCAAAGGAAGAAATTAGGTACAAAGTCAAGCAGGATGATATTTGTGGGATATCTGACTATGGGATATCATTTAAGAGAATCCAGATACAAAGTGAAGTGATATCAAGGAATGTCATATTTAATGAAGATAAAATGGATTTATAACATAAAAATATTCTAAATGTAGATTCTAAAATTTCAGAAAATGAAGGTGATATCGAAAAAAACTAGCAATGAAGAAAACAGTCATGAAACAATTATCCCAGAAGGAACTTTGGGAAGATCCCAAAGGCAAAAGAAACCACCAATTAAATATTCTGTACCATAAGTTTATGGAGTAATGGTTATTTTTAATACAGTAATTTAGATTTATCTTCACTGCCAGAAGAAAGCAATACATGAAGAAACGTAGTTCATGGAAAGTACAAAATTTGGTGCCTTGGTAGAATTACCACGTGCGAAACAGGCAATTTCATGCAAATAGCTTATACGAGAAAAACAAGATGGAAAATATATGGCTCAACTTGCTTGAGGTTTCATGCAAAGAGAAGGAAAGGATTATGATAAGACATTTCCACCAGTTATCCATATTTTTGCCTTACGTATAGTGCTTAGTAATATTCTTAAAGAAAACTTTAAAGTTTATTCACTAGATGTTAAAACTGCATTTCTTAACAGTGAATTAAGAGAAATTGTTAGATATCAGGTATTTACATGAATCAACCAGGACATAATAATAGTGGCAGGAAGTATCGATTAAAGAAAAGTTAATATGGACTAAAGCATTCACCTTGTCAATGGCATGTAAATTTTTTAAATTTCATTCTTAAATTAAACTTTAAGTCATTGAATAGAGAAGAAAGCATTTTTATTGGTCAGTCTAGAGGTAAAAGAGTTCTAATGGCACTTTATATGGACAATTTATTAATTATAGGTATAAATGATAGTGAAATCAAAATTATAATTGGATTATTATTAAAAGAATTTGAAATGTCTAAGCCTAGGACAGTTTTTGAACTTTTATTGTGGTTGGTTGGATTTTATGGCACAAAGTCCTGAACTGGACATGCTGTGCCAAAATTTTTTTTTAAATTATTATTATTATTTCATTTATTAATAAAACCCAAACATTAAAATTTTAAAAAACAAAAACGAGTGCATATAGTAGTTATAAAATCTATATAACAGAATTAAAACAATAATATTAAATCAAAAATTTTATATATATTTAAAAAACTTAAAATATAAATTAAATAAAATTTAACAAACCTATTGCTCTCAAATAAGCAAATAGGTTTCTGTGGGGTGTTTCCCCCAGCACATCAAACATGGTTAAAAGGTCTGTTTTGAAATAATTAAAACGGTAAAAGTTTAAATCAGAGTATGAAATTAAAATATGATACACATTATAAGATTCATCACATGTTTCACACCATGGAATAAATTCACTTAGTAGCAAATGCTTACGTGTGTGTCCAATACAAAGGCAAGTCAAATGGACATCAGCACATTGTAACGATGAAACAATGATGGAACGACAGACGAGAAAATGACACACAATTTGTTACAGATCTGCATTTTCTAAAACTCCTACCAGAGAAAATAAGCTTTTTAACAGCACTACTCACATCGAAAGGAGGAACATATAAATTAAGTACTTTTGATGCAGCTTTGGTAGCTATATCAGTCTTTTCATTGCCCTCAAAACGAATATGACTTTGGATCCAATAGAAAAGGATTTCATATCCCTTGCCAGCTAGGGAATCCAATGATTAAAAAATCTGGGACACAATTGAATGATTACAATTATTCAAATTTTTCAATGCTTTTATGACACTCAAACAGTCAGTATAGATGCAAAACTTATGATTATTTGCTACATTCACAAGCTGAAGAGCCAAGTATATTGCAATGGCTTCAGCTGTAAAGATGGAGCAGGATGAATAAGGCTGTAACTATATGTAACACATTGTTCAGAAAAATACCACAGTTGACATGTCCTGACGCTTTAGACCCATCCGTGAATACAGGCATGTAAGAGGAATACGGACAGCGATGCGAAAGATACAGCTGTTGAAAAATCATAGATAAGATTTATCTGTGGATCATACCAAGGTGAATGAAAAAATAAGCCCATTCTTAAAAATCGGATTTCACATAGGACTATCAAACAGAGATGAGATTTAGTTTGAGTGAGAAAAGGCAGGATGATATAAGAGCGAGCATCATACAATCAAGAGCAATTTAATGCAAGAGTAAGAGCCAATGAATGCAAAGGATGGTAAATATTAGCCATAATCTTTGCGTAGTAATTGAGAGATAAGCTGCATTCATCTCAGGTCTAATTTCAATTGTTGGCTAATTGCATAGACTCTTGACGGGTGATGTGCTGAATGCACCTGAGTATATCCTCAAAGCTCAGTGATGCACAGTATTCAATCTGCATAAAACAGAAGACCTAGCAGATCCATATACAACACAAACATAGTCAATGTGAGATAAAATTAGTGACTGGTAAACTCGGAGGAGGGACATGCAATTAGCACCCCCAAGATGTATTAGAAATCACCTTGAGGATATTAAGTGATCGCTCGCACTTCTTTCACAAATCTATATAATATATGTGGAAAAAAGATAATTTTCCCAAAAATCAGTCAGAGAAATTTTACCTCATTGACTGCAGGTATAGGTGTATTGTTTAAATGGATTGCAGGGTCTTTATGAAGACTGGTCTTCTTGCAGAAATGGATACAGCAACTTCTGCTAGGAGGATAAAGTAAAGCCATTCTCTGCATACCATGCAGCTAATTTGTTAACAGATGTTTACAATTGTCTCTCAATTAATCACATGTTTGAACCTTGACTATATATTTGCAAGTCATCTACATACATTGTGCCATTAACAGAAGGTGAAAGTTGATGGAGAATGCTACTTATGTACATGTTAAAATAGTGACAATTATCCTTGAGGTCCACCCTGATTGGAAAAAAAGTATTGGATGTAAAAAATCCACTACGTATTTTAAAAACACTGAATTGTAATAAGTTTTTCAGAGATATTAGAAGATTACCCTGAAAGCCAAAATTATATAATGAATGGAGAATTTCCTAATGCCATGTACAGTTATATGCTTTCTCTATGTCAAAGAAAATGGAAACCAGATGATTTCTCTGCACAAAAGCATTGCGGATTTGGGTTTCCAGATATGTTATCGAGAAAGGATCTTCCTTTATGGAAGCTACTCTGATTGACAGGAATAAATTATTTTTTTCTAAGACATAAACAAGACAAGCAATAACCATAAGCTCCACAGTCTTATAAAAGCAGCTCGTCAGAGCTATTGGTCTATAATTTAGAGGATCAGAAGGATCTTTACCAGGCTTCAGGACCAGAATTATTATAGCTTCACTCATAAGTGTTGGGAATACATTTTCAGTCCAAATCCTATTAAACAAGAGAAGTATATTCGTTAAAGAATCTGAACTTAAATGTTGAAGCAGCAAATAGCTAATTCCATCAGGTCCTGGACTGGTATTATTGGCCTCTTGCAATGATTTCTGCAATTTTAACATCTGAAACTCGAAGTTGTAAGGAAATGCTTGCCTATGGTTGAAACAAATTGGCTTTCTCTCAGAAAGACTTTTTGTTCTTAAGAATGAAGGACTATAAGAGTCAATGCTTGAGACACTGGCAAAAATATTGCCAAGAAATTAGCGACGTCTTAGGGAGAAGAGTATACAGCAGCTCCAATTTTCAATATAGGAAATTTCTATGAGATTCCATTGGCTGCCATCACTTTTCTCCACAACTGCTTACTGGATGTTTTAGATGTGATTGAAGATACATAGCAAAACTAAAATTCTTTCTTACTTTAACTAAGAGCTCTGCGAACTAATGCTTTTGCTCTCTTAAAAGCGATAAGATTCTCCACCGTGGAGTACCTATGAAACAAGCTCCGTAACTTCCTTGTTTTTATGTTTGTTGACATTCATTATTCCACCATGGTTTGCTACACCTTTTTAGTAAAGAGGAACTTTTAGGGATTGCTGCCTCAGATGCATTTATGATTGTTTTAGTGACTACAATAATGGCTTCAATACTCTTGTTCAAAACCATTTCATTACCAATAACTGGCAATTGTGTAAATAGTGTCCAATCTGATTGACTGTACACGTAAGTAGATAGACGGTGTCCTACACTACTACCTCTAGTCTGGGAGGTGACAAGAGGAAAATGATCACTATTATACAGATCATTTCCTACTGTTAAATTTAACAATGGCAGCAGTGATGGTGAACAAATAGCAAGGTTGAGAGAAAGAAATGTTCTTGTGGATATGTAAAAATATGTCTTGTCAGTATTAATCAGACAATCAAAAATAAATTGCTCTATCTGACGACCGTCAGATAGAGCAATTTAATTCTGATTGTCTCTGTCTGAAGACCATGAGAATTAGTATTATCACTTCTCCACAAAGAATTATGGCAGTTTAGATCACCAAGCAGCAAAAATGGTAGACAGCTGATCAACTAATGCATCAAGTTCTTCTTGGCAGATGACATCGTGTGGTGGTAAATATAAACTATAGGCTGTAATTAAGCATGAAGTATGGATTCTCACAGCTACAACGTGTGAAACAGTATTCAATAGATGGACAGTGCTGGGATAATTATTTGATTTTATATACAAACACCTCCAGACACTGCACCATCATCACCACAGTCTTTTCAAAAGAATTAAACACGCACATAGAGACTATATTATTAGACTTCAGGAAAGAGTCTCCTGGAGTGTTAAACATGCAAGCTTATAGGCTGACATTATAGACTTGATGTCACCAAGACGGGAACACAAACCATGGAAGTTCCAAGAAACAAAGTTATTTTTTAAATTTAAGAGCTCCTGTCCCAGAGCTGGAAGGCATGTCATCTGATATTGTTACCCTAGTACATTTCTATTTATAATTTTTCTTATTTCACCATATTATTTATCATTTATTTAAAATACTTGTGTGTTATTTTCAACTTTATTTTTTCTGCTAAGCCTTACTGGCATACTTCTATACCATTTATTACTAACACACTTAAAATTTTACTTTGCTGATCTGGCATTTCTATATTTATAATCGAATTATTAACTTACTATATACGCAAGCCAGTTCGTCCAATGGGGCGTATCCCAGGTGTTTAAAAAGCACTAGTATCAGAAAAATTAAACTCTGGTGTCTGGTAGTTTTGGCTAAAAACTTATTGTCATTGGTATTATAATTTACTTATTTTTGTTAGTAATGATAATGAATTATTTAATTGGAATATCTTTATTTTATCTACTCTCAAATTTTAAACTTAATTTATGCTATGCAATTATTTTATGTTTTGTATCAATGAATCAAACTTACTATTTTTATGCAAGCCTAATTATTGGCATGTTAGGAGTTTATTTATTAAAGGTTCTATTAATAGAACACACACAAAATAATTCATAGGTATTTAAACAATGTCATTTTACCAATACCCACGATTAGCCTAATGGTGGGTATTAGTAAAATGACACCTGCCCAGATACTTAAAAATTGGTACAGACTGACAGATATCTCTTTGATAAATCTGATAAATTTTCGTCAGAGGGATGTAGAGAAACTGCGCCAGCTTCCAGGGATGCTTTACGGGTGGATATGGAGGTCTAACAGAACCCTCTTTAGCAACTCTTAAGGGGAATCCTTCCTCAAAATAAATCTAGAAACTAACTTCAGTGCCATCTAGCGCAGTTGTTTCGGGGCAGTCATTCTTACAAAGACTGAAAGAACTGATTGGTGAATTTAAACTCATAAGCCGTGCCAAAGCACCTGTTTACAAAGAAAAAGTAGTTCCTAACTCTATGGGGGCAGATTTTAAATGGGGAATGAGTCAGAAACTAATTAATCGCAATAGGTATAACTGAGACATTATACCCTCAGCATCCTAATTTCCTTTAGAATTTTCTGACACAGATTTTCTCCGCATATGTGGTCAGTTTGTCTTGAAGACTGTCCCCTCTGGCCTCAGGATATTCCTTCCTGGAACTGTATGTCTGTAAATCTCAGAGGTGAGGAAAAAGTAAGGCTGGCTCAAATGTTTCTCAAATTAGACACCGGAAATGTCCATTGTGGGCTTAGTCAAGCAATGAGAGAGAAAAAGCTCTACTCGAGATTTTGAGAAGAAATATTTTATTTACTTTTAGAGTTCAGCAGAAAAGTTATATGGATGCATAAAAAATTTAACAATTTTGTTAATATTATATTCATTAAATGATCAAAACTCAATATCAATGTTTAAATTAGATTAAAAATTTTAAATATACTTATTTTATTTTTCTTGATATAATTTCAATTTGCTTTGATTTTAGGAGATTTGATTTTTTTAAATGGGTTTAATGAGAAAGCGAAACAGTTGTGCTTCTCTCTAATAAATATTTTCAAATGGACAAAAATGTCAAATTTCTTATCTCTTAAAAAAAAAAAAAAAGAAAAAAAAAAAAAAATCTGGTTTATTTATAAATTTTGCAACAACATTTCTTCCTTTATGAAATATTTCGATACAAAATTTACGGTAAATTCCGTACATTTGGTTTATAATTTCTATCAATGAATTTTGTACGAAGGGAAAGCCTACCTCTCTATTTGGATTGATCAGGCATCTTGACATTGCTTCTTGATACACTTCTTTCTAAGCAAACTTTAAAAGCAATACAACTTACTACATAATAAGCACTTTTTAGTTAAAAATATAGCGACATCATTCGAATCTAAAGAAATGAATTCACCTAAAAAAATGGAGCCTTTAATTTAAGAATTAAATAATCTTCACTTTGGGAAAAAGCAAATATATAATTTTTATTTATTTTTCTAGCCTCTTAACAAATTAAAATAGAATGAGCTTAAAATTATATAAACATTACAAAATGTTCTGAATACTTCATTTGTCGAAATGTCGTAAAATAGTTTAGGGGGTCTTACATTTCATCTAAATTTAATGTACATACCATTTTCAAATTTCTTTTATTTTCTTCGTCTGTAACAAAATTTTAGAACTCCAGGTATCCAACATCGGAACTCCATGCTTGCAGCCAAATTTATAACATCTTAATATTTTTTTATATTAACTCTTAGCGTATTTATTCTCATTTTAACTCGCTAAAAATCAAAAAATTTTGCAGATAATGATCTTATAATATGTTCATTTTAAAAGTATCAAGCGACAATTTAGGTATACATTTTTCTCATTTTTAGGTATATAAGTAAATAAATTATTCTTTTCCATCACCTTCAAATTTATATTTCCCTCTATTAAAGCATTTTTACATATATCATTGTTTTTAATTTTTGTGCTTCATTTAAAAGTGTTTTCTTTATTTGATTTTAATTTCTTAATTGTTTTTGCACTTGAACTAAAAATTTTTTTAGAAGATTTCAAACCATTTTTAGCATATAATAATCTACTTATTATTTATCAAAATATATTTAAAGCTGGAAATTTGAAAACACAGTTCCCATATATATATATATATTTACAGTGGTGGCCAAAATTGTGAACAGTTTTGGAAATTTTTAGGTTTTTGAGCTTTGTATGCTTATAGAAAGTGTTACGTTTCACAAAATGCAAACTTGTATATATATATATATATATCATTTTAAAGAGATTTTATTATTGAATTCAATACAAAACACAAAATTATTTGCAATACAAAAAGGCTAAATGATAATAGTTACAGATATACATTAGATAGTGATGATTGCAGTGAGTTATCAGTACTCAGTAGAGTACCCTTTATTTTTGATTACAGCTTAACATCGACGTTTCATTGAGCCGACAAGAGTTTTAAGCTCTTCTTTTGTTATTACATGATGCCAGGAAACAATTATAGCCTCAATTCTCTTTTATTTGATGGGTGCTTCATTCCGACAAGAGTTTTCAAACAGTGTAACAAATTTTCGAGAGGATTGAGATCAGGACTGTTTCCTGGCCATGACAACAATTTAATGCTCTTTGTACGAAACCACTCTTTCGATATTTTGGCTGTGTGGCAAGGAGCAGAATCCTGCTGAAAAATAAACGAAGCATTGTTGAGAAAGAGATCTCTGATGGAAGGTAGAAGTTTTGGTTCTAGAATAGTGTCAATGTATTTACTGGCATTCAGTGTCCCGTAGATGACATGAAGGTGACCAATACCATCTGCTGACATGCATGACCGAATCATAACACTGACTGGGTTCTTCACAGTTACTTGAATGCAGTCAGGATGTAGCTCTTCTCCTATTCTATGTCTTGCATATTTTCGCTCATCACTACTGAATAACAATATCTTAGTTTCATCACTCCACATAACTTGTGACCACTGATCATCTTTCCAATTAATGTGTTCTTTTGCCCACTGTAATCTTTTTTTCCGTTGCTGAAAATTAAAATAAGGCTTTTTTCATGGAATTCTACCTCTCAGTCCAACATCTGTTAATTTTCACCTGATTGTTCTTGAACTGACAAAAACACCAGCATCATTCAGATCACTTCTGATGACATTTTTCTATCTTGTAAACATAGTCCTTTTATTCTTCTGTCATCAATAGATGGGGTGCACCTTTTTCGGCCTTTACCCTCTTTGTTTTTTTATTGAATTTGTCTCCTGATATAGTAAACAAAACTTTTGGACTCCAGATGTAGTCACTGAACCACCCACCTGTCTTGTAATTTCAGCATGGGACAAACCATTTTCTCATAACACAATAATATTACATCTCTGTGTCCAATCTACTCTTTTATTTGATGTCATTGCTTCTTGTCTAAATATTAAAAATTTTTACAAAAATTCCTACTTATAATTGCAGTGTATAAGAAACAGATCCTCCTTCTACAGAACAAAGCAAAATAATGAATTGTTTCAAGTGTAAACATGATGTCAACTTCTACTGGCAGTTACTAACATTTGACTAGTTCTCAGAACAAGAGTGATTGGCCAGGAAAGCTAGACATTACAAACCACTTCATAACTGTGTTTATTTATATTAAAGTACAGATAACTTTTTTTTGTATTGCAAATAATTGAATTTTGTGTTTTGTATAGAATTCAGTAATAAATTCTCTTTAAAATAATATATACAAGTTTGCCTTTTGCGAAGCGTAACATTTTCTATAAGCATACAAAGTTCAAAAACATGAAAATTTCCAAAAGTATTCACAATTTTGGCTACCACTGTATGTGTGTGTGTGTGTGTATATATATATATATATATATATATATATATATATATATATATATATATATATATATATATATATATATATATATATATATATATTGCAAGGCAAAATTGGGAGCGAAAAAAGAGCAATCCTACTTGATTCCTAAAGAAGTTAAGTTACACTACTAAATTTCACATAAAGCTTTACATTCACATTCCTTAATAAGAACAGCAGTAGTGAAAAAATCTTTTAAATGAATAGATTTTTTGACAGATAAAGCTAATAAATAAACATGCTTTTTTCCTTCATAAGGAATTTGTCACCCTATTAGCTCATATCTGAAACACAGAAGTCTTTCCTGCAGAACAGACAATAGGCATGTGTTTTTCTGAACCACGTGAAAGCCAATCTTTGTATGGCTTTTCCAGAGTCTACTGGTCATTGAAATAACACTTTCCATCAGGAATATTAAATAATTTTAGTCTTTATTTCATTAATAAACAAATCTATCCTGATTAAATTAAATTATACACAATTTTCATCAAGGGAGACATGGAAAGAATGTTTTAACACAAAAATTTTATGTTTAAATATTTGTATATTAATACAAAGAATTTTATACAATATAAGGAAAACAGCGACAAATAGAAAAAGAATCAATTAAAATCGCCTGCCTTAATTGTGCAACATAATGATTTTGTTTGCTGATTACTTCATTTCACATAAATCTAAATACTACTAAACCAAATTATCATGAAATTATTGTAGATGAAATAGATCTTGAAACTGTTAATACAAGTCAACAATTAAAAATACAAAAATTGAATACCAATCATGCCATCATCTATAGACAATATTAAAAACTAATACTAAATTAACTTTTTAGACAATTTTATTGAAAATTTTTAAAGTAATAAAACAAAAAAATTTTCAAATTATAAGATTTTTTAGAAAAAAATAAATGCATCAAGGTAAGAAAAAAATTCCAGGAGTAATTCACGATTTTCAAGGAGTCAAAATTCCAGGAGTTTCAAGGAACCTTAATTTTTTTTATGTTTTATTTATTTATTTATTTTTTTTTTTTTTGAATTTAAGGAGTTTCCAGGAGTTGTGCGAACCCTGAATATTGGTAAAATAATAAAATCTCAGTGACAGGGAGTTTGTTAAACAATACATGTTCCGAATTTGTGATGCTTTATGTCTAGAAAAGAAAAATAATTTTGAGACTATAAGCTTATATCAAAAAGCAGTGATTTCTAAAATCATCAATAAAAATTTGCCATGACAATTAGAATAAAAAAATGGCAGGTTTCAGTTTGATCCATAGCTATGGATGAAAGCACTGACATAAATGATAATGTGCTTAAGTATTATATATGAGAACTTTGAAATTACTGAGGAACTACCCTTAATGAATTCTTTAAAAGTAACTACAACAGGATGCGATATTTTTGTGAATTTAACAAGAACAACTTTTACTTTTGAAAGTGCCTATACAAATGTATGTAATATTACAACTAATGGGGCACAAAATATAACAGGAAAATATCTGAATTTCTTGGGCATTCTAATCATAATTATCCTGGGAACAACCCTGTGCTTGATACAATCTTGAAGCTTATAAATTCTATTTGATCTCATGGTCTTACTTATAGACAACTTTTAAAAAAAATTTCAGTTCGTGCAATCTGAATACTATGATGTAGTGTATTACACAAACGGTTTAGTGCAGGATGCAGCTGAAAGATGACTTTGTGTCATTCTTCTATAAGAAAGAGTGTTTCGCAGACTGCAAAGTGTTAGAATATACAGAATGACTTTAGGAGTTATTATATTTTGCAGATCTTCTTTGCCATATAAGGGTCTTGAATGTAAATGCACAGGAAAAATCAATTTATCAATGATACACAAGCCCATTTCAAAGCTTTTAAACTAACACTTCATTTTATTGCTTGGCAGCTAGTTAAAAACGGCTTGTCTCATTTCCCAAGGTTAAATTCAATACCCTCAATAAATGAAGAGAAGCTTAAAATTATGAAGATGGCTTGAAAAAAAAAACTGCATTTCAATTCAAACACAGATTTTAAGATGTAAATTGTAAGTTGTGAAGTCATATTTAGAACTTGAATTGAGTTGAGTTGAAATCTAACAACATATTAAGCAGTTGTTTCTAAACATGCCAAAATTAGTTCCACAAATCATTATTCAAAGAAATTTTCCATATTTTAATATCTAATGCCAAGAAAATCAGTTAAATGTTTGAATATGTATTTTAAATCATGAAAGAATTCAGAAGTTCATTGATAGATGATTATTTAGCCTCATTCCTTAGAATCAGGATATCTAATTTCAAACATCTATGTAAGAAACTTTTAAAAATGAAATCAAAATTTCAGTTACATGATTAATACATTTAAAATGTGATACTAGTTTATTATTTACAAAGTTTTAGAAAAATTTATATTTGCCCAGGAAATTTTTCTTTTTGATTTTTGGTCTGCCACCAAAAAAGTTTGTCCTGATAGAAATCACTTTTCTTTATAGCTTATATATATATATATATATATATATATATATATATATATATATATATATATATATATATATATATATATATATATAGCATATCTTTTATTATCACTCAGCAAACCTACCTGTAGAAGAAATTGGGAAATGTTTTGTTCACCCTAACTTGAAATGGTATAAACCCAAAGTTTTATCACACCTGTTAGAAATTTTGGTAATCAAAAAATTAATGTAACCTTCTTTACCAATTGAGGAGGAATGACATCAGGTTGAAATCTCAAGTTCAACTGCAGTAAAAAGTTAAAGAATACTACACTATTTTTTTTTTATCTAAAATTAATATAGATGTGTGTGCACTGAAATTTAATCTTGTAAATAATTTCTTATAAATACATCTATCTTTCTATATTATTTGTTATAAAATAGATATATATAGATATTAGAGAAATCTTCTATATGATTAATGGATCATTTATTAGAAAGCATATGGAATATTCTTGAATTTGAATCCTGGTACAAATAAAGGGTACAAGTTCAGTATCCCCATATAAGATTTCTCGCCAAATCTGGTGCCCTTTGTTTATTGCGTAGTGTTGCCGATTTCAGCTTTTGTTTTTATTTTAGTGTTGCCAAATTCAGTTTTAGTTACTTTTTTTTGTTGCCACTATTAAATTTTCTTGTGTTTAACATAAATTTTAAAGCTATTTAAATTTTACTTCGACTTTCATTGATCTAGAACATTCTATGTCCCGTGTTTGTTCCACGTTTCTATTTGAATTGGAAGCCATTTGTTTTTTGTTTGCTGTAGGTGCAATTAAGGGATGAGCTTCGTTGTCACCAGCGTCTAATCATCGTAAATTTTTCTTTTTTTTACAATTTCTTTTACATTAATTCTTTTCATTTGGTTTATTTAATATATATATTTATTATCTTATTAATTTAATTTATTATTATCTTCTTAATTTAGCTTATTATTATCTTTTACATTTTTGTTAATTTATTGTTATATTACCACGATGTCTCATGCTCATAGTGTTGTCGAGAAATATCAACAGATTATTTTAGCTAAAATTAACGGTGGATACTTTAATTTTTCAAGCTCTAGGCCAACAGTTGGAAAACCCGGAATTGTTAATAGGATTTTTTAAATTCAATTGGCTCAAGATCCGAGTTATTAGTTAATATTCTAATGAAAATAGGATTATTAAAAAATGCGAATTGTAGAAAGTGTGGTTCAAAAATGAAAATTACCCCAAAGAAAGGATATTCCGATAGTTTTTCTTTAGTTTGCAAAAAAAGTTTTGATGGAAAACAATGTAACACTGAAAAATCTATTAGGCATGGATCATGGTTTTCAAAATCTAAATTAAAATTGTTCGAAATTTTATATATTACCTACGAAATTTTAAGGGGATCCAAAAGGGAACAAATTATTGAAAAATATTCATTCTCAAAAGCTACTATGGACGATTGGAGGCAATTTATTAATGAAACTCTTAGATTGCATTGAACTTAATTCAGAAAAAATACGGGAAGGGCAAAATTGTTGAAATAGACGAGTCCAAATTTGGCAAGTGAAAATATCACAAGGGACATAAGGTTGACAGTCAGTGGGTGTTTGGGGGGGTTGAGAGGGATTCCGGAAGACTTTTTTTTAGTTGCTGTCCACAATAGAACACATGAAACATTAATACAAATTATTAAAGATTGGATTTTGCCAGGCACTTCCGTGTATTCCGACTGTTGGAAGAGCTATGACTGTTTAACTGAGGAGAAATTCGAACATTTAAAAGTCAACCACAAGTTGACATTTGTTGATCCAGAAATTGGATGTCACACAAATACAATGGAAAGTATGTGGAGGCATGTAAAAGTGTCTTTACCTACGTATAATTGTAAGACAGATTTTAAATTTTACCTTGCAATGTTTATGTTCCATAAAACTAGCATAGCTGTAAATGAAAATTATTTTAATAAATTTGTTGAAATCGTTTCGGGAATTAATTGGGATGAGTACCAAATTTCGCAGGTGTAAATATTTTATTTAAATTCTGAATATATTTTTTTTATTGTATTAGTGTTTTATCTTTATTTACTTTAAAAGTGTATATATTTAGAAAAATATTTTTTGCATGCCTTTTTTTGCTTTTTTAAAATTTTATAAAGTGTAAATATTTAGAAAAATATTTTTTACCATGCCTTTTTTTAAAAAAAAAACTGAAATGTGACACTGGTGACAGCAAAAAAAATGTCGAAATAAACATACCAATCGGCATATTAGCTAAACTCCATATCAAGTAAGTCCATCATTTATATTTATTTCCCTTTTTTAATTTTCTGAAGCTTATTTTTCGATCAAACTTCGAGAAATTACCCGTGTTAGCTCGGCGCGATTACTTTGGCGACGAAAAAAATTCACAGCGTTCACCAATATATGGGGATACTGAACTAGTTCTAAATAAAGTAAGAGTAAATTTTTTATACAATTTGATTATTGCAGTAAATTGAGTTATCAAAAATATCCATAAGATTTTATAATTTAACTGAAACTAGTTATTTTACAGTCAAACTATATGTTAACAGCTGTATAAACCTCACTCCAGGAAATTTTCTGAGTCAGAAAAATTTTGAGGTAAGTAAAAACCACATCTATGAATGATTATAACTATTTATTATCAGGACTTAGAATATTATAAAAGATACTGTCATCTTTTATGGAGAAACAATAGAAACATTTTAATAAATTATGAAGTACCATTTTCATACAAAATATTGCTTTTAACAGTAATTTTAAAGAAATCTAAAGAGCATCATAAAATAACTAAGAATTTACAAGGTTAGCACTCCCAGGAATTTTGAAAAGCTCAAGCAGAATTTAAATTTCTAATAATTACATGAACTATCTTTTTTGATTAAAATGTCAAAATATAAAAATATTACTAAATTCAAGCAGATTTTTACAAATTATGCTTAAGAAATTAAAACAAAGCTTTAAAAGAGCAAGACAAATTTCTAAAAAACAGTACTTTAAGAATTCTAGATAAATGACTGATTATAGTTTTTCTTTTAAATGCTATATTATTCTTTTATTAACAAATTATTCACAAAAATATTCTATCATTAATTTAATAGTCATTTTAATATAGATTTTGCAAAAAATAACATCCTGTACAAGAAAAAAATTTGATGAAATTTACTAAAAATCAACATGATAAATACAGTTAAGTCATTAATTTTCTGTGAAAACTGGAACAATACAACTAAAATCTTCAAACAAAACAAAGGTAATTGCAAAAACATTTGACAAATAATTGAGAATAGGTCCTGAAAAAGAAGTGTATGTGTGTGTGTATGTATGTATGAATGAATGTATGTATGCATATATATATATGTACATTATATATATATATATATATGCATACATATATATATAGATACATATATATATACTAGGTGCAGATTAACGAGAATGATTGCTAGTGATTATGAGATCAAAAATGCTGAGTTTCTATTTGGAATCAAAAGCGCATTTTTCTATGTATATATATGTATACATATACATATATATATATATATATGTATACATATACATATATATATATATATGTATACATATACATATATATATATATACATATACATATATATATGTATACATATATATATATATATGTATATATATACATATATATATATATATATATATATATATATATATATATATATATATACATATATATATATATATGTATACATATACATATATATATGTATACATATACATATATATATGTATACATATACATATATACGTACATATATACACACATACATATATATATGTATACATATACATATATATATATATATGTATATATATACATATATATATGTATACATATACATATATATATATATATATGTATACATATACATATATATATATATATGTATACATATACATATATATATATATATATGTATACATATACATATATATATATATATGTATACATATATATATATATATATATATGTATACATATACATATATATATATATATATATATATATATATATATATATATATATATACTAGGTGCAGATTAACGAGAATGATAGCTAGTGATTACGAGATCAAAAATGCTGAGTTTCTATTTGGAATCAAAAGCGCATTTTTCATAACAAATTTCTAGGTCATAATTAAACTTTCACAAGTTTAGTTATATTGGATGAACTTTCTTTCAAGACTTAAAATTATCCAAAGCAGGTTAGGAAATCATTGGTATTTATTGCTTTTCTGGATTCAAGTTTGGGTTACGCTATTTTACATTCGGAGGACATTTTCGAAAGTATTTATCATCAACTCACCTCGATTACGGACGATTAACCAAAATCAATATCAAAAATAAGTTAGATTTGAATACAAATGAAAGACATTGTAAGCACATTTGCACTGAATACTGATAAAAAATACATATGGAGAATTTTGGTCTCATATTTACAAGCACATATTACACAATGAACACGATTTTTACAATCATACCTTGCAAATAAAAATTTTAATGTCAAAAAATATTGTAAAAATGTGTCTTACCCATATTTCTCGGTCAAGTACTTTTCAAATAAATGCAAAAAACTTTTCTTTCGAGATAAGTATCAGGCAGAATACCATCCGACGGCAAGAACAAATTGACAATGGCGCTACTGACGCTATGATGAAGAGGGGAAATTTCTCCGAGAGAACCGGTCTCCGGAAGCATTCGGAGAATCTTAACGAATCTCTGGCCGAATGTTTCCGACGAATGCTGTTGATTTTACATCTGTTACTCCCTATCTGTCTATATTTTCGTGCATGCAGATTGAACTTTGCTATTATTACCCATTTTTTTTCATTTCATATACCGATTGTGTCCCTGTGAATACGTGCATATTGTTAAAAGCCACTTTATATTGCCTTTCTCTTTTTTCTTATATATATAGTAAGTGATTCTTATAAATTATATTGCTTCTCTGTATGTGTTAAATTATAAATCTTATTTATAATTATGAAAATTAATAGTCTTTTTATTTTTCAAACCACATGTTTAATTGCCTTGTGTTTAATTGTGTGTCGCTCCTTCTTATGATGAAATGTGTCTGAATAAGAATTATTTTTTTCAGAATTGTGAAGTGCTGTATAATTGTTAAAACTAAAATATTTATTCGTTTTAGTAAAAAGAACTGTAATTGATGCTGTGGTCAAATTTATTTTTTTATAACATGATGTTAATACGAATACATAGTGTATGTGCATATTTTTTTGTACAAATGTCGAACATTACTTTTATTGATGAATTTTTATGATGATCTACTACTGACAAAGTACGGTTATATTGTTTTGTATGGATATGTGAAAATAAAATAAAAATGTTACATAAATTCTGGTGTGTACAAATTGAGCATACCTGAAAGTGTGCGTGTGAGGAAGTAAAATATTTTGGTATAACTGATGCGATGTATTATGTATACTGAAGTAGAATTTTGTTAAGTATTAACTTTTAATTTATTGTGGTATTCGTACTTAGACTTATTTTATCTTATGCTATGTCTTTCTCCTGAGAAAAAGTTATTGATTTGGTTTTTTTATCTTCAATATATATTTTTAATGCTATGATTTCACTTGCAAATCGAGCTGTAATTTATGTTAAAATTTTTAACCTAATGGTTCTTCATACTATAATTTACTTTGTGAAATAATAAGTTTCATATTTTAATACAAATATTTCGTATTCAATTTTGCAGCATTTCCGAGCGAAGGAGCTTTGTAAAAATTTTCCCAGATTTCTGGTAAGTTCGTTTTTTAAGTCCTTACTTTTGAACTTAATAGCCAAGTTCAATGCGTATGCACGAAAATTTAGAAAGATAGGGAGTAACAGATGAAAAATCAACAGCCGGAAACATTCGGCCTGAGATTCGTTCGGATTTTCCGAATGCTTCCAATTCGCACTACACTTTTAAACGAGTTTAAGTTCAGCAGAACTTCCTTGTGATTGCATCTTGTGACTTAAATCAGTTCGAACTGATTTAAATACGTTTCAACTGATTTAGAGCCACCTTGTTTTCTGCCATAATGTATCTAGAATTATATGAAACCGATCAAAATTAATGCAATAGAAGCAAAATTAAATAATAATAATAATAACACAGGAGTATTTACAAAAATTTTCAATAAGCATAAAAAAATTATATTAAGTTTCAGAAGGAATAGATTTGTCGACGATATTTTTAGTTTCGTATTCCTTATTTGAAGTATCATAATCTTAATTGATGTCATTAGATTTGAAGTGCTGATATTTCAATTTGAGCAACAATATTTAAATTTAGCCGATATTTCAAAATGAGACTTAACATTATGTGATGTCACAACTTGAATTTCGGCAATTCGTTCTCATTGCCCAATGAATTCTGGAAATTTCTTTCAGGTTTCCTGTAAGAAAATAACTTTTTACTAGGTTTTAATAATCATTCGCTTTTCTGGATACAAAGGTTGCCATATTTTACTATAGATTTTAGATTTCAAGAAAAATTTTATGTGGCAAATTTGCTTGATGCTAAATTTTTAAAATGTTAATTCCAGTGAGCATCTAAAATGGATTTTCATCTGTTTTAATCAATTTCACTCTCAAATTTTGTTACTTTTCTTATGTCATTTTATAAAAAATATTTTATCTAAATATATTCAAATTTTTTCTTTTCCGTAATCTCCACAATTTATTAGGAAAATAAAACCATTTCTTCAATATTCTACTGTATTTATTTACTAAATTTATTATCTTCTTTATTTTAATTTTTTGGAAATGTAAACATATCCGTTAGTTAACATTTTATAATTGACATTGCCAATTATTTCACATTCCTTTAGCATTATTTCATACAGACGATGTATAAAATAATACTAAAGGAAGCAGAAGTAGAGAGACCATGAAATAATGTCATAAGATTAATTCATCGTTTGACAGGATACAATTCTCTTCATGCACATATTTTAAAAATTAGATTTAGATTTCTGTCGTCATTCTTTAACTTTGGACAGTCCATGGGTAAGAAACATTGATGAATACAGTACATCTGTAAGCACTGAGTAGTGAAAATTTAAAAAATATTATGAAAAGAAAAGTATAAATGCAATTTTTTATTGTTAATAAAAATTTTTAAATGTTTAATAAGATATGTATATCTAACTATTGAACATTCGGTACTTAATGAGATTTTTTAAATGTATGCATTTTAGACAAAGCATTTTCTTATTTTAAGTTCTTAAAGAGGGTAAAAAAATTAAATATTTAATATTAATACCATTTAAATTTTTACTCCCTTTAAGTATTTAAAAAAAATTTAAAACCATTTAATGGTAATTCTAGAAGTCTGGTCACTATAATGTTTTAACTTTATTTTAATTGTTTAGATTTACAGATTAAATATTACAGGTTTCAAATTGTATAAAATTTAAATTCAGTTAATTAAAAAATAATATGAAATAACAAATATACGATATTTTAACAATACTAAATTTTGATATTTTCTTCATTACATTCGTTAATAAAGTTTTAAATTTTGGAATGACACTAAAAATATATCCCATTAAAAATATCTGCATAAATGTTCGGAAATACTTTCAAATTATTTAAACAAAATAATTTAAATTATAAAATATTCGTTAAAATGTAGTCAAATTTTTAAGCAGTTAAATTCTTTTATATTGAAATTAGTATGCCCATTCTAAATCTAAATTTGCTGTTTAAAAATTGAAAGCTTCCCGACCGTTCATTAACATTGAATTATGACGACAAAAATTAAACTAAACGACCATTTTTTTTAACTATTTCTGCTTGGCGAAAAGAAGGCAAAACTTGATAAGCTTTTAAAATCATTGGAGATATGAATTGCTCGAGTTGTTGGTGCATCATCCATGAAAACGTTGCCGATTTTCATCAACTTATAACGCTGATAACTATCATTTGACTTGAAACTTGCCGAAAACAAATTAATGTACAAATTTCATCAGCGCAGCTGTTAAAAAAAAATCGGTGATATAATATTGAACGATGAGAACTAATTACCGAAATTCGAGCTATGATATTACGTAATGTTAAGTCTGAGGGAGTTGCTCAAACTGAAATTTCGGCAATTCTAATGTAATAAGGGTTTAAAAGCTTAATAAACGTACTCAACTATTAAAAAAAAATCTAAAATACCATATAATTTATGATAACAAACTATAAATATTTTGAACAAAAACCAATATTTCTCTTAGATCAGTTTAGAGTGCAAGGCCACGGAGGAAGGAATCCTTTTCTCCATGGTGTGAACGCTGTTTTCAGCATGGTGTTTTAAGTAATATTAGATTTAACTTTAAACTTATTTAAAAAGGGCAGTGCGAATGAAATTCTGAAATCAAAGTAGATCATTTATCTAGCTACCTCTAATATAAAATTTCTAATCTTATCTTATATCAATTTACTTCCTCTAAAATTATTTTAATAATTAATTTTCATTTTATCACGTTAATTTCCTTTTTATTTGCAGCTTCATATGCTTCAATAATTTATAAAATTTAAGTCGATAAAAAATTTAAATTCAGTACTTAATTTCAAACCATAAAGGGAATTAATTATGTAATAAAACAAAACTTATAACTGGAATAAATGTTTAAAGATTTGTATTCACGAAAATATGGAAAATTGTTTTGTATTGCATTTATTTTTTGACAATCACCATTATATTGATCAAAAATAAATACAAATTTTTATTTTATTACTCCATCAATTCCAAAAATGATAATAATATTAATAAGCATTCTAGAAAACGGTAGTTTCATGTATCCTTGTTTTTAATCTTGTATCTTTAACACATACGTTTTCGAAAAAATAAGGCAGATTTTAAGTTCAAATTTGATCCAAATATTTAAAAGCTATTGATGTCCTTAGCCTGATCAAAAAATTATTGTAACAGTTATTTTGAATGAATTTAATTAGACCTGATAGCCAACATTGTTAATGATTTAGCTATTCTTGTTTATGTGGTATTTATATCTTTGGAAAGTATTATAAGATTAATTGTAATTTTTTTTATATCTGAAACTATTAAAATTTACTTTTGGATAAACAATATTTTTACCCTATTTTAAATTTTTCTACTAATTTAATAAGATTTATTTTATGAAATATACAATCATAAAGAAATTCTCAATGATATCAATTATTAAAAAGCCGCGTGTTTTAAATATTTAATCCATTCCGAAGGCTATATAAAATATAAGCCGATCCTTAATCACAAATATTGAAAAAATTAGAATAATTTTTTTCTTTTAATAGATATATCGTTTAAAATTTAATATGCATTCTATTTTTTTCTGAAATTATAGCTGATTTTGATTGTATATTACAATAAGGAATTTTCTCTGATTTTTAGGGCTAAGCATATTTTTCAAACCATCATGCGTTTAGGTATGATGGTTTGAAAAATATTTTATTATTTAATAGTTTACACACACACACATATCTCTATAATATTCCTTTTTTTATTTATATCACTTTAAAAATTACTCAAAATGATTATGTAACTAACTTAAAATCAGTTTCAAAGATCCATTAATGTTTTAATTTTCTAAGCATATCTTAGAAAACAACTGCAATATTTATACAATTAAATTAATTTCAACAGCCTAAATAAAAATTTTGATACTTATCAATAAATGGTAATTCTTTTTAAAAGTTTTAATTACACCTTTTATCTATAATTAATACTCTTTTACCTATAATTAAAATTATGAAAAAGAACAAGCACATTACTTGTTTATTTCTTTAAAAATATTATACCCCAGATGTACTTGCAAAATTGCCTTTTCTTAATAAGGAAATAGGCGTCATTAGTTAAAACATTATCTCTTATATTATTTTTTAAATTGTTTATCAAAAATTGCTATATATGTGGTAAAATTATCTGTTACCATAAACTCCAAAATTTGAGTTACGTTTTTTAAATGTGCTCAACCTTTCCGTATAGAAATATAGTATTTCTACAGTTCATAAATGAAACAAAGCATTTCCATACTGCAAAGGCACCAAATTATATGCAGGACAGTGAGATACTCATATTATGTTGCTTATTATTTTGACATTTTTATTTCATCTAAAATGGCAGTATGTTATTTAATTTTGATCAATTTCGCTTGTAAAGATAAAAGACTTTTATTGGAATTTTAAAAAAACTGTTCATTTAAGAAATTCACCCACTAAAATCAGTCATAAGTAATTTACAAAATACCTCCAAAATTAATAAAAACTGCACTAAAATATACGTAAATAATTATGGAAAAGGAAGAAAGTTGATAAAAAGAAACTTTATTTTTTACACTTATCAACATTTACAGATTTAAACATCTGTACACATTTAAAATGCTTCCTATTTTAGTTTAAAGTTATTTAGCAAATTATTTATGCGTTAATGTTATGTATCTTTATTAATAGATCAATAACTGAGGAAGATTCCCAAAAGGCAAGCTCAAAATTGAAAGATTGAATAATTACAACGCTTTGATATAAAAGGACAAAATTAAAAGCTGAATTTGATCTCAATTGGTTAAAAAAAATAAATGAACGAAATACACTGAATTATTAAAAAAGTTTTAGAAATAAAAAAATTATATGAATATATATTGTGCTTACCTCTGAAACATCTTTAATGGCTTGATCGACTTCATCGCCATCCATGATATCCATTTCAGTTTTAAATTATAAGATACGAATTTTAAAATACACAAGGTATGGAAAAAATATATAGTATTTAGCTGTGTTAAAAGTGAAAAAACAACAGACTGCAAATATATTCATCGGCAATATGTGTTGGATTTCAAATCGAAATTTATAAGATTAGAAGGTGGAATGATAAGATTTATAAAAACTGGATCCTCTTATCAAATCCCCCATGTCCGAGTAATCGTTATGTGCATTCCAATGCTACTCATTCTCAAGACTGTATATCCCAAGAAGAGGGTGATATGCTATCAATATCATCTCCTCCCTATGTGTGTGCTCTTATATCTACATTGTTCTCTTCTACAATCAGCTACTGATTCACTCAGATAAGCATACTACATGATTGTTGTCACTTTATGATTTCCCACATTGTTATAAATATAAAGCCCCATGCATACAGATAAAATTACTTTTATATTAAACTTTGGCAAGCATAGTTCTTATAGTACATTTTGAAATAAGTTTGCTTCAATTTTAAAGAAATATCGATACATTTAACTGAAAATAATTTAAACGTAGATTATCATGAAGAATGCTTTATTGAGCAGGAAGCTACATCTTTCCTTAAGGAGCTTTAAAAATTGGATTATGAAGAGGCAGTTGTTCATATTTATGGTGGTTCATGCAAGCCTCCCAGAAAATTAACAGCATATGGAGATGTCAGATTAAAACATATCTTTTCTGGGAATTCTAGCTAAAGAATGGACACCTCTTCCATTAAAAATTAAAAAGGCTGTAAAATTTAAAATAGAATGTAAATATGATTATGGACTCATTAATTTATATGAAAATGGAAATTCAAAGCTTGGACATCATTAAGACGATGAGTCTTGCCTGGATGCTGATACACCAATCGTAACTGTTAGCTTAGGTGCATGCAGAAAAATGATTTTTCAGGGAAAGAACTACTCTCCTATTGCCCTTACAATAAAGCATGGGTCTTTGTTAATCATGAAAAGGCCTACAAATGAAATGTAGTAACATGGCATACCTCCACACCTAGAAATTAAACATTCAAAAGTAAATGTAACATTTCGACGCATACTTGAAACTGTTCCACATCAATCTAAAAAGCTAAAATTGTTCGTTTCCAAAACGATGAAGGAATACCAGAAAATGACTGGATGGAGCAGTAAATGCAAAAAGTCTACGAAATTTCCTTACCAACATTTACTTTATTATATGATGTGGTGGTGCGAGCTCAATTATTTCGCGGTAATGTGTTGCTGCCTATTAGAAAATATGTGACAAATAAAAATAATGAAACTTATCCTACGAAAGAAGGTGTGGCATTCACTTTGGTTACTTGATATGAATTTTCTCAAAAAATATTTGAAACAAATTTAGTACATAAAAATGCATCGTTTGTGGTAAATAATTAACTATTTGGCATTGTTACTTCTGGATGTCTCCATCTGCAATTAAAGAAATCAAATTCAGCAAACAATTTTCAGTTGAAAAATGCCTCTATACAACTGAATTCAAGTCAGTGTTAGGAGACCTCGTTGGGGACACATTTAATGAGCTGTTAAAGTGCTTATTCACTATATTAGTACGAGACGAAGAAAGGAAGCAAAAAATTTTGATACAGTCGGGGATGAAACAAATTGCCCAGAAGCAGAATAACAATGTATGAAATAATTCCTGGAATGCTTTAAAGCATCACATTTCGCCTGGCCTCAAGTTTTTAATTGTTGAGGTTGTATAGAGGACAGTTTTTTCTCAGTTTAATCATGATTGTGTTTTAATGACTGACAAGGCTAAATTTGAAGAGATAGGTCAAGAAATGTTACTATAGGTCAATAAATGTTAATGCTAATTGATATAGTTGCTGAGGATGTGTGTAAAATTCCAGGTATAAGCATTTTTTTTTTTTTGATAAATTATCTTTAACTACGTTGTCATTAAAATTTATTCTTTATAAATTGCATTTATGTTTATTTTGAATTTGACAATAAAATAAAAAAATTCAAGTATTCATTAAATTTTTTAACTCGGTTTCATAGCATTGTTTATTTATAATATTAATTCTTTATGCAGGTTTTTATTTTAAATGTTTGTAGAAATAAAATTGTTTTTCAGAAAAAAGTGTACTCTTTTCTATACTTTTAAAGATATTCGTAAGCTGAAAAAGATAAATGAATCTTATTATGTTAATATTTAGTGCAAAACTAAATAATTTTAAGAAAATGAGAGATAAAATAATAACACGTAAATGCAAGAAAATAAATTTTTTCATATGATATCAATTTTTTTGCAACTGGTACTTCATGTTTTACACTTTGTTTGTCATACTGAAATTTTCTTTTCTTACGAGAAGGTACGGATAGAGAATCTGTAAGTAAATATTTATTTTTTATGTAATGATTTAGTTCATTCAATTCGTTAAAAATTCATTCGTTGCAATTATATTCGTACCTTTAGAAATAATTTCTCTTTTTCATTCCCTTTCACAATTGAAGGATGCGCTGATAGTAAGTCAAGTAGTGTTTTGGCATGGTTCTTCATAGAAATGGATACGGACTTTAAAATTACTCAAGTGTAAACATCATTCACTATTCCTTTGACATTGTTGGATATTATGTCTTCACTATTTGCAGAGTCTTCTAGTGGGGTAAGAATTTTTCTTTTTTTTTTTAAACAGGTTCTTCAGGTGGAATGGTTATTTCTTCTTTCATAATAGGTAACCAAGGCAAAAGTTGTAATTTTCCATTTTAATTTTCTTTTGCACTAATTCATGATATCGTTGAATTTTATCACCTAAAGAGCTATTTAATATTTTTAACATTTCTTTATCAAAATACGTAGCTTTGTAGGTACAGTATATTTAGACAACGTATCTTCCGGCACAAGGGCATACATTGTAGCGAATTCCATTTATAATACTTAGTGCAGCAGGTATATATTTAGAAAACCTCCTTTTTGAATAACTAGATTTCGCTTTCGAAAGAGCGGTGTTTTTTATTGACTAATTTCGAAGTGTTGTTTTATGTTTTCGCTCAAGCACCTTTTCTGTTTCTCATTTAAGGAAACGTTACCTTTTAATACATTCAATGTATATTCATAAATTGCTTTTACACACGTCACAGGAAATTTTGTAAATAAATTTTTACGTACTTTTGGAGAACAGATTCTTAAGATTTATAACGGTTTCAGTCGCCCTTTACTCGATGTCACTTTGTTAAATGATGAAAATTTTTCTATTTACCAATGCTTTATTTGATATACGTATTGCGTTTGATTGGGGAAAATTTGTGCACCCAACCATAGTTCTTCGGACGTATTATTACGCAAATCAATTAATAAATACACTGCTAAATTACAATTCCATGAAAAGTCAGACATATCACACTAAATTTGTTTTGTAGATAACATGCTGACCAAGCATCAAATGATTAAATCTATAAACTTCTGTGAAGTGTGGTTCCTGCCAAAATCAGTAGCCAGAGTAGTCCCTATTCCAAGAGATCATCGCTGCCCCACACCTTGGCATATATTCAAAGAGATTTTGGATATGTTCTTGGGGAACAGCAGACCAAGCAGCTTCCACACTTTGCCAAAGTTGATCTATTGTGGCTGCTGGGGATTTAATCTGGGTCAATCGTTCAGCAACCATGGATTACAGGTTTTCTATCGGCAAAAGATCCGGAGAGCAAGCCTGCCAGGGAAGCAATTCAATATGGCGATTGACGAAGAACCCTTGAGAAATGCGTGTGCCAAGTGTAGTGGCCCATTACCCTGTTGAAATATGACTGTGGGCAAGCCTTGAAGGTAAGGAAGGACAACTGGCTTCAACACCTCGGAGATGTAGCGCTGGCTGTTTAAAGTACTTTTAATGCATACTAGAAGAGTGAGATATCCAATACCAACCCCCTACCATAATACCCGGCGCAGAAGCAGTCTGGCGCGTATAACACAGATGTTCAGCATCCTCTCTCCACGGTGTCTGCGGACTCGAATGCGACCATCGTGATGCCGCAGAAAGAAGATTTACTCGTCAGTAAAGACAATTTCATTCCATTCTGCCATCCACATCCTTCTTTCATCACATCATGGGCGGCGGAGACGTCTGTGGTTCTGCGTCAAGTGTAGGCGAAGCAATTGGCGTCTTGCGGACAGACCACTCTGCTGTAAACGGAGTCGAATTGTACGCGCAAACACTGGACTTTGAATGTGCTGTGTTATGGTTCGTGATGTGGCTGAGAGATCCGTGACTGCCAAGCGCGCAATTTGCCTGTCATCGCGTGAAGTGGTGCACTAAGGTGGATGTAATCAAACAAATCAATCCGTCCCACCCTCCTGCATCGAACGATCACATATCCGTATTACAGTTATTTGGTTTCGTCCAACACGACTACCAATTTCCCGGAAAGATAATCCACAATCTCTGGAGGCCACTATCTTTTCTTTGTAGAACTCATATACATGATCAAAATATGATCTCTCTTTCCTACGAGACATAATTGATGTTTTTTCGGAAAAACAACAAAAAAAACCGAATTACCGAAATTTAACTCATTGAAATAGTGCTTTGAAGTGGCGCCACAGGCACATGTGATATAAGTCTGCGCTAAAATTCGAATCATTTGCATATCTCACCACTGATAAAGCATGCTGTAAATTTCATGTTATTTGCATGCTTCCTTCAGAGTGTTGCATTTACGGTGACCAGCGGTGTTGAATAAGGTTTCTTTGTAGCATCTTCGTAACTTCTTGGAAAAATTTTAAGTGCTAAGAATATAACTGTTTCCCCAAATGTGTTATTTGAGTAAGATCACGTCGATTTTTAAATAATAACATGTAATGAGCATTGCGAGTAATTTCTCTAATTTATCTTCCTTTGTGAAAAACGTTTTGAGTGATAAAAATGATACTTAAATTTAAATGAGGACTTCCTAACTTGAATGAATTAGCAAGACGCTTATCAGTCCCCAATTAGCTTATGAAATTGTCGGTAATAAATAAAGTGTTATCACCCAGTTACTCTTTAAAATTTGTTGATAAGCCTTTCACGAAAATCACGTTTGATACAAGGGTTGATAAATTCCATAAAACCACACAATTTCAAGAACGATAGAAAATGTTTCTTTTTTGAAAGATAATAAATCATGAACAAAATAAGAATTACTACTACTTATGGAGCCACACAAGCAATCATTGTAAAGGGATGTTGTAGTTTTGGAAATATTCCATGATAAATGAACATAAAACGCATAGAGATTAAGTTTAAATAAATTTATTGATAAAAATCAGACAACATGAAAAACATTTTTACTTAAAAATTGTAGACACGGTTATCGTCACAAATGTGATTGCTTATAAAAGATGATAAAATAGTTTTTAAACTTTTCCTTCTACATCGAGAATATAAATAAAATATATAGTAATGACCACGTACTGCCATTACATCGCTTTGTAATGTAACAGGATTATAATTTATATGAACATAATTAGAAATTTATCCTTGGTAGAAGGTAAGGGATTGACCAGATTAATTAAAAAATTCAATTTCATCTGATGGATAGAAAGCAAACCAATGGCTTTTTGACTTTTTGATGAATCAACAATAGCGATAAAACATGTAACTTATGCAGTTATAGTCTTGGGAAAATGATCACTTCAGAATCACTTGAGAAAAAGCCCAGGAAATATTTCCGTGTAAATTCATCTTGAGATAATATTCGCTACAGTTGTACACTGTTCATTTTATTCTTAGTTAGGAAACTCGCACAATACGTGACGATATTTTGTTATTTCAATTATGTTTTCAAACTCAGTGTATTCTAAGACCGAAATTATTTTTGTCGAAGTTTTAGAAAAGTTGATTTCTAGTCGTAAATTCCCCTGTAGTAAATTAAGGTAAGAAGCATCACAGAAGTCTGAAATTAAATTTAATAAATATAATTTGTGCCCGTTTAGAAATTCGTCTCTTGTTAAGTAAATACCTTTGTCTTGATTGAAGCCGGAAAACAATCTATGGTAAGCGCATATATAATTATTGGCATCAAAATTTAATTCCACAGGTACAGGCTATCCATCCATGTAAATACTCTAAACATTTACATTATTATGATCATACAGAAATGGGTTTAAGTCGTATTGTCCACTCATAGCAGAATATTCTAAACATGCCACAATGACACATTTTGGCATAACACCAAGGAATACATTATCTTGCCTAAAGGACCAACTACCTTTTGATACAGAGTATGTTTTTTTAGGTATAAAATGAAGTAGACAGAAGGCAGTGGTACACAAACAGACATGTTTTAATGATGGCAGACAATTACAACACAAATAATTACAATAAAATAATAACAGTGAAGAACATTTCCAAAGATACGCAAGAGAGTCAACACATCTGCTCTCAAGCAAGGTAGAAAGACGTCTGACTAGAATATGCACCATTTGATCAAAAGAGGGCGCACATTTACTCTAGTCAGGAGGATCTATTATGTAGAGAGGGTAAAAGCGGAGACAGTGATACTTTAATATCCTAACACCCTCCCACAATGTCGACGCATTTACCTGAAATGCAAATTAGTGTCTTCTATTCCTAATATATCTAAGCATTTGTAATGCTTAATAGCAGGTAAAGCTTTTGTTAATACATCGGCCCCCATATCTTCTGTTGGTATATGCTGTATGTATATTCGCCCGTTTTTAAGAGCTTCCCTTACAAAGTGATGTCTAACATCTATATGTTTTGTTCGCTTATGGAAAACTGGATTTTCAGCCAATTTTAAGGCTCCTTTGTTATCAGAAAATATGCGCACTTTTTCCAATTTACAATAGCGCAGTTCATTAATTAAATTACAAAGGTAAATAGCCTCTTTCGTACCATCCGATAATGCCATATATTCCGCCTCAGTAGAGGAAAGAGCTACGGTACTTTGTTTACGGCTTTCCCAGCTAATTAAACTTCCATTCAACATAAAGCAATACCCGGTATATGACTTGCGATCATCAGGACAATTACCCCAATCAGAGTCAGTATACCCAAATAGGGGCTCACCTGTACGTTTAAAAACTAATCCATGATCAATTGTCTTTTTCAAGTATCGCAGTACACGTTTCGCTGCAATCCAATGAGTTTTATCATAACAATTCAAAAATTGACTCAACTGGCTGACAGCATTTGAAATGTCAGGTCTAGTTGAAACAGATAAATACATTAGACCACCGATTAATTCGCGATAAGGTAACTTTTCCTCGGTACATTTTTTCAGCCCTTTTTAATCGAATACTAACATCCATAGGACATGCCACAGGTTTAGCTTCTAACATATCAAATCGATTTAAAAGTTCTCGAATATAACCCTGTTGGCTCATAGTAACGAATCCATTTCTTTGCTGAAAGTTTATTCCTAAGCAATAATTAACTAATCCTACATATTTTACTTCTAATTCTTTATTAAGATGAGCTTTAAATTTTTCAATTTTATTCGGATCTTGGGACATAAATAATATATCATCAACATATACTAAAATTATGGTTAATCCTTTTTCATCTTTAATATAATATATACAAGGATCAGCATCGGTTTGCTTCGCTCCGAAATTAAGTAAAATTTCATTTAACTTAAAATTCCAGCATCTGCCGGCCTGTTTTAAACCATAAAGAGATTTCTTTAAAAGTAGTACTTTATCTCTTTTTCTTAAAGATTTTAACATTTTACTGGCCATTTTAGAAATATCATTAGACTTTTCATTTATAACTAAATGTTCAAGTATTTCTTCAAAATAATCTGGGCATTCCATATAAATCTTTTCTTTCAGCTCGCCATTTAAATATGCCGTTGCTACATCAAATTGATGAATTTCTAGATTTAATTCTGCAGATAAAGACGCCATGAGGCGAAGTGAACTGCTACGCGCAACTGGGGAAAACGTCTCATTATAATCTATCCCTGGTTTTTGACTAAAACCTTTTGCAATAAATCGAGCTTTATTTTTCACATCAGAACCATCAGTGTTAAATTTGTTAGTTAAAACAAAACGACTCCCCAAACATTTTTCCGATGTCGGTCTATCCACTAACTTAAACGTATCGTTTTTCAAAACACTCTTCATTTCATTGACCAATGCCTCGTACCACAGAGGAGCATTCGGACCCTTGAGCGCTATCTTGATGGGGATCTCAGCATTGCAACTGTAAGTAACATTCGCCGACGGGGGGTCCATTGGTTCTGTCCCGCGTATTATCTCCCTATTACGCAAAGAAAGAGTATCCCTCCTAGAGTTCAAAGGTGAGCTCGGAGAATCGCATAAATCGTCCGCTCTCTTAGGGGACTTAACGCTTTCGTTTCGCGCCTCTCCTTTAGTTTCAGAATTTTTTATTTTTGTTTTCGCACTATTCTGCGCTCTGCCTTTCTCGTCAAAAGATACTATTTCCTGCTCAAAGAATTTTTCAGCAATCGGAGATGGGGCGCGGTTATTTCTCTCAAGAAATTCTACTTCTACACACGATTTATTATCATATTCTTCAAAAAATTTAACGCTTCTGGAAATAACAAATTTTTTCTCATTTGGAAAATATATGCGAAAAGCTTTCGAATTTTCAGAATAACCTACAAATATGCCTTTCTTTGATCTCGCAGAAAATTTATGACTCGGCTTGTTTTCTAAACAATATGCAGTGCAACCAAAAGTTTTAAAATAGCTAACGTTTGGTTTTATATTAAACCACAACTCATATGGTGTTTTTCCATTAAGTGATTTTGTTGGACACCTATTACGCACATAATTCGCCGTATTTATTGCTTCTGCCCATAAATCCAAAGCTTGATTTGACTGCGATAAAAGGCAACGCGCCATTTCAACTAGTGTTCTATTTTTACGTTCAGCTACCCCGCATTGTTCGGGACAATAAGGAGTTGTTAATCGATGTTCAATACCATTTGATTTAAGAAAATTATCAAATTCATCGCTTATAAACTCTCCACCATTATCGCTCATAAAAGCTTTAATTTTAGTAGATTTTTGATTTTCCCATAGAGCTTTTATTTCTTTAAATGCATTAAGGGCATCACTCTTATATTTCAGAAATTTAACCGCACTATATCGCGAACAATCATCAATAAATGTCATAAAATATATTGACTTACCTATTGACGGTATCCTCATTGGACCGCATAAATCTGAGTGCACTATATCTAAAATATTGGTCACTCTCTCCGATTGTTTTGGAAAAGGGGAACGCGTTAATTTATTAATCGCACATACCTCGCAATTAAATTCTTTAGGTAATTTATTTAAGTTTAATCCCCTAATATTCCCAATTTTGCATGAATTTACTATATCTTTTACATTAAGATGACCCAATCTAAAATGCCATCTGACAATATCTGCTGACTTGTTTTTGGAAGAATCAAATGATTCACTAACATGTTTAACATTTTGTTTTAAATATGTATCACTGTCTCTTACATTTAAATAGTACAAATTATTTTTTTTTCAGCAATTATTTTTACTTTAGATACAGGATTTACAATACTTGCAAAATTATTTTTAAATGTCACAATATAACCGCGATCACATAATTTAGCAATAGACAGTAAATTTGTTCTTAAATCTGGAACTAATAAGGTATCATTAATTTCAATATTTTGTACATTATTGTTCACTTTAGTTTTAATAATTACCTTACCGTAACCTTTTACATCGGTTGTAGCATTATTTGCTAGATTAACTCTTGATACATCAGTATCATTTATACTTACAAATTTATGGCTATCATTGCAAAGATGACTCGTACACCCTGAATCCAAAATCCACAGTTCCTTCAAATCATTATCGGCTACTCGAAATGAAGCTGCTTGGCTGTTACAGGAAGTGCTCGTTAAGAAACCGACATTCTCTTGCTTCAGGCTAGGTTTTCGGTGTTGGCCACACTGAGAAGCCCTGTGTCCAAATCGCTTGCATTTGAAGCACCGGAACTGGGGAGGATCGCTCTCCTTCGATTGATCACTGGTGTACTTGTTTGCTTTGCTCTTCCACGGGGGTTTTCGCCGGGGGTGGCTGGCTGCGAACGCTCTTGAATCGCCCGACAGCTTTTCATCATGTCGTCTTGCATCGCTCTCTTCGATGATTTTGATGCGGAGTGTCTCAGGCTTTGGGAGTTCATCTCTAGATTCTATGGCGCATCGAAAGTTTTCAAAACTTGTAGGAAGACTGTACAGCAGCATTATTGCTAGGAGATCTTCATCGATTTTAATATCCATTTCAGAAAGTTTATCGACGATATCGAAAAACTTCGATAAATGATCTCGTACGTCATTAAGGCCACAGGAGGAGTCAATCATTTTTAGTTGAATGAGGGACTTCAATAAATTCGCTTTTCTAGCTGGCCCTTTTGATTGGTAAATACTCTCTAGTTTAATCCAGACGTCTTGTGAACTATCACAGTTTTTTATTTGCTTCAATTCAGATGGAGAAATGCACAAAATTATGTCTGCTTTCGCCTTTTTCATCCATTTCACTCCATTCATTAAAAGCATCCTTTGACTTTGGATCACTTTCAACAATGACAGGTTTTGGATTTTTTCCATTTACAAATCCCCAGGCATCATTTTTGATCAGCAGCGCTTTCATCTGAATTTTCCAAGTTTCGTAATTGTCTTTGTTTAAAAGTTCGATTCGCATTCCACTAAGCGACGCCATCTTTACCAATTCTTCTCCTCCAATCTGGGTGTGGTCTGTTTGCGTAAGTTAAGTCCTGGTCCCATAACCTTTTAGGTATAAAATGAAGTAGACAGAAGGCAGTGGTACACAAACAGACATGTTTTAATGATGGCAGACAATTACAACACAAATAATTACAATAAAATAATAACAGTGAAGAACATTTCCAAAGATACGCAAGAGAGTCAACACATCTGCTCTCAAGCAAGGTAGAAAGACGTCTGACTAGAATATGCACCATTTGATCAAAAGAGGGCGCACATTTACTCTAGTCAGGAGGATCTATTATGTAGAGAGGGTAAAAGCGGAGACAGTGATACTTTAATATCCTAACATGTTTTACATAAAATACGACTATAATTGGATTCCTTGCATTTATCCTCTCCAACGTTTTCATATGACAAAGCGAAACTCCTGGACATACTTTTACTTTTCAAATAAAATGTGATTATTGTGCTAGTAGAATATTATATTCAGCATCTGTTTTAGGTGATAGTAAGCAAAAATTTGGCTTGCTTCAAGTCATTTTTAGTTTAATATCAACCATATTAAGTAATAGATGGTTCTGTTGGAAGATACCACAATGTAGTTGACCTATCATATCTACAGTTTGACTCTTTGCAAGTAAATTATTTCGTTTTTTTTTAGTCCACCACTTCCTAAATCACCTGTAGTGTCTACTGAGCTTAAATTGGTAACCTTGTAAAAACACTCACATGTAAGTAAACTTTTCTTAGCATCTTCCTCATAGTTTAAAATTGTTTCAATATAAGCACGGTAAGGATAAGCATTGCTAGATGATGAAATAACTCTTTCGTTTAGAATTACATCTACTTAAAAAAAAGAGAGATAGTGTAAAAATAAATTAATTGGAGCAACGGGTTCTTTTCCATGTTTGATTATGTATTCAATTTTGACTTTCACATATAAATAAGATGAAGATGTATCAAAATATTCTTCACTACTTCCAGATATCAAGAATTCAAGAGGGTTTCCTTCCCTATATTGGAAAGTGGATGATATTCAACAAATTGCTTTTTTCCGATAGCTGTTTTTGTGAGAAAAATAACGAATAAGTCCACTTCACATTTAGAGTACGCAATAGAATTCTTATATTTTAAAGCAGCTATTATAAAAAATATCCTGTGTTTTCACTTTCTTAACTTTGGTTATTCTGACTGGTTTTCTGACGCGTTTCTTACTTTTATTGTGATCTGAACCAATAATCGTCTTCACTTTACTTAAAGTTTTAACAGTTAATATCTGACCGGCGTCTTTTAATCGTAATTTCATTGTACTTTTTAAATCATTAGTTAGATAAATTATTTATCATATCCACATTACTGTAAAATAACTGTTTTCCAACAGCTTTTATACCTAATTTCAAAAGTGTAACAGCTAGAAAAAAAAATGAGGAACAAAAAAAAAAAAAAAAAAAAAAAAAAAAAACCTAAATTATTTTCTTTTTGAAAAGTCGCATCTTGGTAATAATTTAATACACCACCTTCTTGATTTAAAAAATAATCTTCAAAAGATTTCTTGCGACATTCCTATGGCACATGCATCATGAAAGGTACTTTTGTCGAAAGTGTAACTTCAAGTATGAAGTCATTGTTCGAATGGTGTAAGTTTGACCCTTGTAAGTTCTTATAACTATTTTTGAAGTTTTTATATTTTTTCGACTGAGTGGTAAGTATCGCGGTCTTTCAAATTGCGCATTTATAACGTCACCATCCTTTTCTGTAACTTTTATAATTTTTATTAAGGGAGAAAATGTATCTCCTACAATTTGTGGCTCGACAATACCAGTGTATAAAAATAATACAGTATAATTTGCAGAGAGATCAGATACATTTGAACTTTCTATTGCTGTACTAGAAATTTCAGTAAGTTCAAATCCTAACATTTCTGCAAATCTAGAATTTAAAACAAGCTTTGCGTTTTTCTTTTCTTTCTTTCTTTTTTTTTTTTTTTTTTTTTTTTTTTTTTTTTTTACTTTAATTTTTATTGTTACATGATTGTAACTAAAAATAGTTTACTATTTCATATCTTCAAAAATAATAGCCTTTATAATATCTGAAATTGTTTCATAACACCCTATGGGTATTCTCTTCAAACTTCTTTACCATTGCCTAATAAATCAAACCCTGATAAGTTTTTTTTGACAGTTTACATTATACCACGTATGTGGATAAATAAATTTCACCAATTATATTTCCCAATCTCCTAACAATTCAATCGATTGTGGTAATCGAGTAATAAAATGTGATATTTTACTATCAGTAAAATAATTCATAGAACTGTCGCTAGGTAACGTCAAGTAGAAACTCATTTTTCTAAATGATGAATTAATAAGGAATACTTGCCTTTTAAAATGTGGATAAGTTTTTTAATGTAACCCATTGGTTAAATTTTTGAGGATAGCCCGAAATTTGACAAAATATTCTAGATAACCTTTCCTTCTCCACTTTTTCAAAATATGTTCTACTATATAATTGTTTTTTTTATTTCTACCTTTTTGTAACTCTTGTGAGTAAAAGGTCACCTTGATGGGTTTCCCCAATAAGTGCTTTATTTTATACATAGAATATTGCTTTCTCACTCATTCACTTGAAATAAATCTTCTGACCAATTTTTTTTTCATAACCTCTTTCAGACATTAGTTTAGTTTTGGAAACATGAACAATATCACCTATTTTGAATTTGCACAATCCTATTTTCACTGTTTCCCTCTCTCCGTATAATGTAAATGTTCATTACTTTTATTTACTTCAATCGGAATTAATTTTATGCTTGAATGAAAAGTGATGTTATAACTCCTTATCAATTGATCTAATACATTAATATAATTGCAGGTATTATGTGCAGTAAAATATTTCTACATTTTTATTCTTAACGTGATATTAAATCTCTCAAATACAAAAGCTTTTTGTACATTATGCGTTGTAAAATATCTAACACCATTCATTTTTAAGAAATTTTCAATTTCTTTTTCAGTAATTCTTTGCTATTATCAAATTGAGTAGTTTTTGGGTGATGTTGTGCAAATATAAATTGGGAAGCTTTAAAAATAGATTTCCCGTGTTTTGTTTTCAGAAGAATCACCCATGCATATTTAGAGAAAATGTCTATGCATGTTAAAGTGTACCGAATACCTTGATTGTATTCTTGCAGGTGTATTAGATAGACCAAATCGGCTTGTAATTGATGATCAATCCCATATACCAGGGCTTCCCAACCTTTTTAGCTGGCGGACCCCTTTTTTAGGCAAAAATCTCCAGTGGACCCCTGTCAGTCAAACGCACAGTAATGAGAAAAATTCAGCTCGAAGCCCATTGAGATTGAAAATTCAGTAAGAGTCATTGATTTAATAATGAATGGAAACAATTTTAAACAAACTAGGTTTCCATTAATCTGAATTCCCACACTCTATACAGATACTTGTTGTTGAATTTACTCACACTAAGCTGGCGATATTTCTAATTGAGTAGAGGGGAATATATTGCAAAGAAAAGCAGCATTCATTGAATATTATTTTAATTTTCAGAACAAAAATATCAATACAAACTGAAATCGATTAATTTTTAATTTATAGAAAATACAAACAAATACCTACAAAAGTTATAGTATAGGAACATTGACTGTCCGTCGATGAAACACAATGCGTTCTTCTTTACTAGATATGAGTGTGTAGGAATAATATTGGAATCTTAATGTGAAGGCTGAGGTTGCTTCTGATAACACAATTTTGAAAAGTATGGCTCAATACTTGACAACTGGAGACGGATGTCAAGTTCAGCATCTAGACAGCTTTGATACTTAGTTTTGGTGCTGGAACAGATTGAGAATCCGGATTCGCATATGTATGTTGTGGCAAATGGAAGTAGAATAAGTTTTGCTTTTTTAACAAGGGGATAGAATTTTTTATTTTCCAAAAGTATCCAACATCACTATCGAAAGTAGATTTCAAGGTTGAGTCTGATGAAATTTCTATCAACAACTCTTATTAATTCGGCGTTAGAATGTTTGGCTTTTTGGATGCAGCGTATGCATTGACCACCCATTTGTATTACTGCAGTTTCTCATCTTGAACTGTTGGGAAATAATGATCCAACGATGACATCATGCTTCGGAGGAGTTCGAGTATTTCATGGAACAAATTGTTCCCAAGACGCAATGTCTTGTCTTTCAAAAAATCATTGAGAAGAGCAAAACACTCGATCTCCCCCTCCTCCACATTGTCTGCCCAAAAATTAATTTTGCTTTTCAACTCTCGAACTTCGTCGTAAGCAGTGACCATTCTTATAGTTTTCCCTTGCAATAAAGTATTCATTTCGTTCAATTTGGAGAAAATATCCGCCAAATGAGCAAGTATACATTGTTAGTTTTCATCATTAATAATCTCTGCTAATTTGGTATTATGGTAGTCTAAAAGTAAAGCTAGGACTACTAAACATAATTCATATAATCGAGAGAGTGCATTCACACGTGACACAGCCATCTTACTTCTGTATGGAGAATCAGAGAATGATGAAGGCTTCCCATATCTTTACACAGCATTTTGAAAAGTCTTGACTTCAACGGCCGTGATTTTATGTAATTAATCAGATTCATCTAAAACTTTCTTAAAGGATGTAGGCATTTTTTCTAGCTAAAGCATGTCTGTGGAGCACACAATGACTACTACTCCAATCCTTCAAGCTCTCATTTATTTTTGTTACCGCTCCAACCATTGAACCCGTCACAGCTTTTGCAACATCTGTGCACACATCGATGCAATTAGACCATCAAATTTAATTGGATCTATAAAAATCGTCCACCAAACGGAATATTTCATCACCTATTGTATGGGCTGGTAGTGGCTTGCACAATAAAAGGTTCTCTTCGAAACATCCTGTGTATGCATAACGACCAAAAACATATAAAATCGCTAATCCCGCAACGTCAGTAGATTCATCTATTTGGAGAGAAAATGAATTGTGTTGGATATGAGAAACCAGAGATTCTTTCCCTTCATTTGACATGTCAACTATCTCTTTGTTTTACACTCTTTTTGTCTCTATATTAGACGGAAAAACAGTAAAACTTATATCTTCAGTGCCACTTTCAAACTAAATTGTTTGATAGTGGCAGTGAAGAGATTTTACTGCCTTTCCGTCTCTAACATACAAGAAACAATATCGCTAACACCTGGTTTTATGAGGGTTTCAGCTATGGTATGAGCTTTTTCTCTATTTGCCACCTGACAACTTACCAAGAAAGAAATTTTTAGTGAGTATTCATTAATTGTTTTTGCATGAGTTTTCAGTGTTGAGAAACAGCAAATTTAGTGCTCTTTCTTTTGAAAAATCAATCTCTTTTGTATAAAAGTCCGGGTGAGTACTCTCAAAATAACGACGCAATTTAACTATAACCATCGAACTGTTCGGAAGGACTCGCACACAAATTACACACTGAGCTTTACCCTTCTCTGTCTCAATAAAGCCCATTTTTTAAATAACTTTCGCTGTACTTAAGCTTTTTAGTTATTCCTCTTCCGCAGGATACTTCATCTAACCTAGAAATCCCATGATACATCCTGCTGGGGTGCTTCATGTGACTATTCTTCATTTGGCCATTCTCTTTCATCATTAATTTCAACCGGGAGCTTTCCTTGGTGTGAAGGCGATAAATTTCTATCTTCTTCAATGATCCCGACTTAAGCCATCGATCCATATTGGAAGTAATAAACTGTGCAAAAAGCAAATGGTGCACTCACGAATTAAGTTCAACATTGAATGATGTCTCGAGAAAAACAGGAAAAAGAGGGTGATCGTCCACCGCACACAAATAGAACAAGACAGTGAGCATTCTGATTAGTCGGCTGAGCTCACACTATTTCCGAAGATCATTTGTAAAAGGTTTCTACGCATCGAGTGCCGTAAGCCGACCCATACGCTACCCCGGAGTTTACAGAAAATCGAGCAGGGAGCCACATCCATCGGCACTAAGCTACCTGTTCAAAAGTGGGCACGGACACCCCAAAAAGAGCATGCGGAACCCTAAGGGGTCCGCGGACGACACGTTGGGAAGCCCTGCCATATACTATTACTCTATTTGTTGGAAAATTCCGTCTGGCCATCTTGCGTAGAGTGTATGAGTCTACGCCTTTCAGCCATGTTTTCAAATTCTGTTTCTTGATACTTTTCCTCGAGCAGCACGGTATAAGACATTTACACCAAAACTTGCTTCGTGACCCGGTTCCACATATTTTTTCCCCATTATAACGTAAAAATTGATTATTTGACAAGTTAATTCTGAAACTTATAATCTTTTTCATGCATCTATATTATAAGTTGCAAGCTAACAAAAGATACTTATTTAAGTCAAGCTTTCATAAGACTATAGGAATAAAAGGGTGTTTGTGTAAAAGGTGAGTGTATTTGTTTTTCAAAAATTACTCAATATACCAAATATTAATTTGTACTTCAGAAATTTACACACATAAAATTTGTATCTGATTTTAACTCTGTTAGTTAACATTTATGTAAGTAAATGCCAAATTTCTTATGGAGAGAAATTTCTTATTACATACGCATAACTGCCATTTCATTGCCTTTTTCATACTTCTTTTGTTTTGTAAATGCTACATATTATAACTTGTTTTCTATGCAAATAAAAGACTTTCACCGATTCAATGTAAACTTTTGAATAACTCCCATGCGAAAAAATGTAAACAGAATGCTACCACGTTTTGATATGTAAGGAATGCAGATGCGTGGGCAGCGAAACTAAATCTTGTAAATATATCTGTCCTCCTGTAATGTTTTTTAATAATAAATAAATAAATATAGATATTGGAGAATTCTTCTTTGATCATGTGTATAGATGGAATGTTCCTGAAGGAATCCCGGGACGAATAAGGTAAGAGTAAATTTTCTCTTACAACTTGATCTCTTTTGGTAATTGAATTATTCCTGCCGGGATTCAATTATAATTATTTGAATTATTTAAGGATTAAATAAGAATTTAGAATTAGATATGAATGTTGATAGCATTCGTAAATTACGAACACCGATGAGAACCAATTTCTCTAAAGCATTAAATAAGGCTTTGAAAATATTAAGAAATAAGGAGGAGGACAGATATAATAGAAACACAAATTGTTCTTTTAGAACAGAAATATAATAATTTAAAAGAATTAGATAAAAAATTTTTTAATGATTTTATAAGATAACAAAAGTTGCGCGAAAGATAGTTTCGATACTGAATATGAAGGAATAACTCCTTACGAAGATAGGTTCTTAGAAACCACTACGAAACTAAGGAGACGATTTAATATTTTGAATAAACCGAAAGCAGAAAATGTGGAATTGAAGAATTCTTTCGAAAATGTTAATTCCCCCGGAAAATTTAAATTGCCAGGATTAGAATTAAAACAGTTTAAGGGTAATATAAAAGATCGGCTCCAATGGTGGGGTCAGTTTAAAAAGATACTCGAAGACTTAGATATTGAGGATGATGGTAAATTACAATATTCAGTTCAATCTACAGTGAAAAATTCCCCTACCAGACAATTAGTAGAATCCTTTCCCCCTTCGGGAAAGAATTATGAAGAAGTCGTAAAGTGTTTGAAGCAGCGCTTTGCCAGAGAAGATTTGTTGAGTGAAGTCTACATAAGAGAGCTACTTGTGCTCTAGTAATAAATAATTCAAATCCTCAGAGAGTAAAAAATATTCACTTGTTAGACTGTATGATACTCTAGAAGGGCAATTGAGATCACTTAGATCCTTAGGTATTGTTCAGAGAGAGAGGATAGTTTTTTTTTTCAGCTATTTTATTATATCCTCTTATTGAATCTTGCTGACCTAGCGATTTATTAAAAATATATGAACGCACTCGTAGTGAATTAGTCACCACCGAGATATTGGTAACGATAAATTAACTCACCTCTTAAGTTTAATTAAAAAGGAAATTGAGTTGGAACAGAAATTGAGAACTGCGCGCTCCCCTTCTAGTTTCGAAAATATAAACAAAAAATCGTTGCCCTCTTCCCCTAGGAGAAAAGCTTCTGTGGCTGATTTATTGAATAGCGCTAGACGAAACACGTGTGGGGTCGACTCGGAGGTCAATGAGTGTGCGATTTGTAGTAAAACTCATCTGAGCAAGAATTTTAGATATGTTTTGAGTTTGCCTTATAAAAAAAAGAAATACTTTTAAAAAAGCACATTTGTTTTCGATGTTTAACATTTAAACCCAGACATACTGCGATTAATTGTAAAAATGAAACTAGTTGCACGAAATACCATAGACAGCATTTATTAGTAATGTGTAAAATGAATGAAGAATTTTATGAAAATAAAAATAATGAAAAGGCGTCAGAAGAAAAAATTGCTACGGAAAATTCTTAACTAATGATACACGTAAATTTATTTACAAACCTTAGTATTGGGAAAAAAAATTCGCAGTAATAATAAAAATTAATTTATTCGGGTTCACATAGATACTGGCTCACAGCGATCTTATATTTCAAAATATGCTGCAAAATTTATGGAATAGGATGTTATTAATGAAGAATCCATTTTACATTGTTTATTTGCAGGAACTGAAAGAACTGAAAAACATAAAAAATATTTGGTTCACTTAAGTATTGTCGATAATAGTTATGATTGTAATTTTGAGATACTGGATGAAGAAATAATTTGTTCTAATATTTCTAGAGTAATACTGTCCCCTTATTTACAGGAACTTAACTCTCATAAAATATTCTTTGTTGATACTATGCATATGTTTGATGATCAATTGTTATATCAATTTTCTCACTTAGAAATTCATTTGATAATTGGGGATGATATCGCTGGCAAGCTGCTCAGTGGGGGGGGGTTGAAAAAATTTAAATCAGGATTAATTTGTGTAGAAACTAGATTAGGTTGGTTTTTTGATGGGAAAGAACAGGGAAATAGAAAATCAGAACAGTACAAATTTTGTTATATCTTGTCATGTTACTGAAGCTCATATTTATGGAATTTAGATACATTTGGTATAAAAGATCCAACTAAAAGAAAAATTAGAACAATCGGCAAAAGAGCATTTTTTCCAAACAGTCTCTAGAAACTCAGATGGAAGGTATAAGGTTCGATTACCCTGGTTAGAAGAACATCTCCCTTTGACAAATTGTAAGGACATTTCAGAGAAAAGACTTGTAAATTGTGTCAAGTCCTTGACCAAGTTAGACAAGATTGCAGAATACAAAAGTATTTTTAAGGACTGGTTGGAACATGGTATTGTAGAAGAAATGGGTAGCTCGGATCCTGAACTCTTGCCCCATCTGCTTGTTTTCAAAGAAAACGCAACAACAAAAGTTAGGCCTGTATTTGATGGCTCTGCTAGAGATAAAAATTCGCTTTCAATCAATGATTGTTTATAAAAAGGTCCCAATTTGGTGGAATTAATTCCTTCTGTCATAAATACATTCAGAATAGGGAAATATGAAGTAATTGCTGATACTGAGATGGAGTTTTTACAGATTGGGCTCTATGAGCATGATAGGCCATATTTAAAGTTTTTGTGGGGGTAAATGTGTGTGTGGAAAGAAAGAACATTTTAGAATTTTTCAGCATCGAGGGGTAGTTTTGGGGATTTCATCAAGTCCTTCCTTTTTAGCAGCAACTTTAAAATTTCATTTGAATAATGTTCCTATTGATTACAAAGGAACTGCTCAAAAACTTTTGAAATCCTTTTATGTGGATAATTGTGTTTATAGTGTGAATAGTGAAAGAGAATTAGTGAAATTTATTCAGGAATCCCAAGAAATTCTTAATACAGCAAAATTTAATTTACGAGGGAGGGATCATAGCCTTTTCGAACCAAGTGAATCTGACTTAATAGAAAACAAAACTGTTCCGGTTTTGGGTTTAAAATGGGAAAAAAGAAGTGATAATTTGTTGATTTGAGGGATTTTGATCCCATTTTAGAAGAAGATCAACCGGTTATTAAAAGGATTATTTTGTCAACCGTTCACAAAACTTTTGATCCCATTGGGTACACTTGTCCCATAACTTTAATACCAAAACTGATGTTACAGTAAGGCTGGAAAATGAAATTATTTTGGGATTCTGATTTACCACCTTGGATGATAAAAAAATTAAAAAAAAGGAAAAATCAAATGAAAACTAAATGACATTTCAATACCAAGATGTTTTGACAGAAATGAAGGAAACAGAAATATAACATTGCACGTCTTTTGTGATGCACCAGAAAAGGCGTGTGATGCATGTATATTTTTAAAGAGTGAAGGGAAAAATTCTACATATTGTCAAATGATACAAGCTAGGTCAAGAGTTGCTTCCATTAAATCTATATCAGTATCTAGGCTAGAGCTTCTAGCATGCAATATAGGAGCAAGACTTTGTCAATCTGTGAAAGAGAGCTTAGGAATGGAGAAAGTGACTACACAATATTGGTCGGATTCCAGTAATGCTTTATACTGGATTAGAAAGAATGAAAATTGGGCTACTTTTGTTTTCAATCGTGTCAAAGAAATTTTTCTTTTGAGTGATCCAGAGGATTGACATCACATTTCTGGACAACTAAATCCAGCTGCTCGAGGATGTAGCGTTGAAAACTTAGCCAAGTCTAATTGGTGGCTTGGACCTGCTTAGATAAGAAATCCTTCTAAAAATGGCCTAAATCCTATATTTTTCCCGACGAAGAGATAATTAATGCTGAAAGAAGAAAAACAGTTGTTAGTGTTATTAATACAAAAAAAGAAGAAGAAATGTACAACCTTTTCTCCTATTATCTTAAACTTCTCTTGGTTGTATCATGGATTTATAGATTTTTTGATAATTGTAGGGTGAAAAAGAGTTTTAGGAAATTTGGAAACATAACTGTAGAAAAAAGAAATACATCTGAGATTTCGTTATTAAAGTTAATGCAGCGAGAGTCTTTCACAGGACCACAAGATAAAATACTTCAGAAGTTTCAAATTTTTGTGGATGAAAATAATCTTTTCAGAATTATGACAAGACTCTCATTGAAAGAAGATTTAGATAATTTTAAATTTCCTGTTGTATTACTTTGTGAACATCCAATTGCTGGAAAACTAATTCGATGGAAACACTATTTTCTTGGTCATGCAGGTATTCAGATAGTAATGATCTATCTGAGAGAAGAATTCTGGATATTGAAATATAGGAAAACCGTACGCAAGGTTATAAGAAATTGCTTTACTTGCAGAAAATTTGATTCACACCCAGTAGAAACTCTAACTGCTCCATTACCAGTAGATCGTCTCAGAGCGGCTTCAGTGTTTGAAATAATTGGAATTGACTTTGCTGTACCACTCTTCCTCAAAGGAAACTAGAAATCTTGGATTGTAATTTATACTTGTGATGTATTTAGAGCAATTCATTTAGAATTGACTATTTCTCTATACACGGAACAATATTTGCAGTCATTCCGGAGATTTATAGCTCGATGAGCAAGACCCACTATTGTCTACTCAGATAATGGGACCAACTTTGTTGGCGTGAATAATCGTATCAAAAGAATTAACTAGGATGCAGTAGAGAAATGGATGCACTGTCTACAAAATTAATTGGAAGTTCTGGAAGTTCATTCCGGCATCTGCACCATGGTGGTGTGGCTTTTGGGAACATTTGATTGTAGCAATCAAGAGAATACTTCGGAAAGTTTTGGGACAAACGTCTCTCAACTTTGAAGATTTAAGCACTGTTTTATGCGATTGTGAAGGTCTCGTTAATGGACGACCTCTCACATATGTGAGTGAGGATCCAATTGACCTAAAACCTATTATACTCCCAATATATTTTTGCTGGAGGTCAAAGAAAGTGATACACCTGACCTAAACTCTTGGATAGTAAATCTTTAAATAAAAGGTATGTCTATCGCCAGAGAATACGGCAGAATTTTCGAAAACGGTTTCTCTCTGAATACTTGGGACAACTCAGGCAGTTTAAAAGAAAAGTACGAAGCTCACCACCCATTAAGATAGGAGATGTTGTTTTGATATCCGGTGACAACATGAAAAGGCTGGACTGGCCTTTAAGAAAAGTGATCTTAGTCTTTACATCACCAGATGGGAATATTAGACTTGTCAAATTGAAGACTAAAAATGAAGTCCAGTCTTGAGACTATATCCTCTCGAAGTTGGTGAGAATGAAAAAGAAGTGTTCCAATTATAAATTAAACACCTGCGAAAAAGTTTACCTGCTCTGATACTAGTGGAAATAAAAAGGATCCTCTCGGCAAGGCTGATGAACGAACCTTTCGATATGGTGTAGGAGTTTAAAAAAGGTAAAAAGACTTGTGTGTTGTAGAATTGAACTTTTCTTTAGAGAAAGAACTTTTTATATTTGAACTTTATGTAATATCTTAAGAACTTTATTTTAGAACTTTCAGATTTAATGTTAAGACAAATTTTGTATTTTGAATTAATTTTATTGATAATTGAAACTATTTGTTGTCTAGATATCTTTTTATAATTTGAAGTGTATTGATTTATTTTTGAAACTTATTAATTTGAATATTGTGTTTGAGTTTTTTTAGATGTAAACTCAAAGGTAGGAGAATGGTGGCGATCATCAAAAAATAATGTAACTCTCTTTGCCAATTGAGAACTGATGTCATTAGGTTGAGATCCCATACTCCCACGCGAAAAATGTAAGCAGAATGCTACTATGTTTTGATTCGTAAAGAATGCAGATGCGTGAGCAGCGAAACTAAATCTTGTAAATATATTTGTCCTCCTATAATGTTTATTTAATAATAAATAGATACATATAGATATTGGAGAAATCTTCCTTCACCATGTGTATAGATGAAATGTTCCTGAATGAATCAAGGGATGAATAAGGTAAGAGTAAATTTTCTCTTACAATTTGATTTCTTTTGGTATTGAATTGTTACCGAAACTTATACTCTACAAATAAAAAATTTTAAGACACTAAATACAACTAATTTTCAAACACATGATATTTATTTGGCAATATACAACTGGAAATAATCATAATACATTTATCAACTTGCATAAGCAGAATAAAGTTACAACTGACAAATGTTTCAAGAAACATTGATTAACAGTGATAAAGATTCATTAAAAATATGAACAAGTAATAAGCTACATAAGTATTTCAGAGCTATAAGTTTTTGAGTTAATTATATTTAAATTAATATTAGTAGATAAAAGTTTCAAAGCATTATAGTATTTACAATGTGAACGTTACAAATGAAAGTCTATCTTTTCATTAAAATAAAAGCTGAAATTAGATTTTCATGGGACACTGAATAATACATAAAATACATGTTTAAAATCAATTTTTACCAATTAAGCTCCGACAATTATCGTCGTTAAATAAAGATTATTTGTATCAGATAAATGCAATGTGATATTTTTAAGATAAACATATAAGATGTTTCACAAATTAATTATTCAACTTATAAATGTACATTTATGTAAAATTGATGATTATACATATATTAAACATGTATTTTATACGCTACAACATACATGTTTCATAAATGAATAATTTAATTAAATATACTTTTTATCAAGAGTTCGTATTCTTTTGTTGTTATTCAAAGATTAAAACGAGCTTTCATTATAAAATTTAAATAACTAATAAAACAAAAACCTGTTAATTTCTAATTGCAATCTAAAAATTAGCTACAATCAAAAATTAAATTTCAGAATGCCACTCTCCCAAAAGTTTACTCAATATAAAAAGACATAGTATAAAAACGCTTTAAATGCAAAAACATAAAAACGTATTCATAAATGTTAAAAATGGAACTAATCATTCAATGGAATACACAATTACAGCACAAAAAATATTTTTAATATAATGATTTAATTTTTACAAAATATCTCAAAAATTAAATAAATAATTTATACTTAAATTGATTTCAATCGCACAAATTATAAATTACCCATAAACAATACGAACATTTTATTTATATCACTTTACATTCCTAAAACTATAAATTGATCTGTATTGATATTTTGAAAATTAATTATGGTAGTTAAAAAAAAAGTTATCAATATTATTTTCACAAAGGATATTACTACATTATACATAAAAGATAACTTAGCAATATCAATTGTTGCTTCATATAATAATTGGCCAAAAATTTAAGTTTATATAATTTTCAAAGATTTCCTTATGATAGGAGAAAGCTTTGACTTACAATTTTAGTCATAATGAAAGCTTTGTACTGTAACAAATTTTACTAATACGAGAAAGTCCTTAGACTATGACAAAGAATAAAATTGTACTGAATGTCACTGCCACCAACGAAACCAGAAGAATTAGATAATATTTTTATGAAAAGTAGTTTTCGTTTTTAAAATTATAGGTATGAGATTTGAAACATGATTAAAATATTTTATTCAAATAAAATGCTCAGCTACGAGTAATAATATTAGTAAAACTTAGTTAGTGGTATTACACCTTATGTATAGATATTAATGTAATCAGTATGAAGCACATTGGACAAAGTCTATCTCAAAACTGAAAAGTACAAAAAACATACAATTTCTGATATAAATTAAGTAGCAAAATTTCCAACTAAAACTAAAAATGTACATAACAGTTAAGTTAACAGTTCTATGCTAACCTCAAATAATAAATTTAATTCTCATCAAGGATATAAATTTTATCACAAAACATAAGAAATAATGTTTAAAGATAAATAAGGACTTAATTAATTCATAAATTGTGCATGTTTAAATATTTAGTTTCCCAAATGAAATATTAAAAAGATAAAAAAAAATCTTTACATGCGAAAATATATTTATTAAATTAGTTTTTAACAAACAAATTCTGATAAAAAAATTCAGCAGGATAAGAATACTTTGATTAAACAGTTATTACACAAATCCTCAGTATTTTCATTAAACAATTAAAATAAGGTAGTTAAAATTTATTTGTATTTCTTTTATCATTCACAAATGTGAAATAATAAATTTTTGTCCGTAGAAATATATTTTAATAAATTGTTAGATATTCATGTTTCTTAACTTCGATATTTTATTTTTCGTTAAATATATATAAAAATTTACTGATATCTGAGTAAAATTATTTGTAAATTTATTACTAGTTGAAATAAGAAAAAATATATTTTCTACAGGCATATAAATATATTTTCTTTCAGGTTGAGAGAGATTTAAAAACAGAGTATATAATTTTATTAATAATTATTAATAATAAATATAGCTTTTATACAATATATCACAAGTATGATTTAATAGTGTATTCTGTAACATTTTAATAATTTACCGAGGAAAATCATGCCAGTTTATTTGGTAGTAATATTTTCCTCTTACATAACAAAGAGAAAAATTTATAACTAAAAAAAACAGAGATTTTTCTTTATTGTAGGACAAGTTTCTTAAAACTGATGTAATAAGAGCTCTCTTTATAGTAAAAAAGTATTTCTTATGTCCGTTTTTAAAGTAAAGTGTTATCTTTTTATCTAGGTAAAACTACTGATAAACTACTGTAAAGTACAACTGCTATATATAAACTACTGAAATGTAAAACTGCTAAACTACTGAAATGTAAAACTGCTAAACTACTGAAATGTAAAACTGCTAAACTACTGAAATGTAAAACTGCTAAACTACTGAAATGTAAAACTGCTAAACTACTGAAATATAAAACTGCTACACTACTGAAATGTAAAACTGCTAAACTACTGAAATGTAAAACTGCTAAACTACTGAAATGTAAAACTGCTAAACTACTGAAATGTAAAACTGCTAAACTACTGAAATATAAAACTGCTAAACTACTTAAATGTAAAATTTCTAAACTACTATAATGTACAACTGCTAAACTACTGTAATCAGCTACTGCTAAACTACTGTAATGTACAACTGCTATCTTTTATCTATATTAACTCTACTAAACTACTGTAATGTATAACTGCTAAACTACTGTAATCTACAACTGCTAAACTACTGTAACCCACTTCTACTAAACTACTGTAATTCACTACTGCTAAACTACTGTAATCTACTACTGCTAAAATACAGTAATCAACAACTGCGAAACTACTGTAATCTACAATTGCTAAACTACTGTAATCTACAACTGCTAAACTACTATAATCACTAAGGGACTAATAGTAGCATCCCAACTGATTTGAATTGAAATGAACAATTCAGAAAAAATATTATTAAAAAATCCAATACTTCAAAGATGTAGAGCAGCAGTTAATCAATATGAATCTACATTTACTTTACATAAGAAGACAAATTGTCATCTGTTAAAACTAAAATATCAGAAATTGATATCTCATAGAATTCACCAAATCCCACACGCATGACGCAGATTTAAAAATATCATCCAAAAAATTAAATCATGATGACTGTACTGTGACGCATCGTAATCTGTAGTTGGCAGGTGGATAATGCTAGTATAACTAAGTATGTTTGTAATCCAAAAATCAAAATTCTGCTTGGAGAGTTGAGTTTCTTGCCAAACATCATACTGCAATACAGTTAAAAAAAATATGTTAATTTACAAATGATTGTGATTCTATAACTAATTTTATAATGATATTTAAAATACAACTTTTTATTTTATAAAAAAAGTCTTTCAATGTGAGTATAACCCTAAAAGGCTAGAAAAAATAACTGTGATAAAATAACTAAATGTGGAACATAAGCAATTTTATGTTACATGATTATTTCTTGAAACAAAGAACTCTTGTAAACTGATAAACCCTAGCACAGTTGTGAGAAATATACGTGCGTTAATATAAGTAAGTTTTGCAGAAGCACATTCTTTAATATTAAGGATTTAAGAGGCAAAACTTCAGATTTTTAAGAATTCTTTTTTACTCTCTTACAACAACATTGGTAATTTCGTAAAAATCAATATTTTACATTTTAAGATATGCTGTAGTATATCAAATCGGGTTGTAGCCAGTACTAGGTACTATCCCTTGAGAGGTGACAGAAATATGGCTAGTTGCTTTTCAGTATAATATCTTAGATAATTAACTTTAAATTCACTAATCCTAGCAAATCACAGATGTACACAACATTCCAAATTGTAAACATTATGAAAAAAAAATGACTTTTACAGATGCAGAGCAATCCTAAGATTACCCTCTACAACCAATAATTAATAAACCCAAATTATAATATTAACGCTGTTTTTTTTCAACTTCCCTAACTGCCCATAGAAGGTGCCAGATCATACTAACAGTAAGCTTCTGATGATTATGAAATTTTAATTAAAATGAATTTATAATTAATAATGAATTTTTTAAACAAAGCTAAATGAAGCTTTATTTAAAAAAACAGAGGCTTAGTTTAGCTGCCTGTATAGATGGTGTCACAACAAACATTAAAATAACTCATTGTAACTCTATGCAATTTACTTTATGCTATAAATAAACTTTAATTTACTTCTAAGTATCATGCAATTAAGAAACATTTGGGAATTCCAATTTACCACATTAAAATATTTTAAATTATAAATAATTTTATGAAATTGCAACTCTTATATGATAATAATATGTACTCAAGAAATGTAAATTAAGAAATGCAATGCAATGTAATCAAAAAATGTAATGTATGTAGATTTTGTAAATATATAACCAAGAATTTTGCGAAAATAGAATACAATAATTTTGCCTTGCAAGAATGATATAAAATTTTGGCACAAGGGGCAAAAGTAATGGCACTTTCATATAGTGGGGCACCAAGTGGGTATGCCATCATGGTTATGAGAGTGGTGGTCCTTGTAACTTGGAACCAGAAACAAAGCAGAAGATTTGGCCAAGCTTTTCTTCATTTTACATGGGAGACATTGCGATCACTCTCTCATTTACACAATCTAAATATTAACAATCTTATTTCATCATTTGAAGCATTACCTAAAAATTCAATGTAATTTTACATAAATCAACTTTAGTTGATTGTTTTTCAAATGAGCTTAGAAACAAATTTATGTCTGAATAATCTCTTTTTGTTTTACATTAGAAACATTTTGCTTTTTTATATCATGAAAAATTACAAAATAATAATTTACCCAATTTAACAGAAAATTACTTCGTTAGTACATTTTACTTGATAGATATGTTAGAATGAGACCAAATAGCTCCGCATTGGGTAGTGCACTATGCTATCTGAAATGCTCCACTGAAAATATATAGCAACAATCAGTACCCATAGTCACGGAATTTGTAATATGCACGAGAAGTTTACTGCAATTACAATGGGTTCGCTTGAAACCACTTTTTTAATCAGTTGATTTATCACTTCTAAATTCACAGTTAACACACGAGGGCTAATTTGATCAAACAGTTTAAAGAGTACCCACAAAGTGTTACAAAAGATTACAGTGTAAAGCATTCAACTGTAAGTTCAGCATTCTAGCGGCCACATGAGACAAATGAAAAATAGAAAATTCAAAATTTTATGTAATAATAAAAAAAAAAAAGAATTCTTGTCATTAAAAGCTAGAATTTAGGCAAAATAAGAAAGAAATATTACCATATGTCCATATGTTTACTTATTGTCTAATGTATTCATTATCATTCATAATGTCTCTCCTCAAAATTTCAATGAAGATTTTCTGTCTGTAAAATGGTATGTCTCTCTGAAAAATGAAGAAGATCAGTAAATTCTAAAAGAAGCAAATTAGTAATATCCCCTTTTATATGTAACATAGTTTAGCATAAATCGTGAATCAAAACATTAAATTTTATTTTTTAAACAAATGTTAAAAAGAATAAAATAATATATTGCTGATAATGATAGATTAATGAATACAAAATTGACAATGATATTAAATAGATAGATAATTAGAATTTTAAAGATATCAACTCGTTCATCATACACTATTTTAATCTAGTTTTTCTGTTAAACATACATGACATACATGTACCGTTGACTTTTTCTTAGAATCATAAACTAATTTATAAGGATATATATATATATATATATATATATATATATATATATATATATATATATATATATATTAGAAGGTTTATTTCGCCTTTATTAAGCTAATTAAATTATATTAATTTTCTCTTTGGAATAGATGCGTATACCAAAACAACTGCTTTCTATTCCCCTACATTTAAATGAAAAATATTTTTCAGCTAAAGTTTTAGACATCACATAAAAATAAGGAAAGATATTTACTCAATTTTTTCATTTGATACCGATTTCTCAATATAATCAAGTGATAAAATATAATGAATAAATAAACTTGATTTATCTTTTATAATCTTTACTTTATTTCTGCATACTGTGATAGTATATGTATGTTCGAAATTAAAATCATTGTAATTCATTTAGGAATTCACTCATTTTGAACTATAAATTTAAATTCAACTTAAACAGATATTAATAAGATATTTAGGATCTTGGGTAGGACTTTATGATTCAAGATATTTATAGGTGATTAATAATTCATTTATTTTTTGGATTTCAAAATTGTGATATCTCAATGTAAATAAAACATAATAGGATAATTTTAATCAAGATGAGAAAGAGATGATTATTATTTAATTAAATATATTTGAATCAAAATTAGAAAATAAATAATAATTAATGCAAACTACTAGAATAGTTGTTAAATGTTTGTATTTTAAATATACACATTAATTTTATAAATTAAGACATTTAATGCCTTCATCATGAATACTTTACAATTAATAAAGTAATGTACAAAAAATATAAATATTGCAAATATTTTTGCGAGCACTAAATGTATGCAAATTTTTATTGCAGGTGAAACATCTAAAAAATAATGAGAATTCAAATGATTATAAATTATTACTTGAGTAAAAGTAAAAGGACAATTTCTTGATAAAAACTCTGCATACAGCATGGTGAACACTCCACAATCATACGCGTTTGCTTGCATTGGAATATTCTAGAATGGAGAAAACAGTAAAATATAATTAAAATAAATAATGCTACACTAAACAAAAAGATAAAGGATGCTAAGTATTATAAATATTTTTATTGCAAAGCACTCTTAATGTGAAATTAAGTTGAATGTGAATAATTGTTTAAACTTACATCTTAAATTGTTCATATGTTTTAATTTAAATAAAGTAACTGATGTATAAGTTTTGCAATAGTTGATTTGTTAAACGAGTACATCTGACAAATGTAGATGAGTAAGTGAGTATAATATTTATGGAAAGCAATATGCGTTTCCATTCGTTAATAGAAATTGACCCCCTCAAGTCCGACATTGTGCATTAGATGCTGGCGAAGGGGTGTTCCTGGGCGAAGTACGTCAGGAGATTCTTCTCCTGGTAGGGTCATCCAAGGCGTGAAGGCCACTCCGATTTGCTCAGCTAAAGCCTAGGGCTATCGAAATTTGCTCCAAGTGCTTAAATGTGAACAGGCCTCTCCTGAACATATTCTTCAATGCCTTGGTCTCTCCGGGAGAGATCTGATGGAGAATCCACTTATGGTACTGGACTTTTTAAAGGAGTACGCGCTCATGGACCTGGTCTAGCACTGCTGGCCTAGGGGGCATGCAACAACAACAGCTAATAGAAATTAAATAAACGAATTAAACAAATAAAAAAATAAATGATATCTTTTAAGCAAAAATCTTTCATAATGAAAGCTCACATTAAATTAAAATTAATGGTGAACGAAAAAGATACTACAGTGTTAATTTTGTTATATTTTAATGCTCTCTTTATTAACAAATTAATAATCATTTCTTCTAACTGTATTTTGTGATTTTCTCATTTAATAATTGTAAATTATTTTTGTACATCTATTAAGATGGTAAACAAAATAATAAGTAAACAAGTTTAAAATTTTTATTCTAATTAGAAATAAAGTTTTCTAAATATCATACATTAAATTAAAACTGAGGGATGTGTTCGACAATACTGTATAATAAATTTCATCTGTTTTTTTTTTTTTTTTTTTTTTTTTTTTTTTTTTTACAAAATAAGTAAAAAATGTCAGATATATCATTTAAAAATCACAAAATTTGTTCTTCACTTAAATAATTCTCATACCTAACAAGTTTTTTTTTTTTTTTTTTTTTTTTTTTTAAGAAAAATTTAATTTAAGAAAGGAAATAAATTTTGGCATGTTATTTTTTGACGCATTTTTTTTTAATAAAGCCTATTTTGAACCCTAATATATAAACTTGAAATAATAAACAAATATGACAATACTATATAAATTCGTTTTTAATATATCCTCTTAGTATTGAATGCATTTAATATTCAACAATTCACAAAAACAATATTCACTTATGTTTTCGGGATAAGAATGCTTTCTTGCAATGTCCCTGTTTACAAACAGTTAAATGAATTATAAGTGTATTTTCTCTTTGAATGATCTCTGTGACATTAATTTTTTTTTTTCTTCTGAAATTTTAACCATTTTAAAAGCCTTTTTCATGCAATAATAAATTTTAAAAGTTGGGCTTGCTTTATAACTAGAATGTAATCAATTGACTGAAAAATCAATGTGGATTATTCATGAAAATACTCTTCGAACATGAAAATAGCATTACAGACTGATAACTACTCACTTACACAAAAACACAACTCGATGACACATCATTAATCACAAGATGAATAAAATAAAAAAAATCTGAGAACAATGTATAGAATTTGTGGCAAAGTGTAAGAGGTTCATAGAAAGATGATATTTTCTGCGTAAAGGTTATGCAAAAGAAAACTGCTTCTAAAGTAAAAATATATTAGTCTATTATTAATATGGAATTATCTTTCTATTTGTTAATAAATTTCCATCAAGGTTTATATTTTCTTTAATACAAAGTTGTTTATGCCACAGTATATTAATCTTGTGTAATATTGATTGATATTTTGCATCATGAAATTATAAACAAATTTACAGCCTCAGATACCAAAAAGCCTTAAATAAGCAACAAGAATTGTACGTTATAAATATGTGACTCTAGTTTTTTTAATTCATTGTATAAAGTCCGATTTAACTAGTTGCTCTTGAAAAGATCCATGTTTTTCTATTTTTTTTTCAAAGTGGTAGTTTTCTAAAGAAAACTTCTATTCACATTTTTCTCATTTCTTTCCAAGCATTAATATAAGTTTATCCTTAGTACTTTTACGAACCTGAATTTATTGTAAATAAAAAATATATAAAAAAGCAATAAACTCAGCTAATAACTTTACAGTCACATTTTAAATAGATTCTAGTCCCAGATTCTAGTAACATTTAAAATGCAATTGCACATTTTAAAGTTAATAACTGAAATATTATTATAGAGAATAATTCAAACCATCGTTTCAATATTTTCTAAGCAACCATTGATGAAAAAAAAAAAAAAAAAAAAAAACAGAAAAAAGGGAATCAAATATAGACTACAACTTACCGTAGCAATACCTAGAGTATAAAATGGAATTTTGTTTTGTAATTCATATTTTGCGATTAGTCCATCAAGAAAATAACTGTAAAATGTAAAGAAATTTATAAAATAAAATTTCAAGTAATTTTTTCAAAACTTTATCATAAAATTTACATATAACATGAAAATCCTCACCAAACAGGTGCTAAGTAATCAGCTTTACCACCTAAGGAATCAAATACGGTTATACTTCGGTTAAGGTTGTTAATTACCTGAAAAAAAGAAACACTTTATCAAATTATTTTAAAATTTCTCTCAACAAATTATTTTTAAATAAAACTATAACTCCAAACATGAGAAATAACAATTGATAATATACTATGAGTAAAATTTTCATATTGAATAAAAGTCTTATATTAATGGAAATATAAAAAGATTAAATAAGACAGAAAAATTCCAACCATTCAAATTGGATTTAATTTTATCTTATATGAAAAAGAGATTGAAAATTACGTCCACAAAAATGTAGGTCTCCATTTCAAAACTTTAGAGTTCAGAAATATATTTTTTTTAAATTTTTTAATATTTTAATCCTTACCACCATTCTTTCCTTCTCACAATTTAAGTCATTTCTTAGTGGAATGAGTTCCCTATTAATTACTATATTTCTCAATTTGAAATAAAAAGCCCAAACTAAACTAAAATTATCACATTAACAATTTTACATTTGCTTTTTAAATAGTGAAAAGAATAATATTTATGTTGATATTAGATAATAGCATTATGTGTCTAATTTAGGTGTTAAAAGAATAACATTTTCACTTTAAAAGTAAAAATTTCTTCATGACTGAAAAATGTTAAAAAGAAAGAAATGACGCTTTCGTTTCATCTGACCCAAAATCTTGAATTAAGTTCTTTAACGGAATCTTAAATTAAGTTCTCTTTAAGAAAATATTATTTTTAAATGTCATATATTTTTTTAATCTCGTTAAGTACTATGTATGGTAGTTACCATGAAAAATTATATAGTTATGCATTTTCGGTGCCAATAAGTGATTTAGAAACATAATGACACAACGTAATTAATAAAACAGATTTTATTTTTGTTTATAAAAAATTTAGTTTTTTATGCATGATGTGTGAAATTGAAAAAAATCATACTTCAATTTTAATCATGAATCTATTAATACTCATTCAGTGTAATTTTTTCCTATAATTAAAATCTGGTGATTAACAAATTCAGGACCTAAAAATTTGTCTAACTCAAATTTAAAAATAAGATTCAGAAAAATATACTTATTATTGATTATACATAAAATTTAAAAATTTTATGTATTTATAAATGTTTGTAATTTTTAAATTTTACATTGATTAAAAATAATAATAGTATTTAAAATTATAAATTATATCCAAATTAGGGGTGATATTTTTATTTAAACTCATATTTTGTGAAAAACTACATAATGAAGATTTTAAAATCTTTTGTTTGTTTGTCTCTGAACAGTCATCTTTTGGACGCACCATCTAACTAGGCGGGAACCTTTCAAAGGTAAACCATTATAAATTTATATCTAATGAATGCATTTATTATATCCATTGCTTTTTCTTTAATAATAATGTCACCACTATATATAATTGATAAATAATCACTAAACTGAATTCTGCGTATACATTCCTTTTCTAACCATTATTTAAAATCTGATTTTTCGATTTTCAATGCAAGAAAATGCAGCAATTCAAAGTTGCAATTATGTATAGGAAAAGAAGCAAATCTTAAATCATTATTCATACTTTTTATCAGAGAAAATGTTATAAAAGCATAGCATCATACTATCTAAAAGATTAATTACAATTTTCAGAAAAATGGATAAAAGTTACCATTTTTTTAAAAAGTTGAATAGTTCAAATAAAAGAAATGAGGGTTTGGAAATTTGTAGCATAACAACGGAAAGATATTAAAATAAATCATTAAAAATGAATACTTGTGTCCATTTTTTAACAAAATCTCACAAAACTTGAATAATATCTTTTGAATGTGTGACAAAATAAGAAATTAATAAATTAATTTTTTCTTTATGTATATAAAAAGTAAAAAAAAAAAAAAAAAAAAAAAAAAAACATGAAAATAAATGCAGAAATTTAGTATCACATTTATTGGAATTATTTTATTGTTTTGGAATGTAGTAGCAGCTTTAATTATAAACATGAACTTTATTTTGATGAATAACAGCAACACATTGCAACAAGAAACATAAGAGCAATAATTTTCATAAGCCAATGAGAAATTATTCTGTTTAAATAGCATTAATATGAAGTAACCAATTAGATAACTGAATGCTCTAACAAAATCACATTCGGATCTCATGAAATCAAAAGCAATTCAAAACTACACCTTAAAATACTCTATTAAAGTATTTAAATTATTAAAGCTATTAAGTCTACACTATTAACCATTTAAATCAACAAATCAAAAGGTATGCTATGAAATGTTTAATATCATTATTTAATTCATTCATATTTAATAATTTCATTAATTAAGTATGAATTAAATATTAAAAAAAAAACTACAGAAGATCAACTGTTAGCTGCATACATAAAAAAACAGGACTTTATGAATCAATGATTTGTATGAGATTCTTCTTTGCTAATTGTTGGAAGATGTTTCATACAAATACCAGAATAGCGTTTAATTACAGAAACAAGAAATTTGTGATTAAATATTGAATTAATAAAACAATAGAGATAAATAATAATGGGTTAATTAAAGATACAGTTTTAAACACTTGCAGAATAAACGACGAACATAGAAATTTCTTGACATGCAAATTTTCACTTAAATCCTGAAATAATTTCTATACAAAAGTGTGTTTTGTAACTTAATAAAAATAAATACTGTGAAATGGTGAGAATTTTAGAGTAAAATTAATGAAGGGAATAAAGACCAACTTACTATTAATGCCCAATGATTATCCTGCACATGAATTGGCAGAAATACCAAATTATGAGAAAAAACAACATGAATTGCAGGCTGTGTCAAAGCTTGTTCCCAACCATTAGTAACAAGTTTGCTAAAGAAGAATGTTTCAAATATATAAAGGGATGGCAGATTTTCTGCTAAATTTCTCTTCATAATCAGCATGCTATAATAGTTGATTATCTGTCAAAACAAAAGAGAACAATAATTATTATCATTCACTATACCTATACTTACATAGAGCGCATATACCCTCAATTTTAAAACAAAGTGTTTAAGGTCACGATGAATATTCTGTAATAAGTGTTTCGTATTTAATTTATCACTTGGTTTGAATAAATTCTAAGAAAAAACTAAATTTTATGATAAATAAAAAAAAATAAAAATACAGCCTTGTTTTCAGGAAGAGTGTAATTGATTTTTTAAGATGTAAGAATACAAGTCAATAACTGTATGATTTTCGAATAAAAAATTAAATTAAAGATAGCACAAAATAGCTTATGTTCATTTAGTTGATGCATTTACGTATTTGATATTTAACTGCACGTTTTGAAATATTGCGTTTGATAGATAGAGCTAAATTACTTTTTGTAAAAATTTATTTAATAAAATTTATGATACACTAATAAACTTTTGTTTAACATATCTTAAATACACATTATTTTGCTGAAGTACATTCTTTTATAAAAGACCTCTATGAATAGGAAACTTATGTTATAAATAATTTATAACGGTTATTCATTAAATAATTTATATCTCAAACTCATTTTAATCAAAAACTGCAATTATTGCAGTAAATTTCAAAACCGTCCTTGAAGGTGAAAAAATTTAATATTTGATACATAATGCTATTAAACAATAAATGTCCTCTTTAGGATTTTTAGGGCCATGATTGATTTTTAATAAATAACATGATCTATTAACATTATCAGAAGGAAGTTATGAAAAAATATTTTTCTAATAAATATAAGTTTCTTTTTAAAATTGATGTGAGACATTATGTCTGAAGATTTCAAATGAAATTATATAATTTTAAACCTATTATCATACTAATACATTATAGAAATTCAGCGTGCATTCTCTCTAAAGATTCTTTCTCATTAATACAAACTACTAATAATTTGTCTTATTGTTTTTAGAAAATTATATTTTATTCAATAATAAAACATTAAATGGAATTTAGCTACAACAATTTGATAATCAGATTTAATACACTTGCTTCATAATAGTGGTGCAGATAAATGTGAATAAAATTTCTCAAAATAAAATGGCAATGTATTGCTTTAAATCAAATAATAAATATTTAGAAGATAAAAATGTATTCACAAAGTATAAAAAATAAATAAATCTGATAGAATTTTTTAAAAAAAAATTGTATAAATTGCATTGTAAAAAATTTACTGTGCCCAATATTAAGGGAAAGCTACGCATCTGTTAATAAGTTATTTGTTATTGTAAACAATTAGAAAGGAGCAAAATAAAATTATGATTGGTAGTTGATAGTTACAATAAAGTTTCTGCTTATGTTATGTTTTGAGTGAAATTGATATTTTTAACTGTTGATAAACAATGGCTAGTAAATTATAGAAAATGGACATTTATATAAAAGAGTCTATTTTTAAAAATATGTCAAATTTATTTTTATGTTTGTAAGTATAAAAATAAATTTATGACTCTATCTCATTATTATAAAAAATAAGATTTTATGAAAAATTTGGAGATGTACTGCAGTGTCTGATCATTTCATTTTGGTTTTCTACAATCAAAGTGTAATGCAGGAAGAACTGAGCTTTTTTTATGACCTATAGCATGTTCCATAGTAGCTGGACACATTTAAGAAAATGTTGGGGAAAAAATAAAAAATATTGAAAACTGAAGAAAGATTGGATACGATACCACTTTCAAGTGATGTATGTATGCGGATATAATCGATGCTTGAAATGATTTGAAGCTAAATTTCTTGCCAAATTCATAAAAAGGAAAAATCTACAATCAATTTTGATTGTCTAAACCATACCTAAAATCTGGAATCCTGAATGTTTTATGAAATGTACGTACTATGCAATAGTTTATTATGGACAAAAAATACTAATTTGAAATAATTCATACCTCTTTTCACACAGAATGAAAATTCATCTATTAGAAAGCCATAATAAATAACGTAAGGAAAATACACAACAATTCTATGATATGAAGAAAATGAAATTCACTCGAACACTGCGGGAATTCCCTCTTGCATTTTTCGAAGAAAATAAATCAAATTAAACTCTAAAAATAGAACTAAACTCTATGGCACAACCCATTTGTGGGCCAGTATCCATATCTGTTTTCACGACCAAGGGGAATTTAATGTGTAAAACAGCATAGATTTTTTCCTATAATTTCATAGAAGAAATATGATTTTTATTAGAAAAACTTAACAAAAAATTTTGGAAATAGCGAAGGTAATAATGACAATGAATGATAAAGACACAACACATGCTGAAATTAAACTCTTCATTTGAGCAATAGGTTATTAGTTATAACTCTTAATTCTGATAGAAACATAGGATATGGCCAATAATTAATTATTCTTGAAAAAATTACATCTATTCACAATAAATCAAATAATAAGAAACACAAAAACTTCATTTCATGTTTTTTTTTTATAAAAAACAAGAAATAAAAAATTTGCTCTATTCTAATACTTACAATTTTTTACAACACTACACATTAAAATGGAGCTGCTGAAATTAAAATTTACTGCTAAGTTAAAAAATAGGAAAACGTACTTTTATTATTGTTCAATACTAACTTGGTCATTTATCAAATTATTAGTCACTAAACGTAGACAATCATATTTTGTCAGACTTAAGCCTCTGTAAGTTGCGACGATATCCCGGGGTCTCAAATTTTTAAAATCATTTCGAACAATGCGAACTGCTGTTGGTAAATCTGTAAAAACAAACTGGACATAAATAAAAACACTAGAATGATTTATTTGCATATACATAAAAAATGAAAAAAAAATCCATAATTTATTACTTTTGTAGCATAAGTAAGAAGTAAAAATAGAAACACTTAAAAACAATGATTTGTAACAACATATTAGGTTGGGGAATGAATTCGTAGCATTTTTACCAAAGACTTTTATATAAAAAAAAAACAATAATTATATCCATAAGTTAATCAATTATATATTCGTCGTTGCTGTTTACAACCTCTTGCCACCTCTCGACCAATTTGTTGATGCCGTTCCACTAAAAATCCCCTGAACTGGTGTTAAAGAAGTTGTTGGGTCAGTTTTTAAAGACCTCTTTGTTATCGAAGGTAACGCTCTTCATATGGTTTGACAAGGAGCGGAAAAGATGGTAATCGGTCGGTGCAAGTTCGGAGAATACGGTGGATGCTGAGGATCTCCCACTCGAGTTCTTGGAGTGCGGCTTTGAAGACTTGTGCTACAAGGGGCCTGTCGTTGTCGTGAAGGAGTACAGGTTGACTATGTCAATCAGGTCTTTTCAGTCGAATAGCCTCATTCACGTGGTGTAGCTGGGCAAAGTAGAGCTCCTTGTTGACTGTGGCATTCTTTTTGAGAATTTCCCAGTGCAGCAAGAGGTCCTTAAAAACTAACTTAAATAAAATTCTTTTTTAATAAAAACTTATTCCCCAACCTAATATTTACATGCAATAAATAATTTATAATTTAAATCATAAAATTTTACAAACAATATTAACAAGCATTGAAAAAAAAATCTCGATGAATTGAAAAATAATTTTTTTTTTCAAAGTCATAAAAATTTAAAACTTACTTTAACCTTCCAACTTATAGAATTTTAAATATCCATTGATAATTATTCACTTCTTAACAATATAATTTCAAAAAAAAAAAAAAAAAAAAAGTTGCTAGTAGATTAATAAAAGTACAAATTTGAACGAGTATTTTTCACCCTAACAGTGATAACCTTATAAAAACATCCTACACTTGAATATAGTCTGGGAATTTATAAACAAAACAGAGTCTTTGAGTAGAAATGATTGCAAGTCTTGAATGCAGCTTGGCCGATTATAGCAGCATGACTTTTGAAATACAGTCTTTGCAATAAAAATGGTGTGGAACCATAGTCAACATTATCAGATTGCGATGCGTCAGAGTAAATACGAAGTCAGTCTTCAGTATTGAGTACGGATAGTTTTAAAATAACTGGTCAAAAAAACATAGGGTTGTTTCAGAATTTTACTTTGCAGCTACGTCCTTTCCTTATATTTTTAATCACATTAAATAAAGAATTGCTATAATAACGACTCTATTTAAGAATATAGCATGAGTGTAGCATTCCTTTTATTTCTAAATAAACAATAGAATGTTTAAAAAACATTGAACAGTTCATATTATCCTTTTTTTCCATGAGCAAAATATGCAAAAGTTTAGAATTTTTGGATATTTTTAAAACTGTAAATTGCTTTTATTTTAAAAAATATTACATTGGTGTATTGTCTTAGATTTTAATTGTTATATAAATTTTACTTTTAATTTGAATTTCTAAACTTCATTCATGCATCAATTATAATAGTTTTTTTTTTTTTTTTTTTAATTGAATGAAGATAATTTTTCTGAAACTATGTAACCATCCGAATAAATTTTAAGAATTGAAATGTCATTGAAGCGATTAAAATACAGTTCCAGCTGTGATGGTTACACGCATGGACATTTATAAAACAATACATTTATTTTAAATAATACTTTATTAATTTCTGTTGTCCAAAATAAATTATTCTACGATTTTTCATAGACAGATCAAATTAAATTATAAGTGGATGGAAGTAGATTTCAAATTCAAAGAAATTGGTTTAATTTAAGCCAAGATTGTTAAGCTTTTTTATAAATATATTAGACAATGTAAATCAGTTTCTGCTTCTCTTTGAAGACTTTTATGGATATGCAGCATATATCTGATGACCGCAAGCCAATTACATGCAAGATATTGATGAGATGGTTCTATATGTTTTTAATTAGAATTTGAGAATACTGTAAATCCATAAGATTTTGTTGGATGATAAGATCTTATAATTCAACAAAAAACATGCACTAGGTGATTAAGCCGAATTAGTCGGTAATTATGTATCTTCTATTTCGAGTTTTAAAACTTTGCTTACATTATGCAACTATAGTCTTGTTTATTCATGCAAGGCTACTAAAGATAATATTTTAATTCTTTTTGGCCAATTGGAAATTACAAAAGTAATAAAATGAAAAATTATACGAATGCAGTTCTATCAAGAAGAGGAAAATCTATAAAAAAAATTTAAAATTTTCAGTTTTTTTTTTTCCATAATTTTCTAACAACTAAAATTCGAGGACAATTTGGGATTGTTTAAAAATCAATCAGGAATATGCAGGTGTCCCTGTACAATCATTCCTTTATCTTCTTTTATACATCGAGAACCTAAAAATTATAAAAATATTAGTTGTCATCAGTTGACAGAAAAAATTTATTTACAGCTTAATAGAATTTGAGAATTATACTATATTATAAATATAATAATTATTATTTATAAACAATAAATATCATTGAAATAATAACAATTATTATATACATTCATTCAAAATATAGAATATAAGATTATTATAAAACACACATAATATAAGGTTATTGATGTAAAAGTGATAAGTAAAATAGTACAAGAATGCTCATAATTATTGCCCTTTATATTATAAACAATAAATATCGCTGAAATAATAACAATTATTATAAACATTCATTCAAATTATAAAATATAAGATTATTGTAAAACACACATAATATAAGGTTATTGTAAAAGTGATAAGTAAAATAGTACAAGAATGCTCATAACATGTCATAATAGTAATATAGTTCTAATGAATAAGAAACAAAATTAAATTTTACATAAATGCATCATTCAAATAATTATAGCCCTTTATATTATAAACAATAAATATCACTGAAATATAATAATAATTATTATAAACATTCATTCAAAATATAAAATATAAGATTATTGTAAAACACGCATAATATAAGGTTATTGTAAAAGTGGTAAATAAAATATAGTACAAGAATGCTCATAACATGTCATAATAGTAATATGGTTCTAATGAGTAACAAACAAAATTAAATTTTACATAAATGCATCATTCAAATAATTACAGCCCTTTATATTATAAACAATAAATATCACTGAAATATAATAACAATTATTATAAACATTCATTCAAAATATAAAATATAAGATTATTGTAAAACACGCATAATTTAAGGTTATTGTAAAAGTGGTAAATAAAATATAGTACAAGAATGCTCATAACATGTCATAATAGTAATATAGTTCTAATGAGTAACAAACAAAATTAAATTTTACATAAATGAATCATTCAAATAATTATAGCCCTTTATATTATAAACAATAAATATCACTGAAATATAATACCAATTATTATAAACATTCATTCAAAATATAAAATATAAGATTATTATAAAACACACATAATATAAGGTTATTGTAAAAGTGATAAGTAAAATATATAGTACAAGAATGTTCATAACATGTCATGATAGTAATATAGTTCTAATAAGTAATAAACAAAATTAAATTTTACATAAATGCATCATTCAAATAATTATAGTCCTTTATATTATAAACAATAAATATCACTGAAGTATAATACCAATTATTATAAACATTTTCATTCAAAATATAAGATTATTATAAAACACACATAATATAAGGTTATTGTAAAAGTGATAAGTAAAATATATAGTACAAGAATGTTCATAACAAGTCATGATAGTAATATAGTTCTAATAAGTAATAAACAAAATTAAATTTTACATAAATGCATCATTCAAATAATTATAGCACTTTATATTATAAACAAATATACAATGAAAGAATATTTTCTCAAAAACATACATTATTGCAATTTTTTAAATAAACTTATTAGAGAAAAATATAAAAATATTATTATAATAAAAGAATAATGTGTACATAAAAGTGTATAAACCTTTTACATAAAGGAGTAATGTGTTTTAGATTTTTTGTAGTAAATAAAATAAAATACAGGTATAGGAGAAAATAATAGGAAAACCAACTTATAAATAAGTCTTTCTTCGACCATGTAATAAATGACTTCCTCTTGCTGTAACTGTGTGCAGCCTAGTGGTGGCGAAATGAAAAATATCTATCTGTCAAGCATTTGGTAGTACGAGAGTTGTATGAGAAAACTCAATTCTTAGCAAAGCGTGATTATGTATGACCTTTCCAATGTGAGAAGAGCCATGATAATTGCAGCTTACCTTACTTGGAGCATCCATGCCCAAAACAGCCACCCTTGTTGGTGTTTCAAGGACTATTATGTCAAAGTTTATGACAGTCTACACAAACCTGGGTTAGGTATCTTCTGAGAAGCACAACAGTGGGTGAAAATCAAAGTTGAAAGACCGTGATTGACAGGTGTTGAAGAAAATAGTCACTCGAAATCGCAAGATAACATTGCTGCAGATAATATCTGAGATGAACACCCACAACTTCAAAAGCCTGTAGCTATGAAAACTATTCAGAGAGAATTGCATGTTGTGAACATGCATAACAGAGTAGCTATTCCGAAACCATTGCTTTCAGCATGGATTACATTGAAGAGATTACAGAGAGGCCAATACCATTTAAACTGGGCACAAATGTAATGGCAACAAGTAATCTGATCTAAAGAATCTTCATTTACATTCTTCCACACCACCGGGAGTGTGTTTGTCTATTGAATTCTGACAGAAATATTTGATTGTAACTGCCAGGTTCCAACTGTGAAACATGGAAGAAGTTTTATGATGGTGTAGGATACAACATCTTCCTGTGGATTGGGACCTCTCATTGTCTTGAGGGGAAAAACCACTTGCGACCCTTAACAAACTATTCTCACAAATCATATAACCCAATGCTTCAAACTCTCTTTCCAAGCGAACATCCTATGTTCCAAGATGACAACCCTCCTGTTTACGCATCTCGCTGTGTTAAAACATTATTTCATGAGCATAATGATGAAGTAAGCATCAAACCTGGCGTCGTCAGTCCCTTAATTTCAATATCATTGAACCTTTGTTGGTTTATTTTAGAAAACAAAGTTTGTGCTCATTTTCCTACTCCACGTACACTCTCCAATCTTGAGACGGACCTGCACGACGAATGAATGCGAATTTCGATGAGCTTTGTTCAAGGTCTTTATTTGTCAATTCTACCTCAAAAGAAGGCTATCAATCAGGCCACAAGGTGCCTAACTCGTTACTAATTCAAAATTTTCGTTTTTCACAGATGTTCTTATGATTTTGTCCCATGCCTGTAATTACTTAAATATTTTAATGAAAGATAAATTACACACTAAATATAAATAGCATCAGTAAGCATTATAATAACAATTAATGCAAACAACCACAAATATCCTTCAAAATACAATAAAGTTACATTAAATTTATATAAGACAAATAATACAAAAATATCACATAATAATATACTTATAAGATCAATAAGTAAAATTAAATTTTACATAAATACTAATGCAAAACAATTATATCATTCTATATTGAATATGTATTTATTCTGACTATATTTTCATAAAAAATGAATAAATTACTGGTACAATATGAAAAAAATTATTAGAATAGTATAAAAGATCTTTAATAAAGAACGATAATTAATAATATTTTCGAAAACTATAATAATTGATTTTTTATGAGACTTCAAATCTATTCATATTCATTCGCATTACATGCAATGAAGACTGAATATAAATTCCTTACATGAAGTCTCTCTCGGTTTTAGTAAATGCAATAAACTCATTACACACAAATGTTTATATAACAAAGCTGTAAAAATACTAAAAGTCCAAAATATAGAAGATTTAAATTTCTCGCTAATGATTCAGATGGAAAAAAGAATAATCTGTTACAGAGTAATCTTCAAATGCCAATAAGTCTTAATAGAAGTGCGCTTGAAAATCCTGCTCTACAAAGAGATGATCCTGAAAAAAAAAGTACTTGTAAAAAAAATAAAGATTTTAATATTGAAAGCATTGTGCAATCAATCAAAAATACACATACATATAATATACATATTAGATGAAGAAATATTTTTTTATACTGTAATACAAATTTTTTTATATGAAGTCAAAGAAATAACTAAAGAAAAATGGTTTTATGCCGATAAAAAGGGTACTTTTATTTTTCTTTAACATAAATTACAATAGTTTTTTTAAAGTGTAATGAAGGAAAATATATTTATTACAATCTTTGCAGCATATTTTCGATGGTATTAATTTATCAAATTAGGTCTAAAAGTTTTATATTTTTAAAAGGCAATTAAAAAATAAATTATATATAACAAATTATTTAACATTTAAAGTATATATCAATATTAACTATCTAATATAATTATTGTGATGTTAATAAATAACAGCAATATATAAGTCGTAAAAATACTTTTAAAAACAAATATATATTATGTCTAAAGAACATGGTTTTATCTACCTCATTATAGGAAATGTTAAACAAGTTGGTGGTTCTCGAACTTAATCATTTGTTTTATCTAAATAAAGTCTTAATATTCATGTAAGATGGTGAAAAAGCTATTTTAAGATTTGAGTATTCTAGGAAATTATTTTTATTAAAAGGCCAACTCAGATAATTAGCAATAGAGATATAGATTTATATAAAGTAATTAGTTAAGCATTTTAATGAAATAGAGAATATAAGTTATTAATATGATAACACGAAACTTTTATTTTTAAACAATTCATTCGTTAATTTTGCAATATGAGTATAGCCCTTTTTTCTATGTGATTTAAGATAATCAAATGCAACTAAAACCATCATTACTGAGAGCTAAAATACAAATTTCTCACTTAAAGCTCCTCTATATGCTTCGTAGTGGCCATACCAAAATCATAATTAACAAAAAAGCATAATGAAATTCTCACACTGCAATACATTCTTCAACTAGCTCCATTTTTGTACCATTTTTTTTCTTTTTATGTTTTTGAGAAGCATTATTAATAGTTTTTAAATAGAAAGAATAAAAACACACACACATACACACACATAATTTTAGAATGGAAGCTCTGTTCTCAAATCAAATTTACAAAGTTTAGAATCTCCATTATGAAATCAACTTTTTTTTTCAGTTTATAAGATCTTGGTGCCGCCACACTTGTCTAGTGGTCAGCATGCCTGACTGCGGATAAGGAGGTTTTGTGCTCGAATATCGGGTCGGGCATGGATACACTTTCTCTATCTATCCTGTCTTTGTTCTTTCCTTGTATGAATTATGTATGAATGGTTGCCTACCCTATAAACGGGTTCCTATGGTATGTGTGTACTGGGGAAGTCAAACACCACACCAAGTATGGTTCAGTTGGAAAAGTGGAGCAGCGCACCCCATATTATCAGCCTAGCTGGCACAAGACCAAAAAAAAAATAAATAAATAAATAAATCTTGTAAATGTTTCATAGAATATTTGAAAGGTAGGAAAATATTGTTGGAGCAGATTTTGTCTCAATTGTACAGATTTGTGCTTTAATTTTTAGCATTAAGTTTCTGTATTATATTTTTGGATATGGTTTACATTGAAATTCAATTCACCTTATGTATGTAAAATTATAATTCAGGAGATGATATTTTAATAATATATTAAAATAGTTAAATTTCTTAAAAAATAATATTATGATCCAATAAGTGCTCTGTTTCCAAAATAATTTATTTTGTAACACTTTTTTCAGAGCGATATCATAATAACTTCTATATTTCACAACTATTTAAGAAACTAAATTATTAAATGAACTCAAGGATCATGAAAAGAAGAATAAAGAATAAATAAAATTATATATTTTAAGGCATATATATATATTAATATATTATTTTAAACTTCTTGACTTCTTATTTTTCTCAATGAAACAATCTGTTTTAAAACAGATCATTGATCATCTTTTGAATTAATCTAAGAATTATATAGAAAGAGTTCATTTAAGGAAAGCTGACCTATACAATAATCCTAATGATATGTACTTCTGTGATAAATTTAGTCATCAAAACATGGGTCAAAACTATGTAGCTGTAAACGACATTTGAAAAAACAATATTAATTACTTTGCGTGAGATGAATTCTTATATCGATTTACAGTTGCTTATATATAATATGCATATCTTTTAAAAATGAAAAATATTGATATATTTAGAAAAAGAATATGACTTCTATCAATAATTCAAGGAAAATTAACGTTCTTATCTTTCTCTATAGACTCTCGACAGAAAAGAAAAGATTTAAGAAAATCCTATTTCCTATGATAAAAAGATTTTTTTTTATTGTCATAGGAAATAAGATTTTAGCCTTTTTTTTAAACTACATTTACAGTGAATAAAGTTTGTACATTTACTATGAATAACTATGATTAACATTTTTATGGACAAAATTCATCAAAAGAGCTCATTTATTAAATGTAAATTCCCAACTTGTGACTCTTTTATTACTTTTAACATTTTCAGTAAGTTTTGGCTTTATAAACATCTACTGCTAACTGATTGATTATCATTTTTCCCATATGAAATTTGTTTTCTTTATTCTAAAGAGTTGAAGAAATACCAAGCACATTTCAATTTCCGGAAGAAAATCTCTTACTAATGAAGAAACAATCATTAGAATTATTAAAAGCTATCGTTTATTAATTTATTATTTATGCGTATATAAGATATATTTAAATTAAATAAAATTAATACGATAATAAGGGAAATATATTAAAGGAATAAATTGAAAGAAATAAGGATATTTACATAAGAATAGATAAAGATATGTATAAGAATTTCAAGATTATTTACAAGATATAAATTTGTCTGAGATACAATATCACTCTCCTTATCTTTTATTTTATTTTATTTTATTTATTTATATATATTTTTTATTTCTTTATACATATATATAAATTTTTTATCTGATTTTTTTATGTACATGATTAGTAACTATGATTATCTGAGGATTCTCATTTTTAAATTATTGGAATTAAATAGTGAGAAATTGAGGAAATTTTTCTTTAAATGCTAGAAAATCGAAGAGAAATCAAGAAGCTATGCCCATAAGTTATATAGATATTTCAATGAATGGATTAATTATTAATTAATAATATTGAGCAATTTAAAGAATGAACGTTGATCAACTAAAATGGTGGCATCACTAGAAATAAATATTTTAGCTGATTGGGAGAAAGTGAATATTTTATTTGATATTTTTGGGGAAATAGATGGAAAATAAAATCTGAAAAATAGTAACAGAAAAACTAAAGAATTTTAACGTTTCTCCAAACTAATTCCCGCAATGGCCTAGTGATAGAACCCAGCTCTCCAAAGCAGAAAGTCCTAAATTCGATTCCAGCAGTTATTGAAAATGGTTTGTGGATGTTGCGCTTAAACTTTCTGTATGCTTGTCTATTGAGAACGTGTTTATGAGTTGTCTGAGTTTCCTCCATCGCTTTATTCGGGAAAAGGCCCTTTGGTATACAAGTACACAACGGCTTTTAAAGAGGTACCTTACAAAAGCTTCCAATTATTAGGCTATATACAATGTGGAGTTAAATATTTCAGCAAGTCTTTACTGTAGGGCTTACTGGCCTAGTGCTAAGACAGCACTCTTTGGAGCAAAAGGTATCAGGTTCAATTCCATCCTCTGTTGAACAACGGGAGATGGATATTGCACTTCTGCTCTATGTATGCAAGAATGTTGGGGTAGGTGCTTAGGAATTTTCTGTGTTATTTCCCATGCGACAAGATAATATGCTCAGTTATTTGTAAAATGTCCAATTGAAGGCAACTTATGCGATGGATGGTACAATGGTATTTTACTTAGTGTCATAATGTTTGCTGTGACATGTGGTTGGTAAAAACGAGTTCTTTGAAGCACGGAGTGTCTTAGGTTGAATCTTAACATCTCGAATTTTTTTGGAATTGATGCATTTTGGCAGTGACAATGCACAATTGTATAGTGATAGTATATACATTATACCTTTGACTGTTGAGCAATGAAGGAATATTTTATTTCAACTTTTTGCGTGCAAAACTTTCGGGGGGGGGTGCTTGAAAGTTTTCTGCCTTTCTCTTTTATGGAGGTGGCAAATTAAAGCTTTGTTTTGAGTGCCACCAAGCCTTACCTTGATACTGCACACTCTTCCGCTATTAAAGTGATTAGAGTATAACATAGTTCAAATTAATTACATTTCTGCATAAGTAACATTATTGTGAGTTCAACTCAGTACACCTGCAGAGCAGGTGCCCTGTCGGCTCCTTGGTTCGGGGCAGCAGTAGACGAAATCAAACTGCTTTTACCCGTTTCATAAATAGTCACCTATCATCTATGACGTTTACTGGAGGCAATAAGCACTTCGAAATCTGCATTAGGTGCTCTTCTGCATAAGCCTCCCCTGGTCATATTTTATCTTATCTGGGACTTATCAGGCAAGACCTGGTTCAAGACCCCCTATTAGTACTGGATTTCTTCAGGGTGAATGGACTCATGGACCTGATTCAGCAATGCTGGTCATTGGGGTTGTAAAACAGAAGCAACAACAGGTTTCATTCCATTCCATGCAGACATTTATAATTCAACCTGAGACAAAAGTTCGGTTAACACACAAAATGAAAATTTTATTTATATAATATTTCTAGTATTTAGAGAAAGTTACTGGATAGATTTCTAATTTTCCCCTAATACTTATATTGCTTTAAATAATTGCATGATCATTCATGATAAGCAAAATAAATGTTAGTTATGTTCTGCGCAAAAGTTGATACCTTATTCTGATGAAAAAGATAACAATTTAATTTATTATTAAGTCGATAAGAAAAATTATCATTTACATACTTATTTAGATATGTGAATTACTTGATTAGCATTTTCTCCCTTACTTATTAACTGTTTGAAATCTTATAAGAATCTGAGAAAAGAAATATTCAGCCTTTAAAAAAATGTTAAATTAAGGCATTTAAAATACAGTAAGAATAATTTAAATACAAAACTAGATTTTCAATATTCAAAAGGAAAAATATGTATATTCTAAGGGATTGTGAACATAAAAATGAATTAATTACATTATAAATAAAAATCAAGCGTTTATTTTTTCTTTTAAATTAGATTAGTTTTCAGTACTAAATATTTACTTAGTAGCAATAAGATTCTACGATCTCTCACTTATAGAACGATAGGTTTTGCTGACAAGGAAGACCACATAATACGTTTAAATAGAAATTGGTATTTAATTTGTATTTAATTATTAAAAATTGGTATGTTCAATCTGGGAGATAATCCATATTTTAGACTCTTGATTAAAAATTATCATATTCTATCATCAATAAATTTAATTTTAGCAGTATAATCATCTGAGTATAGATCCATCTGGTGTGGAAGATAAAATTAAATTTTGGGGAAATTACTTTAAGTTTCAATACATTTTAACAATGACCACAATGAGAATTACCGTGCTCTTGTCGATGTACTCAACCTCTTGAATTACATCTTTTCAAGAATTCGCTTACATGGGGTGCATTTTCAACGCAGTTCTCCCCTCACAATCGTCACGGTTTCCCTTAACCAATCACCTGAGCTCCTGGTACACCATTACTCTTTAGAACTTAAAGGTCAGTCTCTCAAAGGAATGAGCGAGCGACTCTCCTCCTGTGCTATAGTAATTTTCAAAAAAAAATAATAATAAATAATAATAATAATTTCAGTTAAAAAGGACCAATTTTACCCGAATTGTACCCATATTTCTGAATGAAAGAATTTATGACGATTCTTGTGTTGCACTGATTTTCGATTTTGGTAATTGATATTTTTTAAGTCCGAAATTTCCCATTTGATATATTTTATGATGAATAGTTATTTAATTATTATTTATGTATTATTTTAATTATTCTGTGAGAATTCTTTTATTCTATCTACTATAAGTTTGTTATCAAAACTTCATAATTAATTTAGAGACTTAATTTCGCAAAACCTATATTGGTAAACATATTAAAATGTCCCTAATTATTGAGAAAAATTTATTTCTTATTGTGGGAGCTTCTCTTTTATAATTATATTTATTTGTTCATCCACTGTTAATGGTATCTAATGATAATTTTCTCGACTCCAGTTGCAAAAATATTAAAAATGAGGCAAAGCAATTTATTTATAAAATTCTTGTTGTCAATATAAATTAATTCCTATAAAAATTATAAAATATTAACTCTTATACGTGTCTTAGGTCTTATCATGTTGATTTAATAAGTGTTTCTTTTTCTTATATAATTATTAAATTTAGTAGAAAAGTTTCTTTTCTGTATAAGTTAAATGAAGCTCATTATATTTTGTGATAAAATCCTTCGTTTATAGTGGCTTAAAAATGGCTAGCTTCCTTTTATCTTAGAGAATTATTAGATACAGATTCCCTCCTCTAAATTTTACTAATATATGTAATGATGCGCATGATATCAAAACATTTAAAATAATAATCATCGAAATCATTTAAAATAAATGACAGAGAGTAACGGGAAGTCTAGTTGCTGATAGTTACTTTTAGAGATTTGAGAACCTATAACACTTTGACTTCTGAAAAACATTTGTGATAAAGAGTGAGTCGTGTTCACGTGTTGCAAAGAGAAACTCAGAAAACTTCAAAATACTCACTCAGATAAACGTATATGCCGAAAGCAGTAGCGCAACATTAGTTTCCACTCGTTTAATAGTGACTAGGATCGAACTTGCAGCTTTCGGTCTCATCACAAGGTAAATGAGAAGGTTAACATATAAAATATTTGACATTGCTTAAAAAACAATTTTAGCTAAAAGCTATTGTACGGCACTTGAACTCCCACGGGGTATAACCTACATGGAAGAATTTTTCGTAATTAACGAGCCATATTCATGGGTCACAAAGGAGAAAATCTGGAACAATCTCAAGCACTCATTCCAATACATAAGCTTACAGATAGCAGAAGCACGATATCACTCTCCTGTTGCTCCACAAAGGCTGGGATTGAACTTGAGATTTTCTGTTTGAAAATGTCAGTTACACATAACATTCTGTTTGCCCATCAAATTTTCGCTTGAGGTTGAGAAAATTAAGGAGAGTTGCAGGAAACGGAATGATCCTTATATCAGAAAGATGATTCCTAGTTAACTTGAAATAAAGATGTTTCATTTCGAAAGTTTGATTGCAGTGTGTTTGGAATTAATTTAAACCATAATTATTACACTAATTGAAATTCATTGTAAAGTTATTTATGTCACGATGTAGATAATTAAAAGGATATAACATTATGCTCGGGAACACTTCTAGTTTAAAAAACAGATGCATGTTTATTTTTCTCTCCTTTGAATTTCTCATCATTAACCGCTTGAAATAAAAAATATTAAACATAGAGAAGCATTTCTTTAAACAGTTTCACATCGCAACTTCTTAAATAACGTTTGTTTTTTTTTTTTTTCCTTTAATTTTTAAGATATTGCTTTAGTCTATTGCAGTGTACGCTTTTAAGATTTTCCCAATATGCCGCCAATAGAAAAGGGATTGGAACGCAAATGAAAAGAGTCCCAATATCAATATTTAATACGTAAGTAAAAGAGAATTTTCAAGCGTTCAATATATATATATAGCTCATTCAATTTATTTTTAGCTGATCTATGCAGACTTCATTTTATGGTACAAAACAGCGTTTTATTCGAAGCTAAGTAAGAGTTAGTAACCTTCAAAATTGTATATATAAATAGCGTCACATTCTTAAGTCGAAATTTTAATTTTCAAAACTACGAGTAAGAACACATTTTTTATTGAAAAATAAATTGTTCCAGTAACTTATAAATTTCTCAAATTTTTTTATTTCTTAAATTATGAGTTTAATAAATCTGATTACAGCTATTTAGACTTTTATCGAAGAATACGATCCTATACCCATTCACTTGCTATAGTCTTTAATTGTTATAATAGAGTCCACTAAAAGCATTTCGAAGTATAACGGGATAGAGAGGTCAAATTAGCTATATCATATCTAATCGTATGTTTATTTTCAATGGGTAGCATTACAAAACAAATTCAAATTTATTTGAAGAAAATTGATTGTTTTAATGTCACTAACCACTAGAAGTAAATTTATCTGAGATCTGTAGTAACTTAAAGTAGTTAAGTAACTAGACTCAAAATCGTGTAGTATGAGAGGGCAGATATTAAAATGTTTTTGTGAGAAGGTATCAAATATTTACTATATAGATCAACAGTATTTAAGTCTGATTTTTTTAAGCATGAAACATTCTTAATATAAGAACTTGTAATTCTTCTATTTTTCTGATAATTTCCTTAATAATATTAATTTTATTAAAAAGGTTTACTTTTTTATTTTGAAACAGTAACTACTTAGACTGCTGTTGAAAATGTTACTACGTATTAAAAATGAAATTTATGTATAAATTAAAATCATTATTTTGATCTAACCTTTTCAGACTTTGTTTACTCTTCATTGAAACTTCTATTGGTTTATTGCTGTATCCGAAACCTTGGAGGTTCCCAGACCTTTTTTATTTTATATGGTAGAAAGATAGCTAAATAATATGGTGGTAAGTGTGATTGTCTTTCTATATATAAAGTGATAAAAGCGATTTTTTTAATAAATATTAACTGTATAAGGAACTGAAGTAAGGAAAATAACATTCTCAACAGTTTCAGAAGAAAACCTTGTATGATAAGTAAAATCAAAGCTACTAATTTCAAATTTTAATTTGTCTTAAAAATAAAATTTTTTTAAAGTTTTATAATAAATTTGAAATTTTAAAAATATGCATTTTAAATAAGGAAGTTACAAATAGTAATCTATGATTTTGGTGTTTCAATTTTAGTTCTTACCATTATTGCCCCCTTTGAAAAGGATTGCAACAAAAGACACCTGCATAGAATTAGGTTATTTAAATATGTTAATCAGGAGTTATATACTACGCATTAATTTATAAAATTCTCCTGAAGCTAAATTATGAAAACAATTGCTTTAATGACAACTTTATAGACTCTGAAAAGTATGAAATCATAAATAAAAGTAACTACATAAGTTTTAGTGAAAAAAAAAGTTTTTATTTCAATTTTTACCCTCAAATGAAATTCATCTCTTTCCGTTGAAATTGGATTTTTCCAGTGTTAAGTTAAACGTCTTCCTTTTTATTAAACAAATTTGTGCTATTTATTGTATTTTTTTTATCCGAAAAATTTTAAAATGCTCCCGGAGAGAGTAAAGTTTCAGAAGCATAAAGATGTGGAACTCCTACCAGTTGTGTAGGCCTTTGTTATTTTTATTATACTTGATATATACTTACTAAAAAATAAATAGTAATTTTGTGTGGATTTAAGTCTAAAATACTCGAAGGGAATGTTTTCTTTAAAATTTTAAAAACCTCATTAATTTTGGGTTGCAAAATCATACTTCTTTATTGCTAAGCATTTATAAATTTGTTATTGTTTAAGAAGGGAATACATTTTTGGAAAAGGATTGCATGTTTAAAAAGAATCACACAAAAGTTTTAAAATCTTTATTATTTTGGTTTTTAAATAATCCACTTGTTAAACCTATTTTAGATTATGCTCTAAAAATATAGAAAATATATAGTATAATCAGTGTAAAATTTGCATTTGTAATTTATTGAGATTCCGAATAACTCTCAATTTGACACTCACTCTTTTTTCCAGCAAAATGTTAAATGAGATTGATTGTATTAATTTAGGTTATTATATAAAAAGAATCAACATTAGTGTTCCAAAATTTAATTAAAAAATAATTCAAAATTTTCATCATGCTTAAAATAAAACCAGTTTATATTAAACCAGTGCTTTTTTTTTTGATTTTGATAGTTTTTTGTTTTAGAAAACTTAACACATTTAGAATTCAGATCGTAGAAATTTTGTGAATAAATTCATTGTTTTATCCAAAAAAAAAATAATAAACTGAAACAATCTTATATGGTTAGGCTGGAAATTAGCGGTTTTTCCAAGGGTCTTCAATTCAACAATTTATGGATTGGATTTCATATTCAAATGAAGAAATTTGAAGTGGCTCGGAGTGCCTTTTAAACTTTAACTAACTTTTGAATTAGTCCTTTTGTGCAAAAAGTGACCATACATTGACTATAACGAACGAAATCAAACTATATAAAAATAAAGAATTGTGCGTAAATTCTTATAGGCACAATTCTTTATTTTTCAAACAAAATATTATTTAATATTTATGTTCATAAATATAAAGTTTTCTAGTATCTTTCATCTGCATTCATTCATTTTTCATTTTATTACACAGATAATCTATATGAGCACTAAAATTCGAATAAAAAATTTTATATTGAGAACAAAATATATATGTAACAGATATATAATTAATTTTTATAATTAATTATTAAATATAAATTAGTTTAGTGTATATGGCTGGTTAAATAATTGTTACCATGATTTCACAACTTGAAAATTGTGGTTTCGTCATGTGTCACAATAAATAATGATGGATGGTGCCCATATTTATTGATTAATCGCAATGTTATATTTATAAGGTCATAAAATGGTAAAATTAGGAAATGTTGATCAAAATTCAACTATTTAATTACATTGTGTCTAGTCTCTTATTAGAGAAATACTTTTTCCAAGTGGATATATTTTAAGATTCCTTCCAGCATAGGAGAAATACTCAATAGTAATCCTTTGTGTAAAAGAAAAATCAGTTATAGTTTGTAAGGATTTATAAATGAAATTATAATGAAGAATAAATTAAATTCATCTTGGGAGAAACTAAATTATGTTTGGTTTTCAAAAAATCAAATATTGGTATATTTTATAAATTAAAGTCATAAAGAATTTAATAATAAGTTGTTAAGATCATCGAAAGAAATGATGCAAAGACAATTGAGAAAAATCAATTGACTGTGAAAAAATTATAAACCTAATTCAATATATACATTGCAATTTTTAAAAAATAAGTAAATGAAAATCAGTCCAGACTTATAGGTATCTTTGCAGAATAAAGCAGGAAATTCTTAAAAAAAATTGAATAAAACTATAAAAAAATCGTTTCATTTTCTTCGAGTTCAGTCGCTAAAATTCACCTTACACCTTATTTCCTCAAAAAACCAGTTTTGTCACCCCATGAAGCTTCCTTTCCCTCCATTCAGAATTTCCAAGATTGCTGAAGCGAAAGAATTTCTTGGAATAGCTTTTCAAAAAAGAAAAGTTATTTGATAACGCTTTTTAGTACCTGTTATTTCCTTGGAACGTAACGCTAATAACTAGTTATTCAAAAAAATAACTGCTTTTGTGATCGCTACACACTAACTGCTGTTGCTGGGGTAGCTTGGCACACCATCTTCCCCAACAACAGCAGTTGACCTTCAACTTTCGTCCTTTTATCTTTCCACATACCGTGACCTTTGCTGGAGGCGCAATTTTGCCCCCATCAAGAGGGACAAAACCACCCTGTGAGTTCATGGAAACCGGATTCCTAAAAGGAGCCTCTTTTCAAGGAATTTCTCCTTCCCTTAGTGTCTGCTGTGGAATGTACAACGTAAATTATAGACTATAAACTGATAAGCAGGTCGTTTCGGAGTTCACCATGATGAAAGAGGAGAGTTTACATGTTCGTGAAAACATTCGTAGTCAAAGCTTTTAACTTTCATAGATAGCACTGTTAGGTTTATTTGTTGAAAAGGAGAGTGAAATTTAATTATTAACTCTATCGAAATTGATGCAATCAAAATATTTTTATGACTAAAATATAATTGTGAGAAAAAAATTAAATAATTTTAAATCAATTTTTATACAATTGCGTTTGAATTAAAATTTGGCTAAAATTTTGATACGATAGGAGATATTCTTAAATCGATGGAACTAGCTTAACATTTGGAACTCCAAATTTATAAAAAAAGTTTATAAATATATCTTATAAAAATTGAAGAGCACACACACGAGTTTTTTTAGATGTTATAATATTTCTGTTTTTCTAATTTGAAAAACATCATAAGTTTTGATTGGGAAAGGAACATCTGTTTCACGTTATGGTGTATTGAATCAGAACAAAATTTAATTTTTTCCGTCGATTGTGGCCGAGTTGGTAGTCGAATACTTAGAGCTCTAGCATTCCGTTCAATAACTCATGAGTTCGAATCCCACCATGGGTTTGGATGTTGGTAGTGGTTCGGAATCCACTATAAATCGTGATTCTCATTCTAATAAGCCCTAGTGTGAAAAAGTCTGACCATTGAACGAGAAAAAAATTTAAATTCAACCATCAGCTGTGTAGCAATGTGAATAAAAATGCATATTTTTCTTAAAAATTTATTTTGCTATTTTTTCTAGACAACATTACAAAGCCTTATATATTTTTTTCTTCTACATTAATTACACAGCCTATTTTATGTGTAAATTTCAAAAACTTTTTTTTTATTAAAAATACAAGGTAATTTTTTCGGAAGAATCTAACATATAACCTTCAAATGATAGCTAGATTTTGTGAGCGCCGTTTTAGAGGATAAATTATTTTCGCTTATTGTGTGTGTGTGCAGATGATTTTCTGGTTGAGGCATTATAATGGGTTATCAAGTTTTCGCGGCTTTATTCTAGTTTTGAAATAAAAATCTTTAAAAAAAAAAAAAAAAAAAAAAAAAAAAACGTGTACAATATATATATTTTAAAAATAAACTATATTATTTCCTTTTTATATGGAACTTAGTTTTAACCTGAAAATGTTCTTTCCTAATTATTCATAGTGAATTAGAAACTTGTGGAAATTGAAACAAAATCAACAATTACCAACGAAACTGATAATTTTAAAAGACACCTGGAAAACTAGACACTTCTTGTATTCCATCAAAATTTACCTTCATTAATTGACATTAATTTTGTACTTTATTTATAATATGAAGAAATAGCCAACACAGTGAAAATGGATAAGTTGATTATTTCAGAGGCTCTTGTAATAGCTGTTAAAAACATTTTTAAAAATAAATTTATAAAAGTTATTTAGCTTCAACCATAACTTTAAATCCTAAAATTAGCAAAATAATTGGCACTTATAAAATTATATAAGTATTGGGGGTCCTCTACTCGGTATTTGCTTCAAAATCAAGATGACTTCACCTGGCTGCTTCTATCTAACTGGTAGAACCCAATTCAGGGCTAGATACAAGGGAAGCATGCTGGTGCAACAATAACTTATAAAATTATGAACCAATTTTCTCAGTGTTAAAAACTTGCGATGAATATTTCCCAATCTTTTGACGTTTACGAATAATATATTTAAGAACAATTCATAAATATTGTATTAATTTATATTAATGTGTGTTTGGTATTGTGTTGGTTTGTTTTACAAGTTTCTACAAAATGAGAATTCATAATATACAGCAAATTAATGTAAAATACATAAATATTTTTAACAAATCTTAATCTTTTTTTTAATCTAAAATAGAGAACGATTTAAAGAAAAAAAAAAGAGAGAGAGAGAGATAATTACTGAGTATCGAATCTAACCAATAACCGAAGAAAATTATTTTCCTCTTGAGGTCAATGCTCTCCCGTGAAAAAACAGAAGAGCAACGAGTTTTCACTGGGATGAGGACTATTTTCTGCCTTGCATCCTGTGCGCATCTAATACGTTACAATAGAAAATAGTTTGAATGGGATGCATTAATAAAATCGCAAAATATGCTTTTTTTTTAATAAAAAGTGGGACCTTTTTGCTGTTATTTTGCTGGAGTACCAAATTTTTTTGTGAAAATATCAAGATTTAAAAATTTTGTCAAAATATGACAAAATATATGTTTATTTTTTTTTTTTTTTTTTAAACTTATTTAAGCAATTAATTGTTGATTCCCATACAGAACTATGGAAAAACCTCTTTCGAGACACATGTATAAGAAAGGAACTTTCAATTTTTTTCATCGAGTGACGGTTACAACGACTTTCATAAGGGGATTTAATAAAAAAAAAGTCTGGGAATATAAGCTACAGAAATGCAATGGATAATTTTTAAATAAATCTGATGCAGAAAACAATGCTTACTTTAAATTTAAATTGGTAATTTTGAGGGATTGTTGTATATAATTTTACAATTTTTTCCTATAAATTTTTTAATATGATAAATTATAATTCACATAATAATGAGTTAGAATTAATAATACAGAATTCAATTTTATATATTTCTTAATTATTAAAGAGAAATATTAATAAGAATTAGTTTTTTTATATAAAATTTTAAAATGAACTGTAAAATTTTTCGTTTCTTCAGACAGTGAGTCAAGCTAGCATTTAACAATTCGTGCATTCGATTCTCACTTCAGGTGTGAACTTTTGTAATGGCTCGGAATCCACATTAAACTGCAAGTCTTATGAGCAAAAACTGATGTAAGAGCAATAAAGAAACAAACGACACATTGCAAAGCATTTCTCTTGAAGAAAGACAGTATAAATAGTAATATAACAAAAAAAAAACATGGATTATATACAAGAAAGGACAACAAACCACAGTGCTTCGTAAAACTGTTGTGCCTAATTAAATTATTTACCTAAACTAGTTAAATTATTTACCTAAATGAAAAAATTATTAGTGATTTATCAAATCACTAATAATTTTTTTTATTTAGGTAAATAATTTAATCTAGAGCTCAATAATTACTAAATTGTGTATAAATTAGAAACTTACTGTACAATATAATTTCATTTGTTTGAACTATTCCAATATGTGGTTAAGATAATTACGTAAATAAATCTTTATATTGATGTGTAAATAGCCTTTCGTCAAATAAAATTTTACTCTATTGTCAATTTATTAAATGTGTGACAATATATTTGATTTTTTTTCATTTTTATATGTATGTTTTAATGCATTTCAAATTATACAAACTTTATTGTTTCGGACATCATTGGACAATTATTTTGTATTTAAGTAATGTGTGCTCCACATTTAAGTAAAATATCAGAATTTAATTCCCGAGTAGTTTTATCCATGAAATTATAGTTTAACTGACAATCGCAAGTTCAAAATTCACTTTAAACTCAATAGATCGCTGTCTAATTAATCACCGTTGGCACAAAAAGGAAGTTGAGTGACTAATTATATATTTGTATAGTTAGTTCACTCAACTAATTTTTTTTCTATGTTTAAGATTACATTGTTACATCCTTAATTAAATTTTTTTCGATTGGAAATGATTATCACAACTTTTTTTTTTCGTGTTTATTCTCTTTCCATAAAAACCAAAAGTTTATCTCATATTATCATACAAGATCACATTTTTAAGTTCTGATATTGACAGTGAGATTAGTTCATCGAAATTAGTAATGTGAAACAGTAAGATTCACTGTTTCGCATTAATTATTTCGATGTGAAGCATATGAAGACTCATTTTAACTTACACACAATACAAATTAACTTTAGTTCAATATTTGGATAAAACTAAATATTGTTTCATTGTAGATAACACCATCAGGTAAAAGATGTTCGTTGACTAGCGAGAAATTTTAGTAGGCTTGTTTGCTTGTGAAAAATTCATTAAGACAGCGTTCAATGGAGTGAAATTTCTCATGTTAGATTCCAACCATTGTTGAAAAAACTGTAGGGTTTCTGTATTTTAGATGACCGAACACACAGTCAAAATATTAGTGCTCTAGCCTTTGGTTCAACAGTTCGTGGGTTCGAGCCCTACTTTGGATTGTTGTGTTTGTAGTGATGCGGTAATCACTTTAAACTAAGTCCCGATCTTATTAGCTTTCGTGGGCAAAAAATTAAGATTGTGTACCAAAGTTGCATTCTGGATGCATATCTGTCAAGTGCGTGCTTTAGAGTCTTCTAGGTTTCATGCTTTGGAAAAAGAAATATGTTGTATTACGTATAGCAAATTCTTACCAAAGATAACATTCTGTGAATACTAAAAAATTACACAATAAGCTACAGTTGTTAGATATAAAGTTTAAATGTGATTTTAAAATGTAATTTTTGATGTGATTTTTAATTTAATATCAGAAGTATTTGCTTATTTGTATATTTTATTAAATGTCTATAAATAAAGTTTTATATTTTATTGTAGTGTGTTGAGTAACGATAACGTATTTTCATTACAAATAAATTGACATGACAAAGTTTTTTCTTGAAAATAATTGTGAATATCATTTACTTGATGTAGGAAGTATTTTCATCTCAAGACACAATTAAAAGCCTTCAAAATAAACTAACCGACCACGAATGTGCATTGGAGATGACTTTTAATTGGGAAATTCCATTGAAGGAAAAAGTAAGTTCAATAATTTTTCTGTTATATAAATATCTATTCAAAATGCTTATCCCATGTACCTTTCACATTATCAGCCTTCTATATTCCATTTATTAATAGAAAAGTATCGTGAGAGCAGGAACTTGTTGGTTCCATGCATGAGAAAAACACGTTGGAAATGATGCAAGATTTTAAGATAGTTTCTCTCTCTCTTTCTCTCTCTGGTTCCATCGAACACACAGTCAATTAGAACTTCTATAAAGCTGTTTTGCAAAATTGAGATGAGGTTATGGATAAAACTTTGAGAAATATTTATATACTTTGGAAATATAATCTCCACTTTTTTCTGTAAAGCAAAAAGACAAATGAAGTAATCTCACATCTCTTTGTCTTACTGCCAATATACATTCAAAGGAATCAAAATTTGACAGCACGCATTCCCAGTCTGTTACCTTTAATCCCAATGTTCGGCAGGTAATTTTCTTCGATCCACACAAAATACAACTCATTTAGCTATTCGCTGAGAGATCACCCTGGTGAAACATGCTTTGAATTATTTGATGATAAATTTTTCATTCTATAGTTGAATAAAAAAAATGCATATGAGAAGCCTTGCGTGTTCTGTCTGAATGAGCTTTTAATTGGATATACAGATTATAATTAGCAATAGTAACCTGCAGCCAGCCAAGTCTTGGTTAACGTTTAGCATACCCCATTTCTTTGAATAAATTCTATTGTCATGAAAAGTCTATTGTCATTTTAACTTCCCTCGTAATCTTTTTCCAGTATTCGAGTCACGATTAAGCACCAAGCCACATGGATTTCCACAAATTTTTCTCTTTCACATTGATTTTTCATGCAATTTTCAAGACCCTTTCCCCAAAAGAAAATTTGAACTTAATTTCACAGATTAGACTGGAAACAGAAGTCTCAGAAAAAAAAAAATATTTTAACGCTCAATTCTTATAATAACAAATAACTTATAACCTCATTTACTAAGATTTACAATACTAGGCTTTGGCTTTTATATCTACATTCGTGATTTCAATTAACTTGGATATTTTTGTGTGGTTTGGAATACAATTTAAACTGTATTTAATAAAGTTCATTTAGCCCTCGTATATATAAAAAAATTTATGTATATATATATATGTATACATATATATATATATATATATATATATATAAACAATTTATCCACACAGAATTATAATTTTTATGTTAAGTTGAGGTATGCATGATAATAAGCTATAAATTCTTGATTAGGATTTTTTTTCTGAAACAGTTAAAAGTAACTAAAATTGAAAGTTGAAAGAATTTTTTTCTATTCGATCTTCGTGTTTATGTTAACAATTTAAAAAATAGATCTGTATGAACCATTTACTTTTTTTTATTCAAGTAACAAACTACTTTATTATTTAGTTATTTGAATAGATTCACATATTATGAATATATTTTATTATATGAGTTTTGAGTAATCTTTACATGATTTAATGTAAGAGAAACTACGAATGTCAATAGTTATTGTTATAGTTCATGTAATGAACTATTTGACTAAAATATAAACCCAAAAGATTAATATACACATTTAACATCTTTTCTAACTTGTGTTCTGGAGTACAATTTTATTCAAATGCATTTCTTTATTTCATTTTTTAAAATTTGTGTGGTTACTTTACATGAATACTCTGAATATTTTTATGATTTGAATATCCATATACTTTTTTGTAATATATTCTTATCTTCTCTCTTCTGTAGAAGATAAAAAGACTGCAAAAAGAATTGGATGCTATGAAATTAACAATGAATCGTCAACAAAAACGAATAGAAAATTTGAATAACAGAAGGAGAACTTTAAGAAAACAGGTAATGTTTTAAAGATTTATTATTTTTAACTAAGACACTTTTCTCAATTTAAATATATCACTAATTATGATGAACATTTCAATCAACTTAAATCATTAATTTTTATTAATATATATTGCATCAAGTTTATTAAGGAAGTAATTCATTTTTTATTTGTAAACTGATTCTATTTCATTTTAACCACTTTATGTTTTCAAATTACAAAAGCGTAGTATTTCTTTTAAAGAAGGATTCAGTGATAAAAATTAACAGAAATCAAATATTGTCTTTTATCATTATATTAATTTTGATTGCATTTGTTTTATCACTGATATCTATGATCTATTATAAAAGTGTCTAGTCACAACAAAGTTTTTTAATCTTTTCTTTTTAAATTTACCTAAAAGTAAATCTATATTAAAAGCGTTTTAATGTTTAAACTGTCCGAAAATTTATTGCGACAAAAACATAATTAAATGTAATCTATATATATAACTTATTAATATATTTCATTATATGAGTTATGAATAAGATTCTTACATGATGTATTATAAGAAAATACGATAATAGTTTTTGTTATAGTTCATATAATGAACCATATGATCAGAATATAAACTCAAAAAATAAAGATAAACATTTAACATGTTTTCCAAATTTTGTTCTGGAGTACAATTTTATTCAAACGATTTATTTTATTTTTTAAAATTTGTGTAGTCACTTTACATACATACTCTTAATGATTTTTAGGATTTAAAAATCCACATATTTTTGTAATATATTGCTAATTAATTTTTTCTCTCTTTTGTAGAACGTAAGAAACCAAATAAGTTGTAATAAAACAATAGCATGTCAGCAAAGGAGGCTAATGGATATGAATAACAGAATAAGAGCTTTAAAAAATCAGGTAAGCTTTTAAAGATTTATTACTTTAATTCAGAATTTTTTTCAATTCAAATATTAATTACGATTAATATTCTAATCTACTTAAATCCCTCTACAGAACATGTTTGGCATTATATTTCTTTGATTTTGTGTTATATTTAATGTTTGTTTCTGGCATTTTCAGGAAAGATCCACAAAGTCCAGACAGTTGGTTATAACAAATAAATCAGAATCTACAAAACAACAGACCATCACTATCGAACAGGAGTTCACCATGTGTGGAAATATCTGCTTTCAAACTTCTTATCAAATGGTAACTTTTATTTTTATATAAATGTAATTTTTTTTTCCAATGGCAGATTGTAGACAGTTACAACTGCAACAGAGTTTATTAATGTATTGTTCCCCGATACCAAGAAACCGGCCAGACACAGCGACCTCTTAGCCGCCGAGGCGTTGCCCCGTGTGCTCCACAGGGGGTGGGTCACCATCGTACCCTCACACATGCCATAAGGACCCGTTTATAGGGTAGGCATCAGTCATACTTCATTCACACACACACAAGGAAAGGACAAAGACAGGATAGAGAGAAAGTACATCCATGCCTGAATCGGGATTCGAACCCAGGACCTTCCTATCCGTAGTCAGGCACGCTGACCACTAGACAAGTTAGCCGGCTAAATGCAAATTTTGTGTTAGATTAAATTTCTCTTTAATTCATATTTGTATGTATACCTACCATAAAATTTTAAAAATAAGGGCTACCACTTTTTTTTAACACGCAATTGCTTTGAGCTAAACATGTAATTGCTTTACTCTCCCATATTTTTGAAATCTTCTATGGCTAAAAAAGTAATTAATGAACTAATTTAAACAATAACACACTATTTTATCACTTAGGCATTCAACTAATTTTGATGAGTTCTTTCCAATCTTTTATGATCCAGAAACATAACTTTGTTTGCTAAAAATTGATTTTTGAAACCTTTCAGGGTATGCTTCACGATTGAAATATATTTAGGCCAACTGGAAAGTTCAGTGCGTTTTTATGATGAAACAAAATAAATTTTTCATATCTTCAATAAATTTTATTGAATAATATAATTGCCCTTATTATTTATAACTTATTGCCTGCTTGACGGCAAATTGTATATCCCCTTTTTTTAAAAAATAATTTCTTATTCCAGGAGGGAAAAAAAGAATCAATGCTTGTCTAATTATACTTCTACATTTTTTAAATATTTACCCGCCAAAAAAATTTTTCAGGACAAAAACAAGCAATCCCGAAAATATGATGGATTGTGAAAAATTTCTCAATCCATCATATTTCAACGATTCTTAGGTTCGATTCTCACCTCGAGCGATTATGTTTGAAGTTGTTTGGAATTCCCTTTAAAAATGTAGGCCTAGATCTAATTCGCTATTTCGAACAGAAAGAGGCCAAAGAGGGGAAAACCAACTTAGTTGTTTTTTATTCACTGTAATTAGGATTGGAAGAATCAAGTGTTTTCCACTAAACGAGTTTTTGTTTTCTTTTTTCCCCACGTTGTCTTTTTTCCATTTCTATAACTTCGAACTTTTCCATGAAAAGTGTGATAAAAATAATTTAAAGTGGAGTTGATAATGTGAATACTAAAAAAACAAAAAGCAAACTAATTTCAATCAACCTACCTTCTTTGTAATTAAAATAGAAAACTTAGAGTTTAGCATGAAAGAAATGTGAAAACAGTGGGGATGGTATGTTAATCCCAACAGCAATCTGAACCTTTCTGTTTAATGAAAATAGGAAAACAAAATCGGGCAAACGAAAGTGGTTCGCGACCGAATTTTGTTCATTCTTAATATTATCAACCATTGTCTAAATCGCATTAACGTTTATAAAAAAAGAAAATTCACCGAGGTTACTTCTCTCCCTCTCTTTCTCTCTCTCTCTCTCTCTCACACACACACACACTTTTTTCAGATATTAATCAAAACCACACGATATTTCATGTTGTCACCCAGTTTCCAATTACTTTAATATATAACCTATTTTAAGTATAAAAAATATTTAAGTAAATAAAAAATATTCTTAAGCGCATCAATGATTTCGATTAAAACTATATGTCAATAAAAAATTAGAACATTCAACTTATATATTTATTTGAATACTTTTAACAGTTCAATTACATATATATTCAAATGTAAATCTAGATTAAATTCTAACATACTTTTTAACATACTCATTTTGTGTGACGTTGTTTAAATTTAATTTATATACGTTGTAAAATTACCCATTTTATTTTCATAAAAATCTGCTAAACCTTTTAATTATTACGTACAAAAATACAAATTATAGTTATTGTACACTCAGTCATATAGTTAATATACAAACATGTACAATGAATCCGATAATGTATGTTACCTAATTTAAGTTTTTTTAATAATAAATTTTATCTGTAAGTCAATATATATATATATATATATATATATATATATATATATATATATATATATATATATATATATATATATATATATATATATATATATATATATATATATATATAATGCGTAAATGTTGACTTTCATGTCAGAATTATTTTGTTAAAGTTTATTTTGTCATAAATATCTATTATTTATATTATTTTTTAAACAATAACCTTAAAATATTTCATTATTTTTGGTAGTTTCAAAGTCAGATGACAGCAATAAATATGTCCCAAGAGGAAAGAGTTATTGAAGAAATTTGAATTCTTAAGAATACAGAAAGATCTCTGTCTGTCTGGAATTCTCAAATCAGTTTCAAGATGTTCTATTCAAGAAAATTAAGAAGACACGACAGTGATTAGAGGACTATATATATATATATATATATATATATAAAGGAAAAGAAACACTTTTACTTACTAGATTTTTATGTAAAAGTTGCAACAAATGTATGGATTTATTATTATTGGTTTTGAAATTCAAAATAAAAGTTTTCTTATATTTGAAAAGTAAATCTTTTTTTTAAGACTAATATTATTATAAAAAATAAATAAATATTTTGAAATGTGTTTTCCACTTTATCACCTTTAAAGTCATAACAGCATAAAATATGGAATTTAGCATTAAAACTGCAATGTGCTGAAAAATGATAACAAATATATTAATCAATTTCGTTAGAAAAAAATAACATCGATTAAAAGTGACTAAGAATTGTAAATAAATATCTCATTAACATTACTGCAAATTATAGCAAATAAATATTTCTTAAAATAGAAATACGATTTGCGGATGAAAATTATGAATTTTGACTTTTTGCAACAGAGATGAAATAAGATTACACTTCACTTATATTTACATGCAGCTGTTACTTTTAATGAACTTGATAAAATGCATTTCTTCAATGTGGTTACCAAATGCAAATTATACACACTTCATGGTTTTAAAAATTGAATTTTACGCTTATAGTTATTAATTAGTTCATAATTAGATTCCAAAAGTTTTAATTAACACAATTTCTCAATTATTACTATTTAGTAAAAACTATAATTTACTGAAATTATAATTTTTACTAAATCGTAATGATTGAATCTAATAGTAATTGATTTCATGTAATTATAATTACATGAAAACTTATTTTGTCAAAATCAGAATGCTTAAACGAAACTCGTATGATAAAAACGAAAACTAAATAAATACAATAATTAGTTTCACAAAGTTTTAATTCACACAATCACAATTATTACTGTTTAATAAAAATTATGTATAATTTACTTTCTCATATTTATTTTGAACACTTTTAAAATGACCAAAAACGATGATTTATAATACGCTATTTCTATATTAAATAATTTTCTTCTCTGAAGTTCAGCGAATGACATTTTACTTTGTAATTAATGTAAGTGTAACATTTTTTTTCCGCATCATCGATATAGATTTTTAAATTGTAACAGATTATTAAAATAAACATAATTTTTTTGTCATTGATATTAAAATATGCGCTTATAATTTAAATAAATTCCACCTTCATATCTGCCAACGTGTAAAAATTATAAACTCTGCAGTTCTTCCGATCCCATATATATTGTGTTAAAGCCGTCCAAAATCTATAAATACACAATGTTCTGTTCTCTAAGTTTAGTATATGTATAATTTCTTTCTTTGTAACTTGCTTCATAAAATATTCTTTTTGCGATTCATGAACTCTTGTTCATTTAACGAATTTCAACAACAGAGCGTGGTTTTCACCGTTATAAGTTAAAAGCAATTTCCAGTTTTAATTAATGCTTGATAGAATAAATTTATCAATAAGCAATGGCTTCGCCGCATGATTAGTATGGAGTAAATCCATTTGATGGAAAGATCTTTCCAGTGTGGCGGTGACGAGTGGAAGCTGTTTTGTCTGCGAAAGAACTGGAAACACTTAATTAAGGAGCTAGATGTGAATAAGGAAGCAGAAGTCGTTAAAGGAAAGCAAGCATACTCATTACCCCACTGTTAAGTGATCAAGTGCTCGTATCAACGAGCGATGAAAATACGGCGAAGGAAATATGGGAGAAACTTCATGCTGTTTATGAAAGCAAAGGAGCGGTAAACCAAATATTAACTAGAAAACGTCTCGCTTCACTTAAGAAAAACAGAGATGTTCCAATGCGCCAGCATATAGATGAAGTATCAAAACTTATCACCGATTTATGAATGTCTGGAGCGGAGGTAAGTGATATTGATTCTGTCGTCTATATTTTGATGTCTCTCCCTTCAGAATTCGAAAATGTTAAGATTGCCTTAGAGAGTCAACCGAAGGAGAATTTATCATTAGATTTTGTAAATCAGCGCTTGATACTCTGAAGCTCTTTTGAATGATTCGAGGAATAAAACAAGTATTCGTTTTATGAAACAAACTGTGGATAATACGGCTTTTTCTACGTTAAGAGAACTCACATGTTTTCATTGTAAAAAGAAAGGACATACTGTTATATTCTGTAAAAAGAAAACATGCTATAATAGCGGTGGTGTTGGTCATTTTAAAAGGGAATGTAAATTCAAATCTGAATCTAAGACTGATGAAAAATAGTCTTCTGCTCTATCTTTTGCTGTTGGCAATTTGACTTTCGGAAGTCCGAAAAAGTTCATTATTGATTCCGGAGCAACATCCCATATGTGCTCTCAGAAAGACTGGTTTTCATTCATTAAACCGTCATCAGGAACTATTCGATGTGCATTTCGCTCCACTGCACTGGAAGTGAAAGGTATTGGAAGTGTAAAAGGCAAAACATCTAATGAAATTGACATAACTTTAGAAAATGTACTTTTTTGTTCCTGAACTCAATGGAGAATTAATTTCTGTAAAGAATATTGAATTAGGTGAATATACTGTTATTTTTAGAAATAAAAAAAGTGCTAATCGAAAATGAGAAAGAAAACATTTGTTTGGGCTATCGTGATGATAGCGGATAATATATCTGTGATTTTGTCCCAAACTGTGAAATTTCCCTTACTGCGAAAGAAAGTGACTTGGATATATGGCACAGATGACTTGGACATTCCTATAATAAAGCCTTAAAAGAACTTGGATTGCCTACCTTTGATAAATTTTGTGAAGTGTGTACTTTTGCCAAACAAAGTGCTTCTCCTATAGAAAAAGGTCCTAGACGAAGGGCATCCGAAACTATGACATTGATTCACACAGATGTTAGTGGCCCTATTGATCCGCCTATGGCTACGAGCGTTATTTTATGACATTAATTGATGATTATTCACGTTTTATAGAAGTTCGTTTGCTGAAAAGAAAAAGTGATGTTGTAGATGAATTAAGATGCTTTTTAAAAGCAAATCCTTCAGTATGGAAAATAAGGTGTGACAATGCTAAAGAACATGTTTGTGGTGAACTCATCAAATGTGCTACTAAATTTGGTGTTACAATAGATCCAGTTCCTCCTTACACAGCACCTTTAAATGGAGTTGCTGAGCGTGCCAATCGCACATTGTTAGAAAAAGGGCGAGTTTCAATATTTGAAGTAAAACTTAGCAAGAAATTTTTGGGATTTGCAATTTTAACTGCTGTATATCTAAGAAACAGAATTCCTAGTAGATCCATAGAGAACTGTACTCCTTATAAATTAAAATATGGTAAAGATCCCTATCTTCAAAACATTTGAGTATTTAGACACGATGCATACATGTTTGTTCCTCCCTCTCGAAGGAAGAAATTAGATAAGTCAAGCAGGATGATATTTGTGGGATATTCGACTATGGGATATCGCTTAATGGATCCAGATTCAAAGGAAACAGTGATATCAAGAAAAGTTGTATTTAACGAAGAAAGAAAAATGGATTTAGAAGATAAAAATATTCTAAATGTGGGTTCCATTATTTCGGAAAATCAAGATGATGTTGAAGAAATTGGTAGTGAAGGAAAAATTACTGAAACAACTACTATAGAAGGAATTTTGGAAAGACCACACAAAGGCAAAAGAAACCACCAGTTAAATATCCTGAACCAGAAGTTTATGAAGCAATGGTATTTTTGAAGATTCATTGTCGCTTAAAGATTTATCTTCACTGCCAGAGGAAGAAGATCTTTGGAAGAAAGTAATGGATGAAGAAATGCAGTCCATGGAAAAGAACGAAGTTTGGTTTGAAGAATTACCACATGGAAAACGTGCAATTTCAAGCAAATGGGTTCTACGAGAAAAACGAGATGGAAAATATAAGGCTCGACTTGTTGTTCATGGTTTTATGCAAAGAAAAGGAGTGGATTATGACAAAACATTTTCACCAGTTATCAGTATTTCTGCGTTACGTATTGTGTTTACTATTATTCTGCAAGAAAATTTAAAAGTTTATTCACTGGATGTTAAAACTGCATTTCTCAATGGTGAATTTATTTACATGGATCTATCTGAAGGATATGATGATGATAATAGTGGAAGGAAGTGCCGGTTAAAGAAAAGCTTATACAGACTTGAGCAGTCACCTTTTCAATAGTATGTAAAATTTTTAAATTTCATTCTCAAATTAAACTGTAAGCCATTGAATAGTGAACAATGCATTTTTATTCGTCAGTGTAAATTTAAAGAAATTCTAATGGCTTTTTATGTGGACGATTTATTAATTGCGGGTACTGATGATGATGAAATCAAAATTATAATTGGATTATTATCAAAAGAATTTGAAATTTCTAAATCTGAGACAGTTTCTGAAATTTTAGGAATTAAAATAACATTTACACCTGATGGACTGTATCTAGATCAAGAAACATATATTTTAAATTTATTAAACAGATTTAAAATGTTAGATGCTAAAATAGTCTCTACTCCCATGGAAGTAGGAGCAACAACAGCTGATTTTGAGTAAGGAAGTGCTTTTTGTGGACATTACCAAGAACTAATAGGATCTTTAATTTATTTGGCCTATACATCTCGTCCTGATATCCTTTATGCTGTAAACTGTTTGAGTCAAGTTCAAGAACACCCTACTGATAGTGCTTGCAAGTGCATTGAAAAGAGTTTTGAGATATCTGAAAGGTACTTCAACTTTAAAACTTGAATATAAAAAGTGTGAGGGTAAAATTTCACGCTTAAATGTCTATGCAGATGCCAACTGGGGTGCAAACCCAAATGATAGAAAATCCATTTCTTAAGCAGAAATTGTTGCCCTAGTACAGCCCTTCAAGATGCATTGTGCTTGAAAAACATTATTTTGGAACTAACTAATATTAAAGAAATCATGGTTTTTGATGATAATCGATCCTGTATTAAGTGTGTAACAAATGAAAACAACAAAGGTCGATTAAAGCATGCAGACATTAAATTAAAATTTATTCGACATTCCTTGAATTGTCATGATATAAAAGTTCAGTATATTTCATCCAACCTACAAATTGCTGATATGTTTACAAAATCTTTATCAAAGTTTAAATGAAAAGATCTTTTACGATTATGTGGATTAAAATTGTATTAGATTGTATCATGTTGATGTAAATATTGGATGGTTTGAACATTTCTTAATGTATGCTTATTTTTATTGATTTATATGATTTTATTATGTATGTTTCTTTGTGATTAAGGACGAGTGTTTTAAATAATATAATACAAGTAATCACAAAGAAACACAAAGCCAGTCTCTTTTTGTCTGTAAAGCTGTAGTCTTCTAAGACGTCCGCAAATTTAACATCAATCGTCTGCTGCTCTGCCTTCTTATTGGTGGTTGTGTTCAAGCCGTCCAAAATCTATAAATATACTATGTTCTGTTCTCTTAGTTTAGTATATGTATAATTTCTTTCTTTGTAACTTGATTTATTAAATAATCTTTTTGCGATTCATGGACTCTTGTTCGTTTAACGAATTTCAACACAGTACTAAAATACATAGAAAAACTGTATATCTAAATATGAAAAAATAAAGAATATAGATATATTTTCTAATTTAATTCTCTGAATGAGAGAGAGATTATCAGTGACTGACTTAAATGCTCTAACAAAATTTTATAACACCAATGAAAGCAAAATAAATAACTTCTAGTTCAAAATCATATCCTTTGGTAATGATTTAGTATATTTTACAATTTGAGTTAAGCTAGAGGATTACGATAAAGCGCTCTAGCCTTACGCAAGCAGAATGTGTACATTAACTATTTAATTATTGATGAGAATTTAGATCTATTTCTAAACAATCAATTTCTGTGCATTAATTATCGGCTTTTTGCTTAAATTAAATTTAAGGTTGCTTATATCGTATAATTAAAATTTATTTAAGATAAAAATTTTCAAAAGGTTTATTGATTTTATTTATAAAATGGTAATGCTAACTGTAAAAAAATCTGCAGTATCTTGGTATTTTTATCAATAATACATAGACGTTTAGACGTTTTGTTGTTAGAAAAACACGCCATTAAAATTTTCAAGTTAAAATCCTGCATTGACTCTAATTTTATAAATGTTCAGTTTAAAAAAAAAAAAAAAAAGGAAAACTTCTGTTTAAAAAATTTCATTAACTCTCTGACTGCTGAATACCTGGATCAAAATCGTTTCAAAATATATTTTGCATATTTGAATACATAAATATTGGAGAATTGGGGAGAGAGAATGAGAGAGAGAGTCAGTCATTTTTTTCCCAAGAAATAATTTTTCACACTTATTGCGAGAAGCTCAGCGCTTAGAAAAATCAATTTCCAATGTTATCGCAAATTTCCTTGTTAAATATACTTCAGTTGAATTAAAATTAGTTTTATTTCTATTACTTAATATAAAAAAGTAAAGTGCATGAAACGTACAATAAAATATATTGCACTGAGAAAAAAATACATCACTATTACCGAAAAATTTATGTCACTCTACCACTGAAAAATCTAGATCACTAGCAAATATTGCTTTCATAATTTGATAAATCAACAAGAATATATTCTGTCAATCGTTGAATATGTTCAAGGACTATTAGGAAGGCGGTAAACACGCTAGAGTAGCTCTAAATACTAAGTACTTCAAACTCCGAAATCTAGTGCAGACCTAACGACATCTGTTGGTGAAAACATAAACTAAATATTTAATACTTTTTTAAAACCGTGAAAAGTGGAATGTGCTCCTCAATAAATGAAGAGGAAATTATGTCCGCAGATATTAGGGATGATCAAATTTTGCAGCATTTAAGTTGCTCATGGAAATCTTAGCATGAAAAGTCAGAAGACTTAAGTAGTATTTAAAATCAAATGTGGTTAATACCAAGTCCTTCAAACACTGAAATTTAGTTGACAACTAACGACATCTGTTGGTCAAAAATAAACTAAACTTTTAATATTTCATATAATTTATTTTACTGGTTAAATTGTTATCATTAAATGAATTCCAAAACAAAATTTAGAAATTAATTGTAAACACAATTAAATAATTTATATTGAATAAAAAATATATGCTTACTTGCTTTTTAATGATCGCATTGAGATTTAACCAAGAACATTCCCAGAATGAAATCTTGAACTCTTCACTACCATCATCACAGAAGAGGGAATGTAGAGCTCATAAAATAGATATGACAGCTTATTTCAAGACTAATCTGAAAATATCAAATGTTTTCTAAACATATATATTTTTAAATTAGATTCTTGCAAACTTGAAAATTTTTATTGAAAGTGGTGTCAATTTCTTTTTTTTACATTTTACAGCTGTACTTAATACATTTATAGAATTCTAACATTATTTTTTCTACGAAACATTTATGTAAATTTCTAATCAAGTTATACTCGAAAGAAACAATATTAGAATGTGAATTAAAATGACAGACTTTTGATTAGAAAATCATCAAAATAATAGAAAAATATGTGTTTCACTTTTTCAAATTTTTAATCGATTTATTCAACTTATATTTATAGAGATCAATGGAATTTCTTAAAAATAACATATTTTTAAATATATACAAAACTACTTTACACAACAAATGTATAAGTAAATTATTGTGAGTGACACAAATTAATACAAAGGGGAATTGTAAAATTTAGAAAAATAGTTTAAAACAGATTAATTAGATTTTAAATTTACTCTTATGCCATACTTTAATATTACACATGATTTACAGAATTTTTAATTCCCAAGAAATATTTCACTCTCGATTTTCAATCTTTCTGTTTGAGAAAAAAGCATTGCAATAAATAACGATTTTATTTAATCACTGAAAATGAATTTTTATTATCCGATATTTTCTGCATAAAATAGTGTTTTTTACATCTATGAAATTAAGTTAACATTTTGAACAGAAATATCTTATACTTGGTTGAATGTTTAATACAAGAAAATTTGTCATATTTCTAGAATTTTTCAAACACACGGTCTCTTTGTTTGTTAAAAAAAGGGGAATATGATTAATTTTGAATGCCTTTTAGATTATTTAATTCAATTGCTTACTGAAAAAGTAACACAATTTCTTATGTTCTGCTTAAATTGAAGTTTACAATATAATATCATTCGAGCATTTAATCAATATATTATTTGAATAAATTAAAATTTTTGTGTTTTCATTTCGCGATCAAAGCTATTTTGCAATTATATCTTTCATATTGATACATAAAATTAATACAAGAACACTAGAATATAATTTAAGCAAATGGATATAATAAAAATGATGAAATAAGTTTAAAAAAATTGGCAAAATTCTCATCAACTTTTAATTGTATATCTGGAAATATTAGCTTTATTATCTGATCATGAATTGCTCCATGTTTCAAAAGCGATTCATTTCACTGCTTCGAAACTAATTTAAACAAAAATCAGGGTCATATTTTGGTTTTTTGATTACACTCAAGAGAGAGAGAGAGAGGTTTGCAGATTCTCTAAAGAAACAAATTCCAGAAACTTCAAGGTTCTAAGAGTGAGACTAAGTTTTTCCAAGTAGTTTCGACACTCAAACATTGAATATATATTGCTCTATTTTTGGTCAAATGTAAGTGAAATTAAGAACACAATATTTTTAACCATATTTTAGAATGATCATAGAGATAAATGTAACTAAAAAGAATGTTGTTCATTTAAAACTAATAATTCTTTCAAAAACATTAAATAAGTCTACAGCTACATGAGAGATGATTTTAAATAATCAAATACCTTTATATTAATTACATAATAGTAAATATTTTTAAAGTTTTTAATTTTATTTGCTTTATTCCTTTCTTCTAATTTATTGTTTTCTTTTAAAAAATGCATGAAAACTTATTTTGTCAGAATCAGAATGCTTAAACGAAATTCGTATGATAAAAACGAAAACTAAATGAATGCAATAATTAGTTTCACAAAGTTTTAATTAACACAATCACCATTACTACTGTTTAATAAAAGTTATATACAATTTACTTCCTCATATTTATTTCGAATACTTTTAAAACTACCAGAAACGATGCTTTAATAGGCTATTTTTATTTTAAATAACTTGCTTCTCTCTCTGATGTTCAGCGGATGACACTTTACTTTGTAATTAATGTAAATGTATCGTTTTTTCCCGCATAATCTATCGCAGATTTTTAAAATACATTGGAATATTAACACAAACATATTTATGTTTTTTTTTTCTTTTTTTTTTTTGTTCATATTAAAACCGGTTCTTATAATTTGTGAAAGATAGATCCATCCATCCATCCCTATATATATATATATTGCCAAATATAAAAATTTTGCAATTCTTCCGATCCCATATATCATTAGACGAAACACATTTACAAAAACGGATTCGTTAACAAGTAAAACAAATGTCATATTTAGTTATAAATAAATATTAACTATAATAGACAAAGAAAAAATTTAATCGGTTCTTTGTATCAAGAAAAAGGATGATGTATTCACATATGTTACTAAATTAAATGATATAAGAAACGAGATAAGCTAACACAAAAATTAAAAATTAAATTTTAAGTTTAAAATTTAAAATAAATAAGGATAAGATGCTTAAGGATTCAATTAAAAGAAAATGAATTCAACAAAAAAGGAAAAAAAATCTTGTACTTAAGAAGCTTAAACACAATTTTTATACATAGTAAATTTTTTTTTCATGAATATTTAGACATATAGAAGAAACTTTGTATCTAAGTATATACATAAAAGTAAAGTATTTAAATACATTTTCTGATTTAATTCTGTGAATGATATTACCAGTGTGACTGATTTAACTATAAAAATTTTACAGCACTTATGAAAGCAAAATAAATAACTCTTCTACTTTATAATCTTATCCTTTCGTTATGAGCTGGTATATTTCCTAAATTTGTGTTAACTAGAGAATTACGAAATCGCGCTCTATATTTACGTAAGAACACGTACCTTAACGTATTAATTACTGATCAGAATTTATATAAATTTCTAAACAATCAATTTCAGCGCATTATAATTATCAGTTTTTTGCTTCAATTCAATTTAAGATTGCTCATATCCTACAATTAAATTTTATTAAAGATGAAAATTTTATTAATTTGCAAAATTTTTATTGGTTTCATTTTTAAAATTTTACTGCTAACAAAAAAATATAAATAAATAAATAAAAATAAATAAATAAATAAAAAATAAATTATCAATAATGCATAGGTTTTGTTGTTAGAAAAACACGGCATTAAAATTATCAAGTTAAAATCCTACATTGATTCTAATTAATTTTATAAAGTCTCAGCTTAAAAGATAAAGAAAAATTCTAATTAACAATTTTCATTAAGTTTCTGATTGCTGAATTCGACAACTAAATCGCATCAAAATATATTTTGCATATTTGAATTTATAAATATATTGGTCAATTAAAATAATAATTTTTCTTCCTATAAATAATTTTTATGTATTTATCGCGAGAAACTCAGCTGTTAGAAAAAACCAATTTCAGATGTAAAATCGCAAATTTTTTTAAAAATAAATTTCAATTGAATTACATTTAGCTTCTATTCAATTCCTAATACAAAAATGTAAATTGCATTAAGCTTAAAATAAAATATTTTGCACCGAGAAAAAAAATACCTCACTATCATTGAAAAACAGAGATCACTAGCAAATTTAAAATTATTTTCAGAATTTGATGATTTATCAATAAATACGGTCAATCACTGAACATTTTCTAATTCTGAAGTTAGAGAAGTAAATATACCAAGTACTTCAAACATCTAATTTATATGACAGCTGGCGACATCTGTTGATCAAAATAAACTAAATATCTTTAAACTGGGAAAAGTGGAATGTGCTCCTAAATAAATGAACTTATGTCCTCCAAAATTAGGGATAATCATATTTTGAGACATTTGAGTTGCCCATGGAAATCATAGCATGAGCAGTCAGAAGACTTTAGTATTTAAAATTAAATGGGACAAAAAAATTCATGAATTGTAATTTCACCATTGTAGATGGATTGTTTAAATTTGATGGGGATTATTACTTTAAAAATAAAATATTTCAAAATAATTTAATATTTACTAAATTTAATCGATATAATGCAATAAATATGTGTTATTTCATAAGATCAATCCGGACTAGTTTACAATTTTTTTTTCTCGATCAGCTTTGCTGACATTATTAGTCTTGTTTCTATTAAGTCGGGAATTCAGAAAATAATATAATTACTTTCATGTATGAGTATGAGTTTCTATAACAAGGAAAATATCAAAAAATAAATACATAAAAATTTAGATAAATATAAATTCATAAAATCAATCTTATTTTTTTAAAAAAAAAAAAAAAAAAAAAAAAAACTTCAAGTTATTAATTTTTTAAGAATAAATACAAACATCTAGAAGTTTCTAGAGCACTGGGAAAATTAATTAAATCTCGAAAAATGTTCAAACATGCTAATATATTTCCTAACAGTTATCATTTTTGTGATCGAAGTGTTGAGACAGTGGAGAATCAAAGTTAGGAGTCCATTTTACTATCTCAAGGGTCGCCGCAAACTAGTCCACCGTTGCTCAAACATGGTGGATAACTACGTGATTTCCAGCAGGTTGCCATAAAATGGCGTCACGAGTGATAAAATTAACGCAATCAACAGGTGGTTCTTACGATTTCAAGCCACGTAGAAGAATTTAAAATATTCAATTGCAATACAAGAATTTATCATTGAATGCTTTAGAATTATAAAAAATATCAATGTTTTATAATGTTCAGATTTATTTCTCAAGGTAACAGGTGTTCGGGGGAACCACAAGATAAACGATTTCAATATAATAAATCAGCTTATAATCAAATTGCAAGTGTTGGAAATTGTTAACAAATTTTGATTCCTCAATATTTGGAACAATATTATTAAGCATATAAGTGGAATTATTGAATGGTATTCTAGATCCAGGATGTTACCACGCGGACCCCTATCCTTTCCTCATGTATCCCGGAAGATTCCTTTGCGATGGATCTCACATACGGAAGTAAACGCAAGTGACTATTTCTTATTTGATAAAAATGTTTTGACTTTGAGGGGAAATAATATATCTCATCCATCGTTAATCCTCCACTAAAGTTTTTCTTTTCCTCAAGCATAACTGACAAAATTCTTTGCTACAAGAACGTTCAAGTTCTGCGCAAGCGCGCTTTTACATCTCTGCAGATGTTATATAACTACTTGCCGCCATTTTTGCTATGAAACATTTTATCGCTATTTTATCCAATTATTTCATAAAAAAGTTAAAATATTTATATTTGTGTTTATAAATTTGATTCAATTATTGTAAATTAAAGTAATTATGAATTCTAATTCAATATGAAATCAAATGCATAAATATTATTGCTCATTGCGTAGTTACTAGAAGTGGAAGGGAATTTGGATACCGTTTATTTTCTAGAATTCTACTTTTTATTAGTGAAAAGAAAACCTATGTCCTTCAAAGTTTCGTTGTATTTATGGCTTGGAAGAGTAGGGTGCTAGCTCAGTGTTAACCTCGTCATTAGAATGTGGCTCAAAACTACAACTTGACTCTGGCAGTATTTTAAATTTTGGTTGACAAAAATTAAGTTAGAAACATTGCAATAAGCGTATCTAACGAAAATCGACTTTAGCGCATCACGTTTTTCAATAACTAATTATGTTCCCATAACTGTAATAACTTAATCTAAGCTGATTTCTTTCCGAAGAAGCTGCACCGTCTTAGTTGTCAAAGTGCAGACAATGGCGGGCAATCGCAAGAAGCCCTTCCTCAACAGCCACCTACGCAAATTGTCCAGAATGATCTGAAGTACAAAACGAGAACTGTATTGATAAAGACGAATTCAAAAACTAAATTACTGAAATGTGAATTATAGGTACTATTTCACACCTAACATGTTCGCAGAATTTTGCATCTCATCGGATTCCTATTTATTTCGCGATAGCTGTACTTCCTATATGAGAATGCCAGTCCCAGGCATTATATAACCAACCACCAGTTGATCTCCATCGATCCGGCAATGAAAACTTATAAACTTAATGGCAATAGATTACTGATAACCAGATTAATGATATACTTAATCAAATATTATTTTATCGAAAATTCACTTGAATTTAATTGAAAAAAATATTGCTTACCTATATTTCTGATGATGTATTAGGATCAAAAGCAAAACGCAGCCACAACATCAGCAGTTAGATGGATAAATGAGGAAATTCGCTATATGACGCTATCTTTGACGTTTGCACCAAATTGTATGATGCTGCCATCTATTGACAGACAATTCGATATATTCTGCATAAAATCCGTGAAGAGAGGGATTTTTTTTAAATTCGATGTGCTTTCAGAATTTCTTTGGAAATTACAAATCAAATACTATTAAAAAAACTTGAAAATTAAGAATAAAATTTTAATAAAAATTGAGAAAAAAAATTATTAATCAAAATCACAAAAAAATTGGTAAAGCTGGAAGTGAAAATATCAACAAGTGAATATTTCTATTTTTAGGAGCATGTTAGATTCTCAATTGTAATGAAAAGTGATTCCATACTTTTTGGATCGATAACGGAATTCCACTTGTTTTATAGCATTGATAGAAAATAGTTCCGAACAAAAAATTATTATAAAGATAGCTAAAATTATCATTTATGTAAAAGTGATTGAGGTTGATGATTTTACTTAAAATTCAGTATGTTTAAACTTAAATAAAAGTATCATTTATAAGTTTATATTATTTATAAAATTACACTTTTTACGGCAGATTTTTTTTTTAGAAATAAATTTAAAACTTACAGTTTCCTTCGAAGTGGTCAGCATTAATATTCGGAAGAATTTTCTATTCATGATTCGTTCCATATTAAATGTGCATAACTTGTGTCTCACAAGCCAAATATGACTTTCAAAAAGATCCATTGTTTTATCAACGATTTTACTGTCATTTTAGAAATCGGTTGTCGGGAAGAAATCCTGCTCCACAGCCATCTTTGTTTCCATAGTAACCTGTGTAGGTAGGGATGGTTTGAGACTCCCTTCACTTCGATACCTTGTCTCTGCAGTGTAATATTAGTCGTTCTCCTCTTCTTCCATATTGAAATGTCAAAGATCAGAGCGTAAATATAAGCGTTAATGAATGGTATCTTCATATATTTCAACACTTAATCTGGAAATTCATTCTAAATTTTAATGCACATTAAAATCGAGTGAAAAAAAAAATATTTTCGCTATATTAAATATTATATACCTATTTGAGATTTTCTTTTAGCTTCATGTATATTTGTTTTTTTATATATTTTTTTCCTCATTTTTTTACATTTATTTAAAATTATTCTCTTAAAAGCGGCTATATTCTTGCTTTGAATATTACTTTTTCTAGTTTCTTAGATTTGAACATACGTTAAACATGTTTCTTTTACATTATGAGGTTATATTTGCCTGAAAAAAAATTCACAAAATAGAAGATAATGAAGTTTTTAAGACTTTAACTTCAGAAAAAAAATTTTAGAGCAAGATTGTTGTATTAAATCTATAACCGTTCACACACGAAAGGATTTGGCATTTCGATTTAAGGGGGAAGAAAGTAATTAAGCACACACACACGATGCCTCTTAATTTTTCGAATTCTGCTTACTAGAGTAAGGAAATCTGGAAGGGGAAACAACTTTTAAGGGCGCCATTTTTCAATAGGTATTGCTTTTGGCTTAAAATGTATGCCTTGCAAATTGAAAACATTATTATTATTATTATAGAAGTTTAAATTACTAAAGAAAAATAAACTATGAAAGTTAACAACACTGAAGAAAAACTATAAAAATATGACAAGATACAAAACTGACTGAATATTTTAAATTATGAAATTTTGGGCAATTTTCAAGTTTTTTCGCTTTATTTATTTTTTCGCTCATTTGTCTACTTGTAATATGTACCACCAAGTTTTTATATTGATATTTTTTGCATCATTTCTAGATATCAATATTTAAATTTTTTTTTAAATTATACCTTTAATATAAGTAAATTGAGCACAGAAATATTTCTGGCTATTCTCGATTGTGATGATGCAAAAAAATTGGCTGATGCACCGAAAATCTCATTCACATTTTAATTTAAGAAATGTACACGGAAGATAAGAATTTCTTAAACTATACAAAGATGAGAGAATGAAGAATTGTAAAGTTTGTCGGATACGGTAAGCACATTTAATTGTGAAAAGGAATATATTCATGCGTTCTTTTAAAATGTATTTCAAAGTAAAAATCTTAAAATCACATATTGATTTATCAAACTGCTCTTATTATAAATGATTAAAAAGTCTTAAATGGTTTGAATAAATTAAATTAAAAAATTTTCGTACATTTTTCATTTAAATAAAACCAAGTATGAGGATAATCACTTAAATTAAATGGAATTAATCGAAAAATTTGATGCACAATTCATTAACTTAATTAAAAGGTTTTATAATGCAGGGAAAATCAATAATAATTTCAAGCATTCCTTATATTTTTTAGTAATACTTCATTGTATGAATATAGAGAAATTCTTTTTCACTCCAGACTTTATATACAATTTTCGTGTTTTCTTTATTTTATTCGTATAGTCACTGCTCACACAACTTGCCACAAATAACTTAGCTTTGTATGCTTCTCTCTGTTAATTCTTTTATTATTTAGTTTAGAAATTTTAACGAAATAGAAACTAGGAAATTTAGGTAAATATTTTTCCCAAGTGTCACCAAGAATACTTTACGCATTTAAATACTATAAAAAATAGGATATTCGTATTTTTCAAGCGAAAAATTTTAACAACGTTATGACATAAGCTGATAAATCATTTGTAATTTTACATTTGAATTCATTATACCAAATATTGGGTGAATTCAGTCTCAACCTTCACATTAATGTGTTTGCATAAGCCATATGTTGCCATATTACTAATTTTTTTGTGTTGAACTGCATAGAATTTCTAAAATTCCTAGTTTACGCCAACAGCTGTTGTTTCTCGGCAACATTTCTTCCAAGCAATCAAATTGCAAGGAAATGGAGTGAATACATAATTTGTACAAATTATTTGTCAAATAAAACTATTTTTAGTTGCTTAAGTAAATGTAGGGAACCTAAATAAAGGGTAGGGGGAGGAGGAACATGTTTCTAACCAAAAATATTTTAAAAATTTATTTCGATTACTTAAGTATTATATCATTTTATACATTTGTGTTTCATCAGATTTGAATTCTAATTTAGAATTTTTTTTACTGTCAAATTATCGATTTCAGTCATGTAACAAAAAATAATTTGCTAAATTTTTATTTAAAATATTTTAGGGTTGAAATTATAGAATTACTGAGTTGTGGGTAATGTAATAAAGAAAAAATAATTTTTAAAATCTTAGTGAAGTAAATGAATTCTAATTTGCATAAAAGTAATCTCAGAAATTCTTTTTGCTTAAATAAATTTAAATATTTTATCAAGCAAAAGTTTTTAAAAAAATTTAATTTTTTTTAAACATTTATTTTAAATGAATTCTTTTATGAAAATGTTTCATTTATAGAGAATTATTCTTTTGAAGTCAAACAAAATTATATGCATTTTGATCTAGAAAGTAATATTTAGTATTTAGGTTAAAATTGTGAAGATACTTTTAACTGAATGCATGCATAATCAAAATAAAAAAAATACAAGGGTTTTAAGTTCCAATGATTCAAGATGAATTATTTATAATAGTATACGTTGTTAATAATTTTATTGCGCATTCATTAAATGTTTATCAATTTTTTTCCCTTTTAAAAGTATGAACATTTATCACAAACTTTTATAAAAGTAGATTCTAATACACTAGCATTTGGATAATGATTTTTATATATATATATATATATATATATATATATATATATATATATATATATATAAAGATTAGCAACATACGCTTAATATAATTTAAGCACTTTTGCCTTACAAAGATATATTTTGCCGAGATACGTGGTCTGCAGTTTTTTTTATCCTAACTTTGGGCATTTTGTAAAAAAAAGCGTTGAACTCTACTTATCTAAACCATTAATCGTGACTAGATTTGATTGGAAATGGTATCTCTTGAAAAGCTGGTTTATTTTTTTTTTTTGGGAGTGACCCTTCCATTGAAAATGTTTAGAATTTTTTAATGAAATTGGGCATACAAGACTTCTAAGTAACAAAGGACTGTAAAACGTTTGAAGTCTAAATCATCTAAATGCAATCCACTGCATCGTCAGCCAAATGACGTGGCCGACAACATCAGTTTCATCCACTCTGCATCAGCACAGGGATGATTGGAAACGGATTATAAGTAACTTTTAACTTGCACAAACTGTCACCAAGTTATTAATATGCGTCTGCATCGATGCGGTTTCTGTGCCATTGTTTCTACGTCTTATGGATTGAAAGCGCGCTAAACCGAATCACGATTAAGTGACGAGATTATTATTCATGCTGGTAACTTTTCTGAGCTTGCACACCACAAACGGAAGGACAATAGTTAAAAATACTTTACGCATACTTATGAGAGTTCAAATACGGTGCCCTCTTCCGACCGCATGCGAAAGTCAAGATACCAAATTATTTTAATTTTACATCATTAAAAGCAATTTAAATTCATGTATTAAACAAAAAATATAAGAAGCTAACATATACTGCAATGAAAAACTGCACACTGAGCAGCTTAATGCTATTATAAGCCATTGATATCCATTGCGTGAATTGTATTCCAACATACTTCAGTGGCATTTATTCGAGGGTCACAAGGGAGAAAACCTGAAAAACTCCCAAGCACTCACCCTGACAAACGATCAACATTTATACCACTTTGTTCAATATAATGTCTGGAACCATATCCGTGACCTAACATAGTGAACAGCTTTGTTTTACATGACTGAAGTATATACCATGGAAATTATAATCGAGACATGGTAAATGAAGTAAAAAACATGGATGCAATGGTCTCGTTCTTATGATTGGGAAGTAATGGATAGTATATCTGACCTAAATAATGATCTCTCGTGTTTCATAGTGGCGATTAGAGAATATAAAATATGTCAAATGGAGGACACTGTACATACGCTTTAAGAAAATTGAGAGTGCCAACTCAGGATTTTTTGTTTGATTACTTAAGTTACGAAGCGCTCGGTTATGATCAACGGCAGTCGGAGAGGTGCTAGGAAGGAATAAAAAAAATAACCCATATTTATGTATCACATAAAATTTCATTATCTTGTAACCATTTATCTTTTTCTATCTTACAGTGTGGGAATCACTTTTTCCTTTATGGAATAAAATCAAACTTCTTGCATATTTAGCGATTTATTACAAACTCTGATAAAGAAATGGCTTGCATAGATTATTTGCAAAAAAATTTAAAGTGATGCGAATCTTATAAAAATTAAAATTCTGTGACTTTTGAGTATTTCGTGTAAATATGAAAGAACTTTTTATACTCTTACATTTAACATTATTTTACGTTGATAAAATTTGAGTAGTCTAGCACTAAATGCCCATTATTCAAATAATAAGAGAAGTATGGTACAATTTGACACTATAGCTAAATGCAGATAACAGAAATCTATCTAACCAGTATCTGTTATTGAACTCAATAATCACCACTTCGCAATATCGGTTTATATTGAAGGGAAGTGATCATCCGTGTTGGTTGCATGCAGTATGGAAAAGAATAATTTGTATGCAACAACTCTGTTTAACAATGTTGGTCATAGGTATTCCCAGTGGTTATGATTTTGTTACCGCATGTTCATCCAACTACAATTAAATTTCTATTAAATACATGTTTGAAATTGAATACAAGCAAGCGCGCTCAGTTCCTCTCATTTCGGTTGCAAAACTATGTTCTCGTTGTAAATTTGTATTACTACACGTTAGCCTCTATTTGTTAACGCTCATGTCATTTTCTAAAATCTAATTAAGATAAAACTATGAGATAGTTCTTAAACACAATTGCCGCCTTTAAAATTTTCAATCATAAAAAGCATTTCAAAACGAAAATGTTTAGGGAAACTCATGGGAGACAGTTTTTCGATAACATGGACATAAGTGCCAGCTTAGGTGTCGATTTCATCACTTGACCGCGATTAAATGCACAGATTAAAGTAATAAAGGGATATTGAAAGTCATAAAATAACGGTGTCAGCAATTTATTTTGCAGAAATTCGGACGTCGTAATTGTTAATTTTTCTCATTTTTTAACTTCTCAGTATGCGAATTTTGAGTCTGATATGTCAGTAAAGTATTAACCAAACAATTCTCCAGGTTCAAAACAATCTCAATATCCTATTTTTCGAGCAGTGCATTTGTGACCGATACCTAAGTTTCGTGGGCAATGTTATTATTGATCTGAAAGAAATATATACAATATGACAGTTATACGATATATATTCGAGAGGCATAATTAAATAGTTATTAAAACATATTCTTAAAATATAATTCACAGAAATGAGTGAGATCCCCGAACCAGGATTTGCACAAGGGACCTACTCTTTTGAAATAATATACACTAAACACTCCACCACCGGCCTCAAAACCGATCTAACTAGAAGAGACGAAGAATGGAAAAACAGTATAGCCAAATTATGTATAAAAGTAAGCTTCAATATAACTATTTTAGAAATAGATTTGGCAACGTCATAATTTCGTTTTGTGTTAATGTGTAATTACTGATATCTTGAATTCTGAGGTTTCAAATAAAAACTCAATCTTACTCAATGCGAGCTATAAGCCTACGAGCATAAAGCTCCAAAACTGTTTTTTGTCGTAACCTAACCTACTGATATCTTAATTAACGTTATTTTGGATTGTAGATATGTATCAAATACCCAACTATAACAATTAAAAAATATATACACACTATATATTAATATAGAGATTTAAATATATGTAATGAAGACATAAAATGATAAAACTTTAAAACGGAAACCAATATTTCTTCAATTAATTTCGAAAGTAAAGTAATGCGAACACTGTGTGAGACACCATTTGCCAACTTGTTTTTCTATTTAATAAAAGGGTTGTTTGTGCACACAGCCTTTGGAATTTCCTTACAATAGCTAATTCTCGATTCCTTTTTTTCACGTTTCACATGTGTAGTAAACTATCTTAATGCTCATATAATAAACTATCAATACATCATTTAACTTAAGAAATTTTTAGACATACAGAAGCATCCACCAAAATCAACTTCCAATATGTCAAGCAAACGTTTGCAGAAGAGTTGCTTGACTGAACGAAATGTAGTCTATTCCTACCTTTCAATAATTCTCTCATTTATTTCATTATTAATCCCAAGAACTACGGAATTTAGGAATCATTACCATCTATTTTAAAATATCCATCCATTCAAAATTTTTTTTCCACAGAAAAGTTTTTCCACACTATTTTCTAATCTATGTATTGCTAGACAAGAATAAAGAGCATATTAAAAAATAAAATTTGTTTAATTACACACACATTTTCACTCATTTCTATTATAGTGCATATATTTTATTTATATATAATATTGTACTTCATATATTTATCTACTGAAATTCGCAGTAATCAGTTTATTCTCATCAAAAACTCTTTAACCGTATTATATTACATTAATTTTTATTTGTACTTCCAATATTTTGCTTCTTTTTTTTGCGTACGAAGCTGTTTTATTATTAGCTAATCTTTCAGCTGGAGTCAATGATTGATAGAACTAGTGTTTTCACTCGCCTTGACAATTGTTTTGTATAACAAGGTCATGGGCATGAAATTTAACACGCTTCTTATAGGGTGTCTTCACAACTATTTTCATCACAGTAGTACCCTGATTGTGATGAATATGAAAAACTTCGCTAAGTAAACTAGTTAAACTAAATACATTACAATAACAGAACTTTAATATCCTCTGCATTGTTTGCGAGAAAATCGCGCTACAATCCAGAAAACTAAATGGAACACATTTCTTTTGCATACATAACGAGTCTCGCAATCTGATTTGGCATTTTATTCAGTATACAGTAACTGTATACTGAATAAAATGCTAACTCAGATTTAGTTCTCATTTCAACGTAGTTCAAAATTTCAGACCCATTAGTGGCTTGTAGATGGATTGGTTGGCAGAAATGAGCAGTTGAAAAATAGGGACAAATACTTCCTATTGATATTCATTATAACTATCATGTATTTTTAAAGGAGCAGAATATTTATAACCTCACTCAACACTTGTAGTTTATATTAATTAATAAATGTTTTAAACTACCAAAAAAGGTAAATATTCATGACCTTCATTTTTTAACATTAATCCTATGCGTGTTTGACGTTCACTGTATCTTCAATTTCCAAATATTTATATTTTAACAAGTCAAGCCCGTAGATTGTATTCAAATAAGAAAGAATAAAATTTTTGTAATTTGACTAATTCTCGAAAAATATCGGAGTTATCAAAATCATATTTGGTTAGTTAATGACGTATAATTTCATTCAGTTGAATAAAAAAAAAATAGATTTAGATTTACTTAAGTACAGATTTAGACAAACTATTTTCGTGTTAAAAGGGTAAATATACAATTGTCTCTCATTTTTACTGAACCGTAATCTTAGTTGAAAACTTCCCTCAAGATGATCTCTGTGACCTGCCAAATATTATTATATATATATATATATATATATATATATTGCAAAACCCATTTTAAGAGTGTAGTGGTTTTCAAGCATTCTGGTTTCTTTTTTCTAACAAAGTAAATATCGTATTCTTGCATACTTTGCTAAGTTTTAGAACAGCACTTGTATTTCTCCATTTACAAATATAGTACGCAATCAATTGAAATTAGTTTGCTCTCTGGGTATACTTAACCATAGTCAGTTAAGTCAAAATCAGTTAAAAATTACAGATGATATGTAAAGTTCTTACGCAATTATGAAGTGTGTAAACGTATACTTTTTAATTAAAATATTTATTACTCTGTTAGATTAATTTTTGGAAAGTTTACTTTTATCAAATGCAAAGATTGGCTTTTGTGTGTGTGTGTGGAAATAAATTTACTTTAACTTTTGAATATTTTAAAAAAGTATGAGATGATGTTTACGGTTTCTTCAAAAATTACTTTATACCACCTATTCTATATGTTTGTAACTTCTCATGGTTTAAATCTTTTCTACTAGTATTTCGTAAGAGAATTAATTCAATTGAGGACTTAATAGAAAAAAACCAATAAGGCATTCATGTGTGTTACATGGTGTTACATCAAATGTGTTACATGGTGAAATGAAGAAGCCACACCAAACAAATATTTTACTAACGGGAAAAATCATAAAAATACTTTTCTTTTTTGAGTTTGGCCTTATCACCCAATACATTACGTTCTTATACAATATTACAGAAAACGAAAACAGAGTTTTAAAAATTTTAGAAATATGACGATAAATGATTAATGTTGATCGAAATTCATTAATAAAAAATTATAATATTAACTTGCGATAATATTCTCACACATTTCGTTATTAATATTTTAAGTAATATAGCATAATCTGCAAAACATTGTGTAGTTAAAATTTTAATGATTGGATGATAAGACCAAAAAATATGCATATAGTACATAATGTACCCGCATATTCATGTAGCAGTTTTTACAATTACAGTAATCTTTCAATTCATATACATAAAATTAACAATTATACATTGTTATTCATACAATGCATCGACACGAAATTGTAAAATCTAGTTTTATAATTAATGCCATTGTGAGCTCATGATTTTGAATGAACTGTAACTTCCAGAGTTTTTCCTTGGTGCATACAGTCTGAAAGGGAAAAAGAATACATTTATTTAATGCTATAATCAAGCAAAGATTTAATTACAAGCATTCAATAGAGCAATACAAGCATCTAAGTTTCATTAAAAAATTATATCATAAATATATGAATGTTTATATTTGAGAATCATTGGGAATGAAATATAATTTGTAAAAATGCAAATATACGAATTTTTTTTAACTAACATTTGTATACTAAGTTTAAGAAATGATAAACATAAGAATATGCTATTATAGCAAATAGAGACTCAATTTTGATGAAGAAATACACTCACTTCCAAAAGTTCATCAAGAAGATGTAAAAATGCCAGCAAATCAATAAAGATAGCTCTGATTGACACAAAATTCAGCAGGAAAGTAGCATATATATTTATGCAGAAAATAAAATCAATGAATATACACAGAAATGAAGACTAAATTTTTGTAGCTTATGAGATACACAGAAGATATAAACAAAATTATGTATGAAATGAAAATAAACAGCATAAAATGAGAAAAAGGACATTACTAGGGTACGTAATCCCCCCTCATCTGTATACAAATTTTACACCTTGTGATCATGCTTTCAATGAGGTGGTCAACCACCGCAGATTTAAGCAATAGCCATTCTTCTTCTTGTAGAGCAGTTTCCAGCTCAATAAGAATGACTGGAGGTAGGAAACGTGAAGATACAGCACGGCCGAGAGCATCCCAATGGGATTAAGGTCGGGAGAATATTCTGGCCACATAATATACGCTATCCCTTCACTCTCCAGATAGTCATCGACGATGTCAGATCTATGGGGACGTGCGTTATCGTCCATTAAAACAAAAGTAGGGCCAACTGCTGCAACATACAATCTCGCAATTGGTTCCAGGACTTCATCTCGATACGGATAAGCCGTCACAGAACCCCGTTTAGATGTGCAGGTCGGTGCGGAATCCTTATGAAATCTCTGATCACATCATTATGATTCCGCTTCGGAATACGTGATGCTCGGCATTGTTTTGGGGCTGATTGCGTGTTCCTTGTTCCCGCTATATCCATATATGCTTGTCATCTGGCTCCAGAGCAAATCTCGACTCATCAGTAAACATGACATTGGCCCAGTCGGACACAGTCAAATTGACATGTTCCCGGCACCAATTAAATCGTGCCTCTCTTGATTGGACGGATAAGCAAACACAAATTCGATGTACCCGGGCTTACAGTCCACTCATATGTAATTTTCGGCGTACAGTATCTGCAGATATCACCTTACCAATGGATACTGAAACCATAGATGTCAAACGTGTAGAAGTCGATCTGCGATTACGCTTGGCTAAAATCACAATATATCGCGGGGTTTGTAACCCTTGAGCGACCGGCTACGGATTTTCGGACAATTATCTGCGTGGTTTGGAATTGTTTCCATGAACGTGAAATTACAGAATGATGAACGCCGAAGAAAAGAACATCTGAGATCGACTGTCTTGCTTCAATGCGCCCCACAGTACGCCAGCACTAAGAATCTTCCATTAGTCTTTTGGAAGTTGTTGGCGCCTGAAAGCACATCGCCCTCCTTCAGTCATACAAAAGAAACTGGCAGTAGCGATGTGAGAGTCGGAGAAATAAAGTGTGTGTTTTATACAGTCCTTGAGTGAGTATTAATTGAGTTAAAAACTGAGCTATTTCATAAAGGTCATAATCTCTCAGGAGAAAATCAGCAACCTATGGATCTATATAATGGCTATAATTGATAATTTACGCCTCTGCTGAGTATCGTCAACGTAATTGAGGTATGTGACTGAGTAATTTACATGTTCTGAGAATAGATCTTTATAAACAATACTGGCCATTAAAATTGCTACACCAAGAAGGCGACAAGTTACAGACGTGAAATTTATACGAAAGAAGGTGGTGCTGTGATATGCAAATGATTAGCTTTTCATCGCATTCAGACACAGCAGGCGCCAGTAGCGACAACTACATTGTGTTTAAATGAGGAAATTTTTCAGCCCGTTCCTCATACACAAATTGCATTTGAACGTTGTTGCCTGGTGAAAAGTTGTTGGGATGCCTCGTGTAATAAGGAGAAATGCGTACCAGCACGTTTCTGACTTTGATAAAGGTCGAATTGTAGCGTACAGGGATTGTGGTTATCTTATCGCAGTATTGCTGTTCGCGTTGGTCGAGATTCAATGACTGTTAGCAGAAAATGGAATCGATGGGTTTAGGACGGTAATACGGAATGCCATGGGGGATCTCAACGGCCACCTAGCACTAGCACCCGAGAAGGCAGACATATTATCCGCATGGCCGTAATGGATCGTGCAACCACGTCACGAGCCGTGAGTCAAGAAACGGGGTCATTTGGAAGACAAGTGTCTGCACGAACAGTTCGACGACGTTTGCAGCAGATGGACTCTTAGCTCGGATACCATGGCTGCGGCTTCCCTTGACGCTGCGTCATAGACAAGAGCGCCTTCAATGGTGTGATCAATAACGAACCTGGGCGCACGAATGGCGAGACGTCATCTTTTCAGATGAATCCAGGTTCTGTGTACAGCATCATGATGGTCGCATCCGTGTTTGGCGGCATCGTGGATTCGTCATCGTCATACTGGCCCATCACCTGGCGTGATGGTATGGTATGCCATTAGATACACGTCTCGGTCACCTCTTGTTCGCATTGACGGTGCTTTGAACAGTGCACGTTACATTTCTGGTGTATTACGACCCGTGGCTCTACTCTTTATTCGAGCCCTGCGAAACCCTACATTTCAGCAGGATAATGCCCGACCGCATGTTGCCGGTATTATAAGGGCCTTCCTTGATACGGAACATGTTCGGCTGTTGCCTTGGGTAGCACGTTCTCCAGATCTTTGACCAATAGAAAACGTCTGGTCAACGGTTGCCGAGCGACTGGCTCGTCACCAAACGCCAGTCACTACGGTTGATGAACTGTGGCACCGTGTTGAAGCTGCATGGGCATCTGTACCTGTACATGCAATCCTATCTCTGTTTGACTCAATGCCCAGGCGTATAACTGTTGTTATTACTGCCAGAGATGGTTGTTTTGGGTACTGATTTCTCAGGATCTATCCAGCCAAATTTTTTGAAAATTTAATCATTTGTTATTTCTAGTATAATATATTTGTCCAATAAATATCATTTTGTTATCTGCATTTCTTCTTGGTGTAGCAATTTTAATGGCCAGTAGTGTATATTGAAGTATTAATAACTATCCAAAATGTTTAAAGGCCTAAAAAAAAGAGGATTAATATTAATTGATATTGAGTTAGGAGAAGATGTAAATGAGAAAATGACTTTTTCAGAATTAAGTAGTATTATAAAACAAAATCAGAAGTATGTGACAGAGAAAGATTCCGTTGTAGAATTAGCAATTACGATAATTGAAGAGCGAAAGTCGGATGAGTTGCGGCAACTAGAGTTAGAAAAAATTAAGCTCGAGCAGCAAAAATCTGAAGAATTTCAAGTTAGAATTAGAAAAAATTAAATTTGAAAGAACGAAAATGGAATTAGAAATTGCTTGCGTGAAAGCGGAATCTAAATCAAATTCAGAAGGTGAAAATGTTGAAAATAATCGGACTGAATCTTTACTCTCTAATAAAAAGTGTCCGTACTTTAACTATTAAAACTCCTTGTAGACCTGAGGGTTGGAGTTATTTTTTGCATATTTAGAAAGGGCCTTTATTTCAAAAAACGTCCCTGATAGATACAAAGCGGAGATTTTGTTCAATTTGCTAGGGGAAAGGGCGACTAATGTGATAACTTACATAAAGGATGACGAGTTAAATGAGTATTCTAAAGTAAAAACAATAGTACTTCGAGAATTTGAGCCTACCCCTCAATCATGTTTAGAACATTTTAGGAAAGCCCACCAGAAACCAAATGAAACATACGTACAATTTGCAATCGCGATTAACGATGAGCTGGGAATATTATTTACAATTGAGGAAGGTAATAGATTTCGAAACTCTCAAAAGATTTAATGGTATCGAATAAAATATGGCAGACTTTAGAGAGAAACTACGTGTGATATTAATATGAGACAGGCTGACACATGGTTTAAGCCCTCTGAATTAAGGAAAGTAATTGATTTATATTTTCCTTCCCGAGGTAAGACTTTGGTGGAAAATTCAAACTTTAAAAAATTGTCAGAATCAAAATACACGTCGAGAGTTTTCCTTTCTGAAGTTAACAATAATATGTGTGTTTTATCATGTAATAAGAATCACCCCATATATAAATGTCATAATTATAAAAATATATCAATAAATGAGCGTATTGAGTTTGTAAAATCAAATCAATTCGAGTTTAATTGCTTAGGGAATAATCATAGGGTAACGACTTTTAAATCAAAATATTCGTGCAATATCTATAAGCGATATGATCATGAAACACTTCAATTTCAGTTAGAGCAAAAACAAGAACGTTTATCGGTGAATAATGAGAATGTAAATACTCTCGATGCTAAAGTGAGTTCCTTCCCCTACCACACAGCTTTAGAATTTGTTCCTACTTGCAATAAACAAGAGCCACGAGGTCAGGATCAAAATTGCTTGGCGGCTACTAGCTATACTTCGTCAACAAATTCGAAGCCTGTACTACTTAGCACTTTTGTTTTTTAACCAATGACTTGGGAAACAACTTTGATCCCTTTATAGCAAATTGATATTTGTGTTCCGGAATTAAAAGACATTAAGTTAGCGGATTCGAGATTTAATGCTCCAGGTCCCATCGATTGAATTCTGGGAGCAGAGAATTTTTATGGACTATTAAAACCTGATAGAATTTACCCTACTAATACTAAATTAATTTTACAAAACACAGTATTCGGATTTGTAGTTAGTGGTAGTGTACCAATAGTAACTGAGACTAATGTACACTGTGGGCTTATAAACGAGGGTGCCAATTTAAACAAAATTATGCGGAATTTTTGGAAAATAGAACAAATTGAAGAAACACAGAAACTTGAAACTGAGAGAATTGAAGCTAATAATCACTTTATAAAAACTCATAAAAGGGATAAATCAGGAAAATTTGTGGTACAGATGCTATTTAAAAGATCCGAAATTACTGGGAGAGTCTAGAGAGATAGCAGTCAAAAGATTAAATTCCTTGTGGAATAAGTTAGAAAAGAATCCAGAGCTTCTGGCATTATATCGTCAATTTATGAGTGAATATGAGTGCTTGAATCATATGCAAGAAGTTTCTATGAAGCAAGAACCTGAAGTAGTCTACTATTTACCTTATCATGCAGTTTATAGACCGCAGAAAACGAGTACAAAATGTAGAGTTGTGTTCAATGCTTCAAAAATTGCTTCAACTGGTGAGTCATTAAATTTCAAACAACTAAATGGTGGTGCAATTCAAGATGATTTATTAGCTATAATATTGAGGTTTAGAAAACATCTTTTTGCTTTTACTACCGACATTCAAAAAATAATAGAACGATTTGGATTGATCCTGCACAAAGAGACTTACAAAGAATTGTATGGAACGATAGTAAGGAAGCGAATATTAAAACGTACCAATTATGCACAGGGGGGAGGCGACGTATGGAACCACTAGAGCTCCATATTTGGCTCAGAGATGTCTTCAACAGCTAGGCTCTGATGAGCAACTGAAATTTCCATTGGCTTCTCAAGTAGTATAGAAGGATATGTACATGGATAACATATTGAGTGGAGGGTCAAATTTAGAAAGTGTAAAGTGTCTAAAGCAAGAATTAACTCAAGTATTTAAAACTTGTGGTATAAAACTACATAAATGGCAAAGTAACTGTCCAGAGTTAAGAGAATTTTCTGAAGATTCAAATGACTATAGCTTTGATCAAACAAAAACATTAGGGTTGCTATGGAAGGCCAAGAGTAATGAGCTTTCCTACAATGTGTCTAAAAAAGATGCTTCTATGGTTACAAAGAAAGAAATTTTGTCCAAAATTGCCCGCATTTTTGTCCCACTTGGTTTGATAGGACCTGTGCTTACAAAGGCTAAGGTTTTTATGCAACATCTGTGGAGGTTATCAATAGACTGGGATGAAAGACTGCAATCAGATGTCGTACAAGAATGGTTACAGATTTTTGATGGGTTGTGTGACATTAATTGTATTAAAATAAATCGATGTATGCTATTAGAAAATGTTGTAAAAATTGAACCTTTTGGATTCTCAGATGCATCAGAGGGCTATTACGGTGCAGCAGTCTATCTAAAATGCGAATCAGCGAGTGGTGAAGTAACTTCACATCTAGTGTGCAGCAAGGGAAGAGTTGTACCAATCAAAAAACTTTCGATTCCATGACTTGAACTGTGTGCAGGTGTATTGCTATCTAAATTGAAGAAAAAGGTTAGCACTTCCCTAGAACTTATGATAGATCAAAATTGATATTTTTCGGACAGCAAAATTATTTTGTCCTTTATTCAGAAGTCTCCAGAAAAATTGAAAACCTTTGTCTCTACCAGAGAGGCTAAAATACACGTTCTGATAGATGTTTCACAATGGAGGCATATATCATCGGAGCGAAATCCTGCAGACATCATTTCTCGTGGCTGCAATCCAGCACAACTGAGAAATAATTCGTTGTGGTGGCATGGACCACTACTTATCATCGAGGAATTAGAGGCGCGTAACAAATGTGAAGAGCTAATTAACGAGGACTTAGAACATTTTAATACAGAACTGGTTAAGAGTGAACGAAGGTTCAAGAGACCTGTTTTCCTAGTGACTATTAACTCTTTAACTGAGGAGTTACTTAGTAATACTAACAATTGTACTTAACATGTACGTATTTTGGCTTTTCTTTGTCGGTTCCTTACTAATTGTAAATCACAGCAAAAGTCAACTGGCCCCCTTCAATGTAAGGAAATTAATGATACTGAATTTGTCTTAGTAAAATTTGTTCAACAAAAGTGTTTTAAAAGGGAAATTACAGGACTTCAGAAAGATGGTAATGTTTCTGTAGATAATAAGTTAAAAAATCTTTTCCCATTTTTAGATGAAAGGAGTGTTGTAAGAGTTGGTGGAAGACTAGCTAACAGTAATTTTGATAAAAGGTTTCCTATAATTTTTCCTACCAATCATAAATTGACTGTGATGATTGCTGAAATGTTTCATAAGAACTATTTACATATTGGCCCACAAGGGTTATTGTTTCTTATTAGACGAAGGTTTTGGCCTTGAAGTGGCCGTAACCTTTGTAGAAAACTAGCGCACGATTGTGTTGTTTGCTTTAAACCAAAACCAGTACTTTGTCAACAGCTCATGGGATATTTACCTGAAGTGAGAGTAACCCCAATCTTTGCATTCAATTGTGTAAGGGTAGATTTTTTTTGGTCCTTTTTATATAAAATATCCCAATCAAAGAAAAGGAAAGTATAATAAAATTTATGTGTTTATTTTCATTTGTTTTGTGACTAAAGCTTGTCATTTAGAGATGGTAACAGACCTCTAGTGATTTCTTTGTAGCTACACTTTAGAGATTTTTTAGCAGAAGAGGGAAAATTTCCCACATATTTTCTGATAACGCTACTAATTTTGTTCGCAGTAACTCCGAATTAAAGAAACTGAGTAAATTAGTTAGAGTCCAGATATTTTTTAAAAAAAAAGTAATCATTTATCCAAAGAAAAGGTTGAATGGACTTTCATTCCCCCTAGATCTCCGAAGCATGGTGGACTTTGGGAGGCAGGTGTCAAATCCGCGAAATAACATCTTAAATGTGTAGTAGGCAATTTAAAACTAACCTTTGAGGAATTCTTAACTGTGATTGATCAGATCGAGGTAATTCTTAATTCCCGCCCATTGGATCCCCTATCATCTGACTTAAATGATTATGATGTCTTGACACCTGATCATTTTTTGATAGGCAGACCTCTCACAGCAATTGCAGAACCCACCAACATCGTAAATTTACATGACAATAAATTAAAACAATGGCAAAAATTAACTAAGATAGACCAATGCTTCCAAAATGTCTGCACTGACAATTATTTATATAAGTGCAAGAAAGATCAAAGTGGAGGTTCACCAAAGAGAATGTGCAAGTTGGCACTATGGTGATTTTAAAATTAGATAATGTACAGGTTTGTAACATGCCATAGGGCAGAATAATGCAAACATTCCCAGGAAAGGATAAGAAGGTGAGATTAGTTTTAGTTAAAACGAAGAATGGAGTTTTTAAAAGGAGCATTAATAAAATTTGCATTTTGCCATTGCCTAATTAAGGAGTGAGAACTATCAAATATATCTGTGTATCATTATGTATTTATTGTAGTTTATTATTAATAGTGTGTATCATTGTACTCATGTATTATATAGTGTGTTAATATTTTTCTTGAGAATTCAAATTGTTGAATGTACCATGTCAACGCCGGGCGGAATGTTGGCGCCTGCGAGCGCATCGCCTTCCTTGAGTCATAAAAAAGAAACCGGCAGTAGCGATGTGAGTGTCGGCGAAATAAAGTGTGTGTTTTATACAGTCCTTGAGTGAGTATTAATTGAGTTAAAAACTGAGCTATTTTACAGAAGTCATAGAAACACTTATGTCTTGAGAATGAATTGTACGAAAGTTTTAGACACCTATCAGCACTTAAAAAAATCAACTTCTGTAATCCCTCATGAAGTTGGTATCTTATAAGACTATCCTTTTTGCATATTTCTGTACATGAAAGCGCGATTGGCTGTTACCTAACACATATGCATACTTCCATCTATCGCTGCCACGATTTGCATCCTCTTCAGTTCTGATTGGCTTCTGGAAATAAGCATTTTTCTCTCCTTGCTTAATTATTGGAAGTGAGAGTTGTTTGGACTTTTTCAACTTTCTAAACCATAGTTAAATACATATGTTTATCAATCTAACTTTATCTTACTCTTGAATAGATTTAAAAAATATTAAAATTAACTTTAAAGCTACATTTTGCGATAAATAAATTTTATTAAAGATCGGCTTAAAGGGGAAAAAAAAAGAAAATTAATACCCACAGACAAGTTAATTTAGATCCACAAAGTTTTCCTTGTAAGTGAAGAAAGAAAAAGATTTGTATCACTTACGGAACTTTCTGAAACCTATTGAGTGCAGAAAAATAGATTTCAGTTTGAATGCTATAAAAAAAATTCAGAGCAAAGTGATACACTTTTCATAAATAAAAAATCTTGCAAGTTAGCATTTACTGATCCTTCACATACTTACCTTTGTATAAATATTCAACACAGAAATTTTCTCATAATATGAAATGGGTATTAATATATTTAATACTTTGCGAAAATTTCTAAATTAAATACTATTTCTGAATAAAGTTAAAAATTTAAATAAAAATAGCAATCATTGATCTTCATTTATTTTGACTTATTCATATTTTTAATACGTAAAAGTGAAAATTTATTAAAATAACGAAGTCCTATTTTATTAACAGAAAAATATTTGTGTGACCAAGAAAAAAACATCGTGAGGCTGTAAGTATCTGAAAAAGGATTTTATTTGGAGACATTTATCAAGGGCACATTTAATGCGCATTCTATACTTTCAAAATTAGGTTCTAGAAATCTACTAGTGTAAAAAGGCTATAAATGCTATGAGAAAAATTTATAATTAAAATAATTTTGAAACATAAAATAGAACCAAACCAGAAACCATTATCCTGTCTCCTTTCATTTGGGATTACACGCTCTTCTATTCATCAATATTTCTATCAATATCTACGGTTGATTTCAACCGAAGTAAACAGAAAATCAGAATTTTACTACAAATGATTAAAATATCTTAATAGCAAATTATTTTTAGTCATCAATTTATACGATAATAAGCATATTTTAGAAAGCAATTCATCGAGGTAAAATAATTTTTTCTGTTCACATGTATCAGATTCATTATCTACAAAGAAATGTTATATTTTTTTTAGGTTATTATCTAACTCCATCGTTAGAAAATTGAAAGTTGAACCTAAATACTAAGATTCTTAGTTTATAGAGTAAGTTGATTGAGTTATTGGGCTGTACACGCCTATTTTACAGTCAAGAAATTCTTGGGTAGTAAAGGAAAATTTTAATGCGAAAATTGAAAGAATAATGCATAGAATATTTTAGCTGACTGCTATAATTATTAATAACTGCCGAGCTGGCAGCCGAATGGTTAGCGCTCATGCCTTCGGTTCAACAGTTCATGGGTTCGAATCCTACCTTGGGCATGGATGTTTGTAGTGGTTCGGAATCGACTTTAAACAGTAGGTCCCGGTCTATTTAGCCCTCGTGTGCAAAAAATGACCATTGAGTGACCAACAAACAAAGCTATAATTATTAGAAACGTATTAATGTGTATGTTATTTACTGACGAAGAAAATTCATTTTATGTATGTGTGTATATCGTTATGGTTAGGTTCCTATTGTGCGTTTTTCATTATTTCTTGTATCCTAGGCAATCAAGAAATACATGTAGGGGCTTGAAGTGGTGAGTAATTCAAACGAGTAACAGCAAGTAGTGAAAGGAGGGAGGGAAATGCCACAGAATATGTTATTGTAAGGAATGTTTAGTCAAAACTATTTATACAAAGTATGACACTGAAAAGGATGAAAAAATTAATAAAAAAATCAGAGTGAGGATTTGGATATTAACTTCACAAAGACAAAGATATTTGCTTGCAAGAGCTTTAGGAAGTTGCAGTCTTCAAAAGTTGTGGAAGATATATTGCGAAGGTCATAGTCCCGAAGTAACAGTTGTCAAACGCGCTTAAAAAAATCGTATTAGCAACATTTCGTAATAGTTCGTAATAGTTCACAATCGTATTAGCAACATTTCGTAATAGTTCGTAATAGTTCACAATCGTATTAGCAACATTTCGTAATAGTTCGTAATAGTTCACAATCGTATTAGCAACATTTCGTAATAGTTCACAATCGTATTAGCAACATTTCGTAATAGTTCGTAATAGTTCACAATCGTATTAGCAACATTTCGTAATAGTTCGTAATAGTTCACAATCGTATTAGCAACATTTCGTAATAGTTCACAATCGTATTAGCAACATTTCGTAATAGTTCGTAATAGTTCACAATCGTATTAGCAAAAGTGTGATTTGACAGCAACATTTGGGATTTGAGATCTCTTGTGTTTACACAACAGTATATTGAGGAATCACCAAAGTAAGTGCAAAAAAGTCTGGTATTCCAGTTACTATGGAACAAACGAGATAGAGATTGCTTCTGGCTTCCGCAGGCTCACCTGCCGCAATGAGTGCTTAGCCGTTGCCACACATAAATACAATTTAGTCAATGAAAAATTCTCCTGGAAGTTTATTATACGATGGATGTTACAAGGCTTTATAATAGCTTTAAGGCCGCTTGACACTTCACAATTGTGTCAAAAAGGAGTCTAATTAAAATTCCTTACAGTGCCCTAGAGTCCTGTTCAGTGCGAAAGGTCTTGGATTCAATCCCAGCCACTGTTGAAGATCAGAAGATGGATTAGACGCTTCTCCTTGAACGGTGAATGAAATAGGTGCTAGGGAGTTTTCCTGGTTTTCTCCCTTGCGACACATGAATTTCTCTCTATCAAGAGAAAATCCTTCCAGGTAGGAGGTTTACATGGTGAATATCAAAAAACTTCACAATAACTTTAAGACGTACAGTTGTGCATTACACTTTGTCAGAGGGATTGTGGTCTGGACTCACCTGGGTCAATCCGTAGGTCTCCCAGAGCGAAAACTCCCTTCCTCGAACCATTATTAAACAAAGGCAGCTTGGATGCTGCACTTCCACCTTCAGCAAGCATGTCTACCAGAGTAGGTGCTTTGGAGTTTCCATTCTTGTCATGTAGTCAGTACAGTTTATTATCTAAGAAGAATCTTCCCGGAAAACAATTTATGACGTGGACATTAAAATGCCTCATAATAACCATATAACGTTAGGCTGTTCACTTGGCGGCATCAAAGGACTACTCACCGATTGCCATTATATTTGCAACAGAAAATAGGAGTGACCATACGAACGTCAAAGTCACATGAAAGATAAATTTGTTTTTTGTCTCTCAATGGTCATCTTTTGCACACGAGAGACAATTGGACCGAGACCAGCAATTTAAAATGGATTCCAAACCACTACAAACATACAAACTCGAGGTAGTATTCTAACCCTCGAACTGCTCGATGGAAAGCTAATCATTCAGATAGCACTTAGGAGAAAAGACGAAGTTAGAATATGTAAACAATTAACATTTTAACGTATTTGGATGCCAGATGCGAAACAAATGAGAACTGAAGCACTTCATAAAATAAGTTTTGTTGTGGATTTCATATTCAGAAATTGCTTTGTAAGGTAGCGGATTTCTCAGAGCATCGTGTGATGCTTCAAATAAGAAATGCTTTCCAACTTTTGTGGGAATTCTATAGACGTAGGATCGTTGCTTATGGAGATATAGGATTTTCGTTTCATACTGTCATTCGCATTGGTCAAAATCTAACTAGTTTTACGTGAATATGGAAACGATGGTTTGCCGAGGAAAATACTGAACTGCCTGCAGGACTCTCCCATGACTGAGACGACATTATGAGGTCGGCCTAGCACAGGTGAGTCCAGTGTCTGATACCGCGTAGTGGACAGCGTAAAGGCCGAAGGCAGTTTTACAGCATTTTAATATACTTCGTTAATCACCTTTCATAGATCATCCATATTCGGGTATCGTAAAGAAAGAAAATTGAGAACACTGCCAACCACTCACCTCTACGGATATGAATACAAAATGCAGAAGCGCAACATCCCTTTTCCGTTGCTCAATACTGACAGGTATCGAACTCGGAATCTTATGCTTCGAAAAGCATTGTCCTTCTCCTTGCTTTTTCCAGTAACTGGTCTTCTTAGACAAGATTTTTACTCACTGGGTTCATAGTCCCATTAGGTATTGGAAAACTCAGGAAGACGATTTTTGGAGTACAGAGTGTCAGCTTGTCGAACATTACTTCGGCATTTCTTAACTATGCAGCAGATAGAATGTGTATGTGGTGCATCAAACCACAAATTTGGGGACACAAGACAAAGTTTTACCACTCTTATGAGTGGTAAAACTTTGTCTTTTCATATGAGCTCTGCTTTTACGCACAGCATTCTGATGCCCGTATACTCCGGAGACTGAGAAGGCTTGCCTTCTGCGATATCGTTACAGGGGCTCATTATTTGGTGGGATGTTATAGGCAACCACTGGAGGTACAGCATGCATATCTTTAGTTTATATAGCTAGGGAATTGAATGGCAATTTACATTTCTGACATCTTAAGACTAATGCTTTACCTTATTTTCTAGGCCTGTGAAATGTTTGTCCTTTTACAAAATAATGCAAGAGCCTATTTTACATGTCATATTCTGACTTTGGATACATAACCTTCGACCTGACATAAAATTCGGAACATATGACCTTCATGTATGTTCTGACCATAGATATATACATGATCATATATCGAAGGTCATATGTCCTGGCCTGTATAATCTTCGATATATACAGGCCAGGATTACAATGTATTGGATTGTTATTTTAGCCTGCACGATCTCAATATCTCTCACAAACTAGTCATGAACTTCTGAGACTAAATCCACCGTTTATCTCCAGCTAAGGTTAAAGAATCATATTTCATTTCAGCATAGACTTGAAGGAGTATGGAAGGATTTTCCCGTCTCTATAATCCAAGAACTGTTTGACTCCATGAGTAAAGCGTAAGGGACATTTCAGTTATCAGGGTCGACAACTGTTTTTACTAATTTCGTATCCCATTAAGTCTCAAAATGATTGCAAATTTAATTATTTTGTCACTGACAATTCGCTTAAATAAATAAATACCTTTCTAATTTACTTTCCTTCCTGATGTTGCAATTTTAATGATCAACAGTGTTATTCTGAATACGTGGAAGCTAAATAACAGATTTTACGAGTTCCGTCTTCACATCCTTTGATATTCTACATTAGAATAATTAGACATGTAATATGTGAATCACGTTGTAATGCCAACTGATCTGAAAAGTTTGCCGATCAATGCTTGCTCGATGATTTTATCACCGAATTGAACCTGTATATAGGTATCCCAATTAAAAATGCACATAGAGGTAGGATTTTCTCCTTCTGACCACGGTAATTATTTTTTACTTCAACTGGTTACTACATTGAATGTATGTGTAATCTCAAAAAAATGTCTTCATTTTATTAATTTCAATGTCTCACTTATTGTAAATACCCTTGAAAATTAGTTTAGAAGTTCCATGAGGCATGTTTTTCTTTTCTTAATGCATACTATCAACTTTTTGAATTTGTCGCTACTAGCTAATAAACCATTTTGTCAGCACACAGCATACTCCTGATCATCTGAATGCTATTGAAAGTAATTTAAACGTCTCCGGATGTGTCGTTTTCCAAGAATATGTATCACAAGTAATTGCAAAATTCTTAAGTTAAGATAAAAATCTAAAAAACTTATCCTGACAAATTTGGATGTAGGGAACAAATGTAACAACAATCTTTCCTCGACTAACAGCCAAACTAGGGATTTTTTGCTATAATAAACGCACCCTACAGTTAAGTTATACATAGTAAAACCAGTCTGAATATTATTTGTATATTTAAAGAATCAAAATTTATAAAAACAAAAGTTTTGATATGCAAAAGTGTTACATACTTTTATAGAAGGCAAAATATTATGCAGATTTAAACTTCGTGACAAGTTCATGGCTAGTGTTAATTTGGAAAATTTTCAAGGTTTCCAAACTTTGCCCCAGTCTAGTAGTCTGGACTCTGTCTTCGAGATTCTTCAAAAGGTCTCGGTTACACAGAGTGACCAGTACCGTCATCTGACTGTATACTGAGATTCACGCTGTCCTACGGTTCAGACGACTCTTGCTACTCAATTCAGGCACAGATGAAAGATATTCAGAAATATTGTTTTTCAGCTACCAAAGATGGATTAGTTACTTTCATTGAATAGATGTGACATGGTGCTAGCAGTAGACAAAGTGCATCTCTTGCGGTGATATTTACATAACAATATTTGTTCTCATGACCACCTGAAACAGAAAACAGAATGCGATTAAAACTACTTGTGAATCCACAAACCCTCCCCCCCCCCATAATTCTATATTTAAACTGTCCACACTTCTGTTATTGCCACTGATGTATTAATGAAAACATTTCAGGATCATTCCAAATTTTTACTTCCAATAGCAATACATTTTATTCCATTTGATGTAAGATTACCTTATAATGGCTAACGTGAGAAAAAATTGCTAATTTTGAGTTTCAACAAAATAACTTCTAGCATATAACTTGAATTGAAAAATTTACGTATTTATTATTTTTTAGTAATTTGTTTTTAAATATATTTTTTACACACACAAATTAAGGCGTATAGACTACATTTTCAATTGCATAAACACAACATGAAAAGTTTTTTTTTTTTTTTTTTTTTTTTTTTTTTAATAATTTACGACAAAAAAGGTAGCGTAGAAAATGATTATACTAAAATTAAGGAAAAAAATGCAAAATATTTAAATTTTACTTTAACATTTAAATATTTTATAGTAAAATTTTTTAAGAAAAACATGCTATTCTAAGGAGTGGACAATGAAATAAAAATGCATATTTTGCACTCTAAGAGTAATTCATCAAAAGGTAACGGCATGAATTGCTACATAAGATAAGGGAGAATGTATGTTATAAGTGATACTGTAATATTCATAAGAGGCGTTAAGATTATATGTGCTCCATTTATAATTTATTCTAAAAATTAGTTCATCATTCGTCTCAACCAATGAATTACTTAAATCTTATTATTTGAAATAAAAGCAACACACATTTGCTTTCAGTATTTCCTAGCAAAATCATTTATTTTAATTATTTATAAACATTTGTAAAATATCCAGTCATAAAACTGAATATGGATAGTATTTAAAAATTTTTAGTTCTTAAAAAAAAGAGTAAAAAATTTTATTTCTTAAAATTTATATAAAATTAAAGTATTGTAAAATTTAAATACTAAAATCTTTCTTCAAGACTGAAGTACATTTCGATTTTATTTATAATGAGAAACACAATACGAAACTGGAAAAAAACGTCGAATTTCAACTTTAATTGTCGAGGAGGAATATGGGATAAAGTTACAGCATTACGTAAGCACATTTTTGGGTAGTTTGAAACTTCTCCTTCCTCGTGAGGACGAAACAAAAATGCAGATATATATTAATGTATATATATATAATATAAAATAATATAACCATAAAATAAAATAATCATTATAGAAATCCAATATTTTCGTTTACCCCCATCTTTCTTTTGATTGTACCAATAAAAAGGTTAAAACCAACTAATAATCATTAGAAGTTTTAAACTATAAATATAAATAGTGGGGCATTTATTTTAATAAAATAAATTAGATATATATTTATACATTTAAAAAAAATGCACTTACTTTGTAATCTTAATAAAAGTAGTAAAATATACTTTGAAAACATCGAACTTTTTTTATATTTTTCGTATACGTTACTGCATTGAAGAAACAGTTATTGCTATTCTATTAATAATATCAAATTAAAAAAAATAAATATTATACTGTGTAACATGCTTATCCCGGGAAAGGGGAATAAATGGTACATATATTCTTTCTTTATAATATTGATATAGAAAAATCTTTAATGCTGTTGAAACATAAATGTGTGTGTATATATATATATATATATATATAAATTTAACATATTTAATAAACATAATATACAATTAACAATGAGCTTAGCGAATGCGTAAAACAAAAATACCATCATATTTAGAGTGATTGCATGATAAATTATATCAGCAGGTGAACTTAAAAAAAATAAATGTTTCTCTTAGAATTTAAATGAATTCTAAAAAACAATTAAAATAATGTAGACAAACGGGGCTCTACGAAAAATTCGAAAACATACATTAGAAAAACATCCAGAATAGTTCTTTTCGGGCGCAGGAAGTAGAATATTCCTGAAATATAATTCTACTGAAAAATAAAATTTCACAAAAAGTTTAAAACTGGATATAAATTTTATTTTTTGAAGAAAAGGTTTACTTACAGCCCCTAATCACTCTCCTCAGATATCTACAATTGATGCATAAGCGATGATTTGTGAAAAAATACGAATTCTTATGCACTTTTATTTTGCAAATATTGAAGATTCTTATTCATCAGATTTAAATCCAACAGACGAATTATATTCAGTTTTAAAGTCTAAATTCGCTCTTGTGTAGTGCATAATAAAGGCAAACTGATTTGAAAGGAAAAGTTTTGAAAGAATGTTAAATGCAAATTATTCGATGCGATTCTTTTAAAAAAAATTAATGAAATTCAAATTCGTTTTTTGCATTTCATTAATTTTTTTCAAAGCATTTTGTCTTCATAAAATCAAAAATTGACAGACAAACTCCAAATTGAATTTAAGCTTCAAAAGTTGACAGAAAATTTAAATTATGCGTCAATTTAAGAAATTATCATAAATTGGCAGGTAATTTCAATTTTCAGTTGAAAGAAGTTTTTTTCCATAGCGAAGAAACAGAAATTATAAACGGAAAACGAATTAATTAATTTTACTCAAATATAATAAACTGTAAGTACAATTAATAAATGTTTACATGGCATGATAAATGTTTTTAAAATTATAAATTTCACCATAGATAAAGGTCTCTCTCTCTCTCTCTCTCTCACTCACACACACACATATATAATAGTATTTATTTACTTTTAACTTTCCATTCATTTTATACAGGATACACTAACAAATATGTAAAACATTTACAGTGAAGCATAATCCTTTGACAGCATAACTACTTCATTTAGATTAAATAAAGAAAATCATTTTAATAATAATGAACTATAAGTCGGATCTTCTCTTTATCCTGAAGCAATTTTGAGGGCCCTCTTAAACGCTTCATCTAGTTTTCCACAGGAATATAAAACTTGTATTAAAATATAAAATGGAGAAATTAATGGTATTTTATGACTAATTTCCAAACAAATATCCGAATTTCTATAGCTAATCGAGAAATAATTAACATTTTTTATTAAAAATATCTTACGTTAGTTGTTATAATATGATATTTATAATTGTTCGAAATCTAATTTAAGTTTTAGCTACAGATCTTGCTAAGACAAGATATGTGGAATATTGGCTATTCTTTTGTACATGCAGTCTAATTTCACCAGGACTGTTTTTGTTTCAACAAACCAACTTGGTGACTGGTATCAACATACTAACCATTAAATTAGGTAATATTCTTAAGTATTGCCCATCACCCCATTTTGCTGATGCTCATCACCATCTTTTGATAGTTATTAATATAAAACAGCTATAATTTCCTAACTTACTAATAAAACGAATAATAAAACGAAGATTTTAATATACTTAAAGAAACACTATTTAAAAATAGTTTCCTTATTTTATGCAGCATAATCTAACAGTTGAAAACTGTTGAGATTGCTAAGAGAGCATGCTCTACCGTTAAACCATTTGACCTCGTACAGAGAGCAGCATAACCGTTGAAACACGCTGTAAGGCTTTTACCACCTTTAAAGCTTTCCATTTATGAATCTTAAGTCGTATTTAAGTGTACCAAGGGAACAAATGCAGAATCATCAAATACAATTATAAAAAACATGAAAAAACAGCCGCCCTCACTCATTCTTTGACTATAGATTGGATTCAGACCTAACAACTTTCACTTGGAGTACTGTTTAACTAGAGCCTTAACCCTAGAGTCTTACACAAAGTATAATGAAGGTTAATTTTTTTCTAAAAAGTAAATTTTGGTTTCACTTGTATACACTGAGCAATTGCCTATAAGTTTTACTTTTTAAATACAAAGTTTTGAAGCTCATACATTCGATCCTGCCCAATATTATTCCATTTCATTGCTATAAAATAAATCTTTATAATAAAAATATATCCCACAACTTCAAGTACAGTTAATAAAAAATGGATAGAAATTTTCAATTCAAAAAGTTTATTTCGATTAATGATTATAATTTAGAGAAATGTAAAACCACTATTAAAAAGAGTGAATGAAAAAAGATGAGTTGAAGTATGTCAATAGTTAAAATTGGGCATAGAATGACTAAGTGTAATTTCCAATGAATTAGTTGATTTGTTACTGGGAAGCAGTTTTTTTAGGAAGTCATCCTGAAAAAATTATGTATGAAAATAATTCAAATGGAAATACTAAATAAAGTTCACATATATAACTAGCAATTCAGAAGTTGGATATTTCATTCTTCGATTGTTACTTTTTTCGTTATGTAATTCTATGTGTTGTATTACAAAATATGTGCATAAGGAATGCTCTCCAATATTCTTTAAAAAGCCTAAGGATAATAATGCGTGAATAAATCAAAAATTTTTAGTGAAAGTTATCGAGACATCAATACTGGATGCAAACAAATGTGCTCCAGTGAGTAATTTTTTTCTTATTTGCAATTTTGGTTTCACCACAGCATGCTTTAGAATGGCCTCATTTCTGATGAAAAGCAAAAAGATTAAATTAATTACTTTAGGTAATGAATTGGGAGAAATTGCTGCCCCAAGAGTGTAAAGTAATATAATTAAAGAACATAATTATTTTATGAATTATTATGAAGATTTTATTAAAGTTTTATTTGAAAATAATGATTGAGAAGATCGCTTAGATCAAAAACAAGATGAAGTGACATCAGATCGAATGTTTGCGATAGAAAAATTAGAGGAGAAAAGTGCAGCTCTAGAATTTGATCTAGGAAAACTACATTTAAGAAATGAAAATTCATAAGGAAATACTAGCAACGTGAATAATTCTAATTCAGTAAGGTACGAGCCTTACAATTTGCAACAGCTTATGTAAAAATATATCGATAAGGGAGATATAGTTTTTTTCACCTTACATTATTTGAAAAACACACAGGCGCAGAGAATAGGTTTAGATGAAGCTCATTGGGTTTTACATTTTCCATTACTCTTTTTACCATATAAAATCCCTCAGTGTATCTCTCATGAACCAGACGATAAATTAGATATTTACTATTCACATCAAGGAAATTTTATTGAAGATTCAAATTAAGTATTGAGCGATTTGGTTAAAAATTTTATGAACATTTACGATTAGTTAATATATGGAAAGATTTTGAATATGAGCTACGAAATTGTTTTAATGAGTGATTAGATGGTCTTCAAATAACAAGCTTTGAAAAACGTAGACTAAATATCATGGAACAATCAAGGAAAAGTGCTTCCCCCACCATTCTTAATCACTTCATAGATTATTGATTGAATGAATTGGAATCTGGAAAAATTAGCTGAGAAACTTTATTCTTACGAGAATGTTATAGAGTCGGAATAAGAACTTGTGTGGAAAAAAAAAAAACGTAAAATGTATCCAAATTCATTTTAATAATCACGTAAGTAAATTTAATGATAGCAATAAAAATGAAAATTTCAAAAATGATGCAAGAGAAAATCGCGAATTCAAAAAGTTCCATAGGAACGAGTGTAATTTTTATTCGAAGGAAAAACGAATTTGTAACTCAAACAGTGGTATAAATAGTATAAAATGTTTTAACTGTAATGATTTTGGGCCTTCTTCTAAAGTCTTACCAAAAGAAAAAAAATTTATAGAGGATGTGGCAAATCAACATATACAATGGCATTGCTCGAAAAATAAAGATAAAATCAGTTCTCTTGACGATGAGCGTTGAAAATCTTTCTCCTTTCAATGCTTATAGGAAAGACATAAAAATAATTCAGAGAATCCGACAAATAGTTAAATAGATATAGAATCCAGCATACCGTTGCAATTAAATTAATACCGAATATACTCCTATTCAGGAAAAAATTGTTTGAATTTAGCCTTTAGTGTATCATCTTTCTTTCTCTGGGGAAAAGTCAAGTAGAATTAAAAATCGAAGTCAACGTACCATTGAGAGATTCGTTGTGAGAGATACTGTCATTTAACTTAATTGTTGAAAGAATTTCGACACGATATACAAATTAAGTTCACCCGAATCGCTCCTAAGTTGCATATTTGGTATTTGGATTGCACGCCATTTTCTGAGGTGGAAATCAAATCGAAACAAGTAAATTCACAACAGAACCTCTTATTACATATAGAATAAATTTTGTTCACGGAATAACAAAGGATATAAGAAACGGTTTTAATTATTAAAGGGAAAAGAAATTTTTTTTTAAATAAAAAATGGTAAAACGATCATTCCTATAATGAATATTGACTCTGGTGATATTATGTTAAAAGAAAATCAATGTCTTTAATAGTTTAACCAGTCTATCGCAGAGTTGGGATTTAGATTCTGAATATATTTTTCCATTTAATAATTTTCGCAATATAAATAAAAAGATACTGTATGGCACTGCAAATAAAGATAAATTGCACGATTAAAATAGATATTACATTTGATAACGCTATCGATTATGAATAAAAGCTGAAAACCTTGAAATTAATGATTATAGTGAGTGTCTGTGTTTTGCATTGAACGTAAGTGAGTTAGGATGTACTATATTGACAAAGATGGAAATTGTGAGGAATCTTTTGGAAGTAGGCCAGTTTGCTTACGTCCCTATAAAACAAATGCTGCTGAGAGGAGAGAACTCAATTAACCCCTTGCCAATGTCTCTCCGAATTCAGTTCGGGCAATTACTGCGTGCAGTGTTTGTGATGCTCGAACTTAGTTCGGGCAGAAGAAAAATTGTGTTTCTATTTTGTGAAGTCCGAGCTGAGTTCATTTCTACTTTAGAATACTTAATTCTCTATTTTCCTAATAAATGACACAAGTGGTTCTAAGTTTTTACCAATTACAACTTTGGTTCTGAAGGTAGTCCATGACTACAACAACACACTGTGAGGTGATGTTAAAGTCGATCAACATCTTACAGATTTCCCGGTTGCTAGAAAAGGAGGTAAAAAATATTTTTCCATCTCCTATACCAGGCGTTATATAAATAATTCCTTTATTTCGCATACTTCAGCAGGAGGTGCGAAAAATATGAACTTCAGAAAATCAATTGTTGAACTAAATAAACCAAATGTTGAACTACCAGGACCAGGGCGTCTTAGTGTAAGCTTACTGCGCCTCACAGGTCGACACTTGCCAGAACACATCCCATCAATGGGGTAAAAATCTACTCCAACCAGTGTTTCATATGCTGTCGTAAAACTGATGAACAAGGGAAGAGAATAAGGCATGAGACAAAAATTTATTAAAAAAGTGCAATATATAGGCTTTTGAGCAGTACCGTGTTTTCAGATATACCATACTTCAAAAGATTTGTAAAATTTATGTATTGAAAATCATATTGTTGTTTTTATATTATACTAGTTTATACTAGTTATATTTAGCTTCAAAATTTCGTTTAATTTGTTCAATATGAATAACATGTATGTGTAAACAATGTTTTATGTGTATGTAAAAATTATAAACATAGTAGTTATCGTATTTAAAACTTTATTTTTGCAATAAAAAATCATTTTCTAACTCTTATAATAATATAAAAAATAAAATTAAACAGTAAAAAAAATTTTTCTATTTTTCTGAAATATATGTCACAGTTAAGGGGTTAAGACAATTGTAAAAGAAAGAAAAGATCGCATTACAGATTTATCACATGGTTATCTTTAATAACTATCAACAGAGGAAGCTAATTGAAAACGTTTTACTACCTCAAATGGAACAAGCCAATTTCACAGCGTATGATATTCGGTTAAGCAAATGCAACTTTAGAATATCAGAGATAAGTGCATTAAATATTGGTATCATTGTTAAAAAAAGTTTTACGTGATTCAGAAATTTCTGTTGCAGCTAAGAATTGGACTGATATGATCGAACGAATATTTTTAAGACAAGTCTTTAAAATTGACAAAATGAGAAATCAGTAAAAAAGAAGAATTTAAATTTTATTGTTAATGGAGAGGAAATAAAACCAGGGAGATGAGAAAAGTTACGGCAATAAAAGAATTTTCAGCTACTAACAATGTTCATGACCTTGACATGAATGTTCATGATCAAATCTCCGAAAATTGCCAATTAAACCTAAAAAGTCTTAACTGGTTATTTTTGGAGATTTGGGGGAAAATATGCTCAACCCCCTATCATAATTTTTGCAAAAAAAATAAAATAAATAAATAAATAAAATAAAAAAAAATAATTTTTAAAGTGATAAGAAGAGCAAGAACAATCATTTCGAATACTGAAAAATACCCTTAGTGCAACCTGCATTAGCTCTCAGTAAGACCCTGAATCTAAAACGGAAGCCCACTCAATTCAAGTTCTAGTGGTTTAACAGGCATGCTTGTACAATAGGGATCAGATAATAAATGGGGGTTGGTTTATTGTGTCAGCAAAGGCATTTAAATTAAGAAGATCATTCAAGCCAGTTCTAATTTATGGTCATTTTGTAAACTCTCGAAAGAGTAAGACAATATTTATTAGAGATAAAATTCAAAACAGAGTGAGACTGTCAAGCATTGATGTAGGCAAAATCAGATAAACAATCATCAGAATACAAGATGGTGCTATTTAATTCAAGAATTCGATTAAGATGCAGAACATAGAACAGAAAGGGAAAAGACTTCTGCAGATGCAATGAGCAGATCTACAGCATGGGAAATAGGAAGGCAGTTTGACATCCCTCAAATATAAATTAAAAGCTTGACTTTAAAAATGAACAACTTGTGATGACACAACAGGCTGCTCTAGAAATACAAAAATTGAGAAATATTTAAGAAAAAGGACCACGAAAGAACAAAAGAAAAATAGCTAGTAAGAAATTAATATCTTTAAGAGTAACAGATTTTTAGATACTTAAACGAAAACGCAGAAAAGAAAATTTTTATTATTTTAAAAAATGAGGAAGAGAACAGTAAATTCCATGATTTAATAAGGCGTTTTTGTGTTGACAGAGGCGTAAATAAGAGTTGTATTGGTTTCCTTATATGAAACGTTATGTATGAAGGCATGTTTCAAACAAATTTGAATGATTAATTCACAAAATTCGCGCAAGCAAACAACATTGTTTATTAAATTCAATGAAAGAAGATAAAAATCATTTGCAATTATACATGTTGACTATTTAGGACCTTTTGTTAACAGCTTTGAAGTTAATTAAGAACTTTTGATCATGAACAAATTACTTGTTTTTATGAATTGAAAACATTTTGAATCATAACTTCCTATTTAATGTCATTTACAGAAATTGTCAGAAATTTTCAGGCAGAAAAATAAATATGAGCCAATGGAAATGAAGATACAAGTCAGTTTTTTCAGAATTTTTGATGCATCATATATTTGATTTGTAAATAAATGCGATAATTTGTCAAAATCTAAACTGGCGTTCAAAATTAAGCAGATATGATCATCTGATCGACATTTATTTAAACAACTGAAAGAAACAAACTATAACAGGGAAACAAGTTCTTTTGTCGAATGCGTAAACTTGCGTGTTAGGGCTCAGTACAGGAAAATGTTCTAAAAACAAGCGAGGCAAAAGTCTGCATTTTGTTTTTTCGCAAAACGAATTAAATTTCTTACTTTAAAGAATTGATTAAATTTAAAGAGCGAAAAAACGAGTAGCAATCAATTTCAAGAGACAGATTGAAGGGCAGAATCTTTGAGAGACTATAGAAGCAGGCCAATCTTAAATAGATTTGAAGAGTTTAATGTTACGGAACAACAAAGTTAACGGAAACTTACTATGATTTGATTTATCACTCAACGGTTATGTTTTGCCCAGTTTAAACTCTTTATGGTGTCTATTAGATTGATGTTTTCACACAATTAATCTGAGGGATTGAGGGCTACAATTTAAAGTAGATTTTAATACCAACTAGTGGACTACCAATATCCATGGTGAAAATGTGATCCGAACTCACGAATTAAGGAACTGAAGGCCAGAGGGCTGACGGTTCTGCTCCAAATCGGAGCAGTAACTTATGAAAGTGTCACTCAAAACTTAGCGAAAATAGCTAATGATATGGGCATTTGAAATGCGAGGTATCGGAAATTTATATTTCATTTGATACAAAGTTTTTCTCTTATAATTTATTTTATTAAAATAATTATTTTATAATATAATACTATTATAAATGATTGCTTTTTTTTTTTTTTTTTTTTTTATTGCTATGCAGACCACTTAGGAAAAGTGTTCTTCTATTCGTAAAGATAGTAGGTTTGGTACAGAGACGAAGAACATCGTATTCAAAGTCACGCACGTTAAACCTTTTGTAGGTTCAAAAATGATTTGGAATATTATTGTGTCATTTTCCTTTTTATCCTCTCTAATACACTTTTGAATTAAATGAATGTATGTCCTTTAGATCGATCTGTGCTTATTCTTATCAGATGTCGTCCTTCTTAAGTCGAATATATCGTCTGCTTAAGTCGAAGATATGTGTGCTACTCTTTTGAGTCTATAATTGGAAAAATATGTATATATCATTATTACGTTTATATGTAGGTTTATTGTTATAATAATGTCCATTCTCATACCACAGCTACTCTAATTTCGTACCTAAGAATACCATGACTTAATTTGTGCAAACAGACCGCTCATAGAAACCGTAGAAGTAATTTGTGAAAAATGGTTTCGCTTTGGTGTGAGAAAGATTTAATCTGTAATCGTCTTTTAAATAAAGATGATTACAGAACATGGCGGATACAAATATAAGAGTTCTTTATCAAAAATAATTATTGGACACACAGGAATGTAAATAGGTCGAAATCTGTTAGCGTGGAAGGTAATCAAAAATTATTAGAGGTTTTTAACAAATGGAGCGAATTGATGGAAAAGCAAAACCTGATTGGATGTCGTACACACTTTCAATTTAGAGCTGAAGCAAATAAAAGATAGCTGCGTAAAAATAGGATATATTAATCAAATTAAAGATCCTATAAGAAATGCAAGATTGTTTAAATTGTTTATCCAATCCAAAATGAGGAATTCTTCAGCAATCCAGCTGTCAAAATTATTCGAAAATCTAAAAATTCTTTAAAAAAATAAATAAATAAATAAATCCGTCAGGTGATTTGCATAATGTTATAAAACTTGTACAAATTATACAACATTTTCATATGGTTCCAATGACATATCAGGACGCTTTCTCTCTGCAAATACTTTAAAAACTATTTTCAACAAATGAAAGTAAGTTACAGGAATACTAGCAAATTGGCTTAAAACTATATTGAGCATAAAAATATCTCGAAATAGATAAAATTAGGAGAGTTGAAACCTCGTCTTATACAATTCATATACGAGTTGAGAATTTAGGATACAAAATTTAATGTCATTAAAATAGGAAAATGTGTAGGAGGTTGATCATTATGTTTGAAAGATGTAGACCAGAATTTATGGCATATAATAGGCAGAACTATGACAAGAGAAAATATGCGGTCTTGTTGAAAATCATTTTTTCTATTAAATAATAGTATTCTGAAAATTTAAGAACAAATAATATAAAACTTTAAAGCCTACATGATAGGCCAAATATGTAACGCAGTAGATATCATTTATGTTCATGAATCAATTCAAACAAAGTATTTTATATTGTATAATATTCGTAATATTTATCAACAGAAATATTATTCATTTTTACAAAACATTAATGTTTTGTAAAAATGAATAATATTTCTGTTAATTAATTTTTAATTTTTAATAATTTTATTAAAAATTAAATTAATTAAATTAATTAATTAATTAATTTTTAAAAATTAAAAATTAAAATTTTAATAAAACATTTCATAATGTTTTTTTTCTTTTTTTTTTTTTTTTTTTTTTTTTTAAATAAAAATTATACGAAGACTAAATTTGAATAAATCACTTTAATATAAGTGAAAAAAATTATTAATTCCCTAAATAATGAAAAATTATACTACTAATAATTACTCTTAACTATTCTATTTTAAACATATGGAAATATTTTGCTATATAACAATAAATATGTAATAAGTCTACATTGATGTTTTCTAATTCTTAATTTAAGAATTTTAAAAAACAACGTGTACATGTTTATCATTTTTCTCAGTTTTCTAGTTGATCAGTTTGACAACTGAAGCATCCATTTATGTATTGTCATATTCTGAAAATGCAAAAGTTTTTCGTAATTATTATTTCGAAAAAGACTTAAATTCTTTGGAAAATACATTTAAATCGCAGGAAAAAATAAGTTTTAAAGGAATAATCGCCCCGCAGTTCTCTGAGTGAGGTATTTTTGAGAAGAAATCGCGACATTTTGCCCAAAAAAAAGGGCATATTACTAGCAACAAACAAAAAGATTTACTGCGAATCTCCAAAATCCAGAGAAAACACGCGGATCATTTGAGTGACTCCCACTTCAAAGCTTGGTGAGGATAATCTTTCCTCCACGCTTCGGAGGAAGGAGACATAGTCCAAAAAAATTTCATTGTAAAATAGCTTTTAATTTATTGCGAAAGACTTCAGTCAAAAATACAGCATTGATTTAATGGGACATTTTCTCCAGTTACTTGTAAGTAACTCATATCGCTTTATTCCATTCATTCTACAGAATTTTGATTTAGAAATTCATTAGTTTGATTGTAATAACGGCTTAGTTAAACACTGAGTTGAAAGAAATTTATGCGAGTCGTCCTAGTTATTTTTAGAATAACATATATAGTTTGTTTGCTCTCCGAAATTTTGTCCAGGCTGGAACAATGAATGTTTATAGGGAACAGGATGAAACTTTATCAAGATGTCGGCCTGTGACTTATTCAGAATAAAAGCTGTCTCGATATTTTGATTAAAACACATTCATAATTAACTTAAAACTTGTATGAACTCCCATGTAAAGTTGCTTCTGCTGTCACGTTTTAAGAGATAAAACAGTTCGCTATATTCTTCTTACTCTAAGGATGATTCTTTTATCATTTTAAACTTTTCATTGATGCGTCACCGCTGGGAAATAGAGAAGAATGTATACGATATCGGATGCCTCTTTTCTATATCATCAGAGTAATTTATTAAAAAAAAATATTCCCCTCTCTCCACTTTCTGAAAAGTATTGTTTTGACCACTTCAGAGAATGCCCTATACGTTACCACTCGAGAATGCATTGGATTCGAGTGAAAAGTGTTTCGCCGATAAATTTAATCACTTTTTAATTAAAAAGTTCTTCAATGGATTGGATTCAGATAAAATGTTTCGCCTTCATATTGCAAAAGAATTCGTTTTCCTATTGCAATTCAACTTCATATTGCAATTTAAGCATGCAGTCACTCATTTTTAGGTAATCTATCAGATATCATTGCTTGATACAAAACATCGTTTTGAGAAGCCGTTAATTAAATTTTGTGATGCATACACTTTTATGTTAAAATGTAGAAATTTAGGTTTACATGCTGGTGCTCAGAGATCTTATATTTAACGGAAGTCATTCTAATCAATGCATTCGGAATAGAAAATACTGAATTGTATTATGGGTCGCACTATATGAGAATGCTGCAGTGACATACAGTGATGCCTCTGCTTTATATTCAGTATTTAATAAATTTTCTTAATGTCCTGTGTTATTTTGAGATCAATCCATGCATATTCTGCTCACCCGTTTCCTGGCCTAACTCGAAGATAAATAGGTGGCTATCTCGAGTTTATTTGTAAAATATATAAATATTAGTAGTGGATATTTGTAGTAAAACAGTCTCTACTAAAAATGTCTGCACCACTGCTATTTGTTAATTTATTTCATACCCAAAACACAATATACAATCACTAATATAACATGGGGAATAGAGAAGAGATTGACAACTCAGATGTCAGCATCATCACTTGAGTTTAGTTTAAAATTAAGAGCTGTGTTTAATGAAACTGTATCACAACACTCTTGCATAACTCGTTCTTTCTGCTATAAAAGAAATTGGGTTCAGAAATTTTTTTTGAAGGTTTTTACAAGTTTCTTACTTGTTTTAAAAATAGCTTTTCGTAACACGCAATCTTTAAGATAAAATAAGAATAAAAAATAAGAAACCAGATTTGATTTTTATGCTTTGCAATGACTGTATAATAACTTCTCAGAAAACTCAACTGACTTTAAATATGGAAATAAAAACAGTTTTTATAATTCCAATTGTATGTATCTTTATAACTCAGATAAGAAATGAGAATGTTAAATGTAATTATTTGTTTAATATAAGTTTATTACAAAACACATTCCAAATGTCAACCCTAGTTACTCTGTATTTAAAAAAAAAATTATACACACGAACTTTTCGTAACATAATTGGTGCTATGCATCGATTTATACGGTTAATATACTCTTTTGAGCAAGACTATTCAAATTATAAACTGATTTTCAAAATTCTTTTACCAAAGTGCCCAGAGAAAAAAATGATAATACAAGATGTTGATTTTAGCTACGCATTTGAAGTATATTCTTAGTAAACTGAGTCTCTGGGTGGAGTAATATGCTTATACTGTGCATGACTGTTGAATCCTTCACTAAAATATACAAGAAAAAACAATCAAATAATGGACTATTTTAAATAACGGAATACTTCCCATTACCTTAAATTTCATAGAAAGCAAGTGATACAACTACCATTTCATATCAAACATTTTAAAACATCATTTTAAGGACACTGATGCTTAAGATGTATAAAACATGCATTTTAGAGTCTAATGTTTGCGTTTGCTATCACTCTTACATGAAATTTTATTGATAATCTATTTCACTGTACATGTGTTTCGCAACTGGCCCACATACAAAGGAAAATAACTTAGCTGATTTCTCGTATTATTTATAAACCCCTTTCTACTGTTTTCTCAATGTAGTTCAGAGATATATATATAAGCCAAATCACTAATAAAACATTCTCTTATCAATCATTGGATCTTCATGATTTTTACGAACAAGTGGGCCTACAGCGTGAAGCATATTTATGAGACCACCCAAAATATCACTCATTTTAATAGTAAATTTCCTTATATGAATAATTTTAAGGAAGTGAAGAAACTGAAAGACGTTGTATTTTCTAAAATTAATCATTAAATGGAAAAATATCGAGTTAGTTTAACACAACAATCATTTTTGAAATACTCGGTTTTGAGTTTTCGAAATCCGGTAGTTTGGTTTGGTTTGGTTTGTTTGTCGCTCAACGGGCATTTTTTGCACACGAGGGCTAATTAGACCAGGACCTACGGTTTAAAGTGGATTCCGAACCACTACAAACATACATGCCCAAGGTGGGATTCGAACCCACGAACTGTTGAACTAAAGGCAAGAGCGCTAACCATTCGGCTGCCAGCTCGGCTTCGAAATCCTGTAAATTGTAACTTCACATCACAAAAAAGTACAAAATAGTAACATCACAAGAAAATTTATAATTTATTTTATAAGGAAATTTAAATACCACATAAAAGAGAAATTATCTGAGTGAGTTATAAGAGTTTGGTTTTTAAAGGCTCTGGAGTATCACTGGGAAAGAGTGAAATACGACTATTTCAAATTCTAAAATTGATACCCTGAAAATTTCAGATAAAAGATGCTTTTATTTAAATATAAAACATTTGTGCCGAATAACAAATTATCAATTCGTGATAATAGACCCTTTTTGTAACTTGAAGCAAAACCAAACATGTTTACTCGTAACATTGTCACTTGACTATTAAAACTGTAAGTCCGTAAGATTAAAGTCCAATGCTTCCAGTTGCTTTTCAGAAACTAAAAAGAAAACCAAATCTGATAAAAAAATCATACAGACTGAAGTAGGCAAAAAAAGATTTCGACCAGTGATATGCTTATAATAAAAATATTTTTTTATAAAAAAGGTCGATTTGGATAGTCCGAACAGTAATATTTACGGTTATACAAAACATCATTCATCTTTAGTAGACATGGATTCGGATGGATCGTGGAACTATGTTTAGTAGACAGATAAAAGAAGGTTCCGTGATAGGGGGGAGGGAGGATAACTTTGCACATGATGGAAAAATTGATCCATAGCGAGCTCTTTGAAAAATAGACCAGTTGTTATCAACAAATGTTTTATCAATATTTTGTAACTTTTAGTCCACTTTTCGGAAGGTCAAGCTGAAATTTCAATAACACAATAAATTTTGATATGGGTTTAAATCAACTTCAAATTAGTTTCGAAAAATAATATTCGAGATTTCATGTTTGCGCGTAGACGTATTCCACAGAAAAAACTGTCAACAACTTATTGAAGTTGATCGGACAAATGCCAGATCTTTAAAAGGATAAGCTAACAAAAAAACACTAAAAACTTGCAGGATCAGATCTCATCATGTTTATACAAGCAACCAATAAATGTAATAATGAATTTGTATGAATTGAAAGTAACATAAATGGGGCAGAATTCTTAAATCTTTGCTCAAAAATGTGATTAATTCAATGAAAAATCCAGAATTCGCTCAGAAAAATGGAAAATCAACATCTTATTAGTTTTGTAAAAAAACAATAAATTTAGTCTGTAGTTTTAGTTCTAGCAAGATAATTGAATAAACAATATTGGAGTGTTGATAAAATATTTAGTGCATATAATATCACTTAAAATATAAAGCATGTATTTTATATTTCCCACATTTGTATACACCATTTTAATTAAAAAATATTCATATAGTTAAAATTATAATTAAGAACATGCAAAGCACAGTGGAATTATAATTTTGTTACAAACCAATATTGTAAACATTAACTATCCTTACCTTCACTATTATCAAAGAAAGAATTCCTCAAATTCTGCCCGGAAAGTTTCTCTAATGGGAGAAAAAAATGATAAAAATTATAAAAAAGAAAATACTTTACACAAATAGTACAATGTTTAAAATGAGAAACGATACAATAACTGAAATCTGAGATTCATCAGACTTAGAGATATTAAAGTTTACTATAATAATGTATCACAATAACCAAAAAAATTTCTTTTTCTACATATATACCAAAGTAAATTTCGAATAATTTTATGTTCTGCTTTCAACTGTGCTAGATATTTGGAGTTTTGTGCCAAATATTATAATTTCGTTAATTTTATGGCACAGTTATTAATAAGCTTATAGTACTTCACAATTTTAACACCCTTTTCAATCTAATGTCTTTAACCAATTTCAATTATTATAAGAAAGATTTCAGAGTAATCCATGAAAATTTGACATACTTTTATCAAAAACAAGCGGACTGTAAATTCGAGTAGGAAATGTGTACCTAGCTTTCAGGAAAATGTGGAAGTTTGGAAAAAAATAATATAATATGATCTTTAAACCATAAACTTATCTTTGTATAAAACGCTGTTTCACTCATGTGATCTCATGTATAGAACAGCTGAAAAACATCTCGAATGCGGCGTAAAATACTTGAAAATTCTCTTTAGTTAAGTTTTTAAATACTGAAATTGGGGCTCTTTAAATTCCTATGTATTTCCGATGAGCGGCGCATTGAGGAAAGTGTACACATGTTCACTGAAAAAAGTTGGTTTGTTGATCGATGACCCTTTTTGTATAGAATGGCTTAGACCAGGGCATCAGTTTTAAAGGGATTCTGAACCATTATGAATATATAAATTAGGATCACGATGGCCTAGTTGGTTGAGGCGTCATTCTCATCATCGAAAGAAAAGTTCGAAATCTCCGGTTTAACCGAACATCCGTCGTGATCAAAAAAGGTAGCTGGGACACACTAAATATGTCATGGCGGCAATGTCCCACAAGTGAAATGATATCTTTTGGGGTGGAAGATCAAATATAGGGGTCCTTCAGCTTGATCCCTGCTTCTAAATTACGAAAAACCGGCTGCTTCAGCCCAACTCAGAGTTAGTCACAGGGAAGTATGATGGTGCAATCAAAGATATCCAAGCCCCAGAGGGGGGAAGTTTACCCAGAAATTGTTGAACTGAAGGCAAGAATGATAATCAATCGGCTACAAGCTCGGCTTCACTGCAGAAGAAAATACGTTTTTCAAAATTGGTGGAAAAAATTAAATATCTATTTTTTAAAAATTAAAACTTACTCTCAGTGTAAAAAGGAAGAATTCTTTGCCGTAGACATTTATGATATACCCCAGAGGTTATGAATGGATTCCAATATTAAAATGGATAAAAGAACCACACAATTGTTCTTGTAACGAGTAGAGTTCGGGAAAACGAGTTATAACATTGCTTAAATCAATTACATCACGGCATAAAAATTTTTATAGTGTGACTTCAAATCAGCGTTATATAATTATTGTTTAAATTTACAATCGGTATAATCAAAATTTTGGTATGCGAATGTTGCTTCTCTTAAAAGTTGTTGGAGATAAAAACAAGACAAAAATTTCATTCCATTTTATGCAACTGTTCTCAATTTAACCCCAGACAAAAATTTGGGAGGCACGGGCTTAGTTTATATATATCTCGACTTTTTATTACATAAGAGAAATGTGTTAATATGTAGATAAAAAGTGAAATTTAAATCATGACTCTGAAAATGCTCTACATATATATATATATATATAAATATATTAACTTTCCTAGATTATTATTATTACATCTAGGAAAGCATAAATTTTTTTTTTTTTTTTAATTTTCTTGTTATTGAATGCATTTCAAGACTGTCCAAAGGTCTCCCACCTATGTCAATGATGTTCTTGGCTGAACACTAACAGAAATATAAGCGTGTGGCAAAAAACTCGGACAAAGTTATTGCGTCACAGAATAGAAGCTACTCTCTTTTTAAATTGTTTATTCTCATTTCTTTTCGTGTCAACTACTTTAATAATAAAATATTTTATGTCTCTTAATTTGTGCATGGTTTAGTTTCTTTTTTCATTGTCAAACAAAAGACCGGTTATTTATTTAAGTAAAGAACATGGAAATCGTCAATTTGTTTAAAGTGACTCGGCAAAGTATCTCTGGGATAAGTATATGGCTTAATAACGCACGCTTTTTAGAACAGTACAGACCTATTTTCGTCATTGGATATTAAACATCTGTTTTTAAGTTCGTGTTACAATTATTAAAAAAAAATCAAGAAATAATTTTTTGGATTTTCATCTGCATTTGCAGTACAAAAATAAGCTAACTGTACGTATTCCATGCTGGCATGCTGGTATAAAATATGTCACAAAAAAGATTTTAAAAATTTCAATGCTTGTCAGATTATCACTGCCACTATAGAAAAAATATGAAGAATTGAATATGCATTCCTGAAAGAATGGGCTCATACTATGATTTTCTCCCAAGTACTTCACATCTACAAGTTTCTCGCTTCAGATATTAAAAAGCAATGGAAAATTTCGCTGTGTAGTACTTGCTATTTATCGAGCATTCCAATGTATCCGATAATCATTTCATTATGTATAAACTATTGTTCCTCATAGTTTAGTGGTAAACCTGCGTTCCGAGGAATGCGTCCAAAACTCGATTACATTCATAGTTGAACAATGGATGAACAATGCTGTGATTCTGCTTTCTGCTTACACATTTATTAGGTTGGTTGGTTTTTTTTGTCGCTCAACGGCCATTTTTGCACACGAGGGCTAATTAGACCGGGACCTACGGTTTAAAGTGGATTCCAAACCACTACAAACATTCATGCCCAAGGTGGGATTCGAACCCACGAACTGTTGAACTGAAGTTAAGAGCACTAACCATTCGGCTGCCAACACACATTTATTAAGATCTGTGGGCTGGGAACAAAGAGGTATAGTGGTACACCATTTGTTTGGGTATGAGCTAGGGAGTAGTGTGCACTTCCTTTCTAACCACAAATACTCACACATGTGAATAATATACCACTTTTGACAAAGTCTTCACGGAAAGCTATAAAACGCGACAGATATTAATAACGTGGTGTTAAATATTATTGTTAAAAATTTTATTCAGCATTATTTCAGTTTGGAAGCAATTATATATACACTATACAATATATGAAACTTGATAGTAATGTAATAAAGTCTTGTACTTACAGATTGCAAACTCTAAATATAATTTTTAGCATACCAGGAATGAAAAAATGAAATATTAATTTTTAGTTAAGACAGTTCTTATATTACGAGATTTTGAGAATACAATAAATGTTTTCTCTAAAGATTTTCAGGACCCTAGTGGCATGGTTGATCATTGCTTTCGTTCTCATTACCGGAGGATGATCAGTTCGAATCCAGATCCAGTCGAAGATTCATCGTGTTTGCTGACGGTTGGGCACGCATTAAATATGTCGATCACAATGTCTTCCATGTGAAATAATACCACTTATTGTCTTCTACTTGGTCCCTGTTTCTAAATTACGAAGCCCTACTTTCGAGACTACCATGGCACATCCATTGAGTGCCCCAGTATACAAGCTGTTATCATTTCTTTTTCTGAGAGTGATGAAAGGATAAACTTCTGATAGCCGTGCATTATACAAGACCAATATAATTTGCAGAAAAATGCAACTACAAAACAGATATAACATTTTTTTCTAAGCTACATTCGCAATTTTGTTTTGAAAATATTAATCAAGTGTGAATATTAGTAATTATATTTAGGCTGATGGCTGAATAGTTAGTGTTTCTGACTACTGATCTGTTGGTCCTAGGTTTGAATCCCGGTTCGTGAACGGATGCTTCTTTCCCTCTTTGTGCTTCGCTGTCCTTGCTTTTGTGATGGTGAATGAATAAGCCACCCTATATTTCATTCATGTGGATTATTTATTCATTGGTTTATGGTGGAGTGACGTAGGTAAAGCCGGTGGGCATTTGTGAGCCAAGCCACGGAGGCTTGGCTCACAGAACCCCAATGATAAATGAGTAGCTAACGTAGTAATGAGTAGTTAACGATAAATGAGTAGCAATTTCTGGCCTTGCTTTGGCGAAGGGTTAGTCACCCAGTGTCCACCCCGTTAGAAAAAAATATATCATATTCAGCACTTATAAAAAACAATAATTATAGGATTTTACGATTGAGATATCGCAAAAAAAAAATCACTGCAAAAAAGAATAAAAATTAATTTCGTTTATTCAACTAATTTATTAATCTACCTCTCACTGGGTTTGGTTTGTTTATCACTCAAGGATAATTTTTTTACACACGAGGGCTAATTAGACGGAGACGTACAGTTTAAAGGGGATTCTGAAACACTACAAACATCCAAATCCTAGGAGAGAATGGATTCAACGCCACAGTGCTCGGCTGCCATTTCGGGGGATCTCTGGAAAAGCAAATTTTTGCTAGAGAATATTTTTTTAAACAAAGATAAGGTCAAATGATTCCGACGTTCGATATAAAATAATCCTGATTTGTGATACAGGAAGCGTATATTTTCTTTCTTTTTAAAAATATACACAACTTTTATTTAATATAATCATGGAAAATATATAAAATGTTTCATTTCCAACTTTTTTTCAAAATTTTGTCTTCTATACAGAAATACGAAACTGCGTCTAACCTTATACTTATATATGCTATTACAAGCCCTGGGTTAAACGCAATTTCGCTACTGAAATTACATGTTAACGATGTTTTTAGAAAAGCATTCAAATGAATGGCCGGTAGATACTTATAATTGGTTAAATTTTTTCTTCACTACCATCAGCGTGTCGAGAACTTCTCATTATCTGCTGAATTAAGCTATTTCCATGGCTCAAAAAATTATAAATATAGGAGTATCTCGAATAAATGTTGTGATCCAGGTAGATGTTTTTTACTCTGGGGAATGCTTAATACTTGTTTACTCTTAATAACACTATGTGTATATATATATATATAATAAAAAAAAGTGCTACAATTTATTATCCAGTATATTTAACACATTCCTAATCAAATATTAGTAAAATCGAACTTCGATAAATATAATAAAAACGCGTATTATATAATTGCTCCAAAAATGCTTCACCCAGAATAAATGGGCTGTGTCGCATAAATGGGTAGAAATCATTCAGAAAATAACGCGAGTGTTGTCTTAATAAGGCAAGATGTCAGAAAATTCATATGCATTTTTTAATTTTAATTTTCATCAATATAACGCTATTATTTTCTTCTTTTAAGTAGTCTGAAGAGAAAACATTGGGCTGTCACGACATACATTTAGAATAAAATACACCCATGTTTGGGACACAGAACTTACAGGACATTAATCGTCTCTTCTAAAGTAAAGTTCTAGTTTCAATCATTTTATAACTAATTTTAGCATGCTGTATAGAAACCCTAATTCTGGGAGGCTTCGCTTGGTGAATTTATCATTTAGTTATTTTTTCTCATTTAAATGGAAAATTTACATTTTAAATCCAAAGTTCTTCTATTTACACACATATTAGTTAGCAAAAATACCTATATAAAAATAGTAAAAATTATATACTTAAAAAATGCCAACATAAAAAGTTTAAAAAAAAAATGGGGCTTATTTTTGTTTTTAAAAATTAAAATTTTATTCCATATAATATCATATACACATTTATTTACAATTTGTGAAAATTAAGGTATTTTGTAGGAGCTAGTATGAATAATTATTAAATGTCTGGGATCTGAACTGGTTTTTTTATAGTGCATGCCACAAGATATAGATTGATACATATTGCCTTCACATATAAACCCAGTGTATTTCTATGTAATATACTTATTGGAGGAAATATGATTTAAAAATATAGTAATAAAAAATATGGGTTTTGAAGAATTTTATAGTTTCTGAACACTCCGTGCCAATGCAGCAGAAAAACCCCACGTACAAGGGTACTGAGACATGGACCTACACCTAGAGCCGGAGAGAATGGCTTTTGCTGATAGCGCCACGTCATGCGTTTGCACATGTTAAGGAAAATTCTTATTTGGCTCTTTTTCATGCACATTTTCCCTGAAATCATTGTTTATTAGGGATGACCAAAATTCCTGCATTTGAAAAAACTTAGTATACCTGATGATATTTCAAAAATAATTTAGCTCCTATTTTCCATAAAAACAACAATCAGGATATTTTCATTATTCAGTAGTAAATTTACTTTTTTTATTTGTAAATGGTGAAATATTTTACATTTGAATATGTAAAATAATTATGTTTATTGTATAAACCTTAGAAGTTTTAGTTTCTTTCTGAGCTTATTTAAAAATTATAAAGTTATAAAAATTGGATAAAATGGGAATTTATATATATATACTTGCCGACATTGAAAATTCAACACCAAAAAGGAGTGGCTAGAAAATATAAAATTTCGGGGTAGACGCTCCTTACCGAGTAACTCAAATGATGTAAAATGTGCAGTTCTCTAGCGCACGTAGTATAAGGAACCGGTAGAGTGGACAATATTCATGCCATTATTGTTGCTTAAAAAATAATTGTTGAAAATTAGTTTTTGACACTTGTAATTGCAGAGAATGCCAGGTTATCCTGAAAGAAGTCAGTTCCAGCAGATAGACGAGTTTACGAGGGGCATAATGATCGGCTTGAGAAGGGCAGATTGGTTCTTATGGTAAATCGCAGCTGACAGACACCTGGACAGTGCACCGGCTGTGGTGAAGATGGTTGAAGCAAAGAACTGAGAAACGTTTGCGGGGTATCGGTGAAGCCCGAGTGACATCAGCACGCGTAGATCTACGAATCCAACGGGAATTGGTGGCTACCCCGCAAAGCATTTTTAAGGAAATTCTGCAGCATGTGCAAGAAACCCTGGTTGCTCCTTTATCAAGCAGAACCATTTGCCGTCAATTGGTTGCTAGTGGCTGGTGCTCATGGTGTTCGTTAAGGAGACTGCCATTGACCCTACATCATAGACGCCAATGTCTGGAATTTTGCCAGATTAGGGCGATGTGGACGACGAAGTGGCACAGGATCGTCTTCTCAGATGAGTCACACTTTTGTTTTTACAATGATAGTTACCGCTTACAAATATGGCGTCGACATGGATACAGGTACAATTCATCAACAATTATGAACGCTGTACATGTGACAACGCGGTATCATGGTTTGTGGCACCATTGGTGTTCGATTCTAGGTTACCTCGAGTTCATATTCAAGATACTATAATAATACAACATTACGTGGATGATGTGCTGCTGCCGGTGACACTTTACTACCTTCAGAGTATATCCAATGCCCTTTATCAGTAGGGTAACGCCAGACCGCACATTGCTCACATCAGCAAACATGCACTGTAAGGCATACAGCTGTGCTTTCCTGGCTCCCATACTCACTAGATCTCTCACCATTCGAACACGTTTAAGATATGATTTTACGCCATTTGCAGACCCTGCCACTGCTTCCTACAAAAGACTCACTTTGGCCAGTGATTAACAGAAAATGGAGAACCGTTTCTAAGAACCATTCCTCCAATTTTGCTCGAAATAATTAAAAATAGGCAAAAGAGTAAGCAGAAATGTAACGAATCAAGAGGGGTTTGAAGTTGACTTATTTCCGTTTACTAGAGAAGGATAAAAAAAAAAAAAAAGAAAAAAAAAGTGGCAAATATGTTCTTATAAAATATTTCATTGGTCCCAATTCAGCGTAAGGACTTATAGAGTTTAAAGAGATATTATACGTGATTTTTATCGCTCCACGATAAGTAAAAAGATAAATAAAAAATAACTGAACAAAGGTGAATAAATACTTTCACTTTCGACTTCTATTTGTTGATCTGATTGTTCTCAGTTTAAGCATTGTAAAAATGTTCACAATTTCTTATTTATAAAGAAACGTGGATTATTTTCTTTTTCAGAAAATATATCATCTAGCAAATGGGAATTTGCGTAAACTGAAAACAGAATGAAGCTGTATGTAAATTAAAGTATTTAAAGCCGCAACGTGAAAAATTAAAAAGGGTAATCAAAAGAGAAAAAAGTATGTAAACATTATTTCAAGTCGTAATACGCAGAATTCATGTATCGAAAATCCCATGGGAGAAAATAAGTTTTTTGATGCTTATTTGAAAAGCGATGACAGAGATTTGTTGGTCATAAGTTTATGTAAGAAGCTCTGACTTGAAAATATTGGTGCAGTTTTGATAGCACGGGGCCTGTAGAAATCAAGTACTAACGTGCGTTCCAAACAATTACATGTACGAGATATTCATCAAACTCACAAGCTGATGAATTGAAGGCCATTCAGCTGTCATAAGACTATAATAGTAAACTGACCAAAGTAACTAAATTAATTTATATTGGAGGCATATTAAGTAGAAAAATGAAGCTTGTACTATTTTTATCATGGAAAATTATATCTTCAGTGACTAAAACTAGCTTTAGAGAATTGGAATTTTTGATTAGTTTCGCTAAAGTAACAATTAAATTTAATTTTTCAAAGGCTTACGACGGCCTAGTAGAAAATCCGTAGCTTTTGAAATTCTAATGTAACTCCGATCGCACTGCGCTTTTGCACGCGTTTAAGTCTCGAATAAACTTTTTTGCGGTGGCAAAGTTATTTAAAGTCGTAATTGTGATTTATCTTAAATCAGTTGGTTGAACTGATTTAAAAGCATTTCAAATGATTTAGCGTCATCTTGTTTTCTGCTATTATTGTCAGTATTTATAAAAATGCCTGAAGCAGATTAAAATAAATTTATAAAAGAATCAACCAAGCATCAGAAAAATATGTCGAATTTGAAAAGAAATATTTGTCAACGTCATTTTTTTCTTTTGGTTTACATTCCTCATTTAAATACCAAAATTGTAACTACTGTTATCTTGGTTTGCAAATGTTTCAAAAGCCTAATCGACTATAAAATGCTTAAAAATATCAAAATCAAATCGGTTTTGAGAGAAAGCCAATGCAAACACTGTTTTCAGCAAAGTATGTTAAATAAAATCTAAGTTTAAATGGATTTAATATATGCTGTGAGAATGAGCTATTACTAAGTTTGAACTTGGACACTAGTAAGTAGTTTGGTCAGAGTTATTTATCGATCAATTGTTATTTTTCGCACATGAGGACTTGTATTAAACCAGGACCTACAGTAATACGATAAAACAGAATTAAAAGTTCCAAGTAAATTCCGAACAAGCATCCAACCCCGGAGGGCTCTCCATAGTCCAGTAGATGGACAAGGCTCATGAGAGCATAAGAACATGGGTTCGATCTCAGCTACTGTTGTAAAACGGGAGATGGATGTTGCGCTTCTACCTTCAGCATGCACGCACATCTGTCGGAGTGGGGTGCTCAGGAGTTTTCCCGGTCATTTCTTTATCTCTTGCATCATGTTAATACGACTCAATAACTATGAAAAGTCCTCTCATAAGGCAAATAAGAGTTGGACATTAAACTACCTTACAACAGCCCTCGACCATTAGGGTGCCTACTATGGGGTGTCAAAACATCCAACTCAAGATGAGATTCCAACCCACGAATTGTTGAACCGTATGCCAGACCACTAAACCACTCAGCTGCCAGATGGGTTAATGTGAATACCGAAGATGCATCTTTCAATTCTGCTTTCCACTAGTATAGTTATGAGGAATTTTTCCTAATTGAACGTGAATACACTTATTGCCGAAAATCTGCGTACAAGCCATTAATGCTTGGTGTTTATACAGTGATTCGTAAGTGAATTAAATTTTTCTTATTAAATAACAGCATTTTAGATACCTTAAATGAAACACATTCTAATAGTGGTTAGTAACAATAATTTGAAAGCAACAATATAAAATAAAAAATGTACATAGATTAAAAAGTTTAAATTAATCCTAGCTTTCGGAAATTCAATGCTTGTTTGGATAACCTTTTCTTTATAAAACTTCTCTCAATCTATTTGTCGTCGATTAAATAAGTTTTGACGTCTCTTCTGAAATGTTATTTTTTCTCAATTTTCTTTCATAACAGATTTTAACATTTCTTTGTGTGTTATGTGATGTTCTGATTCTTCTTTCAAGCAAATCCCACAAATGTTCACTGGGATTTAGGTCTGAGGACTATGGAGGTGTATGCAGTTGGTATTGCACACGATACGTAAGCCAAAACTGTACAATGTGTGCCGTATACTTTGGGTCATTGTCCTGCTGGAAGAAATAATCTTCAATTCAAGTTTGCGGGCACTTTAACGTTTCTTTTTAATATGTTCAAGTAATCAATTTTGTTCATTGTCGATTCAATAAACGCCAAGTTACCAGCTCTACTGTTTCCCATATACCCCCAAACTATAACTCTTCCTCCTCCAAGTTCGAACGTCGGAAGAATGCTTTCTTGAGTTCTGTACCAGGTTTCCTCCAGACATATTTCCTTCCTTTTATTCCAAAAATGCAAAACTTGCTTTTACCTGAAAAATTACTTTGTTCCAGAAACCATGAGTCTTATCCAAATGTTCTTTTACAAACGCAATTCATATTGATCTGTTCACTAAGGAAATGTATGGATTCTTCCTTGCAACTCAAGCATAAAAATCGTGATTTTTCAATACTTTTCGAATTGTAGTCAAACTAACATCTTTTTGCAAACCCTCAGCAACACGTTTTGCTATATTTGATGTTGACAGTCGAGGATCTTTTTTTTTACAGACCAAAGTACAAAGCGGATCTCTCAAAGCATCAGTGCAATTGGACGGACAGTTCTCGGTTTTGATGTTAAGACGCCTATTGATTTATAATTGTTATTAACATTTTGGGTCGAGGAATGTCTCCTATTAATTGTCTGAGCTATTGCAGAGTAATTTCTCAGATTTCCAAAGATTATAGTAAATCTTTATTTCATCAACACTTATCTCTCTTCTTTTACCTGTCATGTTTTCTAGAAAAAGTTTTACAACAAAAATCGAACACCAGACTTTAAAAGAGTTCAAACTTACTTCGAAATCGTACCTTGAAAAAATAAACGTATAAAAAGTGACTGGTGAATGCTATTTTTTTTTAATGTACGCTGATTTTTGGCGAGGCTTTTGAATGTTGTGTGATAAGTTTTTTTTTTTAAATTAGGGACAAATTGGCTTATTTCTTTTGTTCGTTGAAATATGTTTAATAAATCAACTGGAGGTGTATTGCCTTTTCAACACATGAAATTAAGGGATATATTAGAGTAAATACAGAAGAATGTTCTCTAAAAGCAGACTTGCGGTGGAAAGTGTACGTCTCTCTGTGAATGAATAGGCGGAAAAATTTAAATGGGGTAGCTACTGAAGAACTTATGTTTTAAAACTTAACTGAAGTCAAAAACTTTAATAATACATATATTTCAAGAAAACTAGAAGATGAAATTTAAATAAAATTCCAAAAAAGATACTACCGCAAAGTTTCAGAATAGTAATTCGTCTTTTTATTGCAAAATTATTAAAATCTCAATTAACTCGCTTTTCAATGGAATCAATAAACCAATGATGATATTGAATTTCAATGAACAAAAAAAGAGATGCTTCAATTGAGTACTTTTGTCTTTCTCTCATAAAGAATTAAATAGAAAAACAGAATTCTATAGGAATTAAAATAGAAAACAGTAGGCATTCTATAGATTCAAATAGAAATTAAAGCACTTGTATTAAGTACTTTTCTTAGCGTAATCAAATGAAAATATAAAACAAACTTGAAAAGAATCGAGAATTTTTTTTTTATTCGAGCCATTTTTTTGAATAATGAACAAGTTTAATAAATTTTTTTAAATAATATGCAAGTTTATTTTAAAAAATTTTCCTAAGCATTTTTAAAAAGTGATCATAAAGAGTACTTAAAAACAATTTGCATATAATCAAAATGTTTACCCCGAAGACCAAACCTAAAAAAGCTATCACTTAACTGGTACAATTGCGTAGTACACCAAATCGGTATATTAAGTGAACCTATTATAGCCATATTTGTAAACATTAAATTTATGACAATTTTATGTTTTCAGGACATCTCATACAACTGTAATCAATTATAACACTTAAGACAGAAATGCTTGATGTTGTCATCAGCGACGAAAGCAGAAGCAAGAATCATGTGACGTCATGGTTCAAAACGAATCTCGATTCTCTTCACAGCATCAGTACTGTCTCATTCATTGTTATTTAACAGGGAAGACATTTGGCAACATCATGGCGAATCACATTGCCACTATCTATTCGACATCATACCACCATTCCATAGAGTAATGGTAAGAAGTGATAATGGATGCACGTCTCGATCACCTCCTGTTTGTTAAGATGACACTTTGAATAGTGATCGCTTCATTTCTATTGAGTTTGGTACATGTGATTCACACCTCTTTCGGGCTCAGTAAAACGCTTTTTCAGCAGGATAATACACGACCGCATTTTATTGGTATTATATGAATTTTTCTAGATACAGAAAATGTTTATCTACTGCCCTGACAGCGTATTCTCTTTACACCTCACCAAGTGAAAATGTCTGGTCAGTGGCTGTCGAGAGAGGTTCGTCTATATACGTTAATCATTACCAAGATCTGTGATATCGTGTTGCAGTTGCATGAGCAAATATATCTGTATATGGCATCCAATTTTTAACTGACTCAATACTGAGGCATAAATGCTATTAGAGATGTTCTATTTAGAAACTCATTTATCAAGATCTGTGCTTCCAAACTCATTGAAAATTCTTACTTGTTATTTCCAGTATAATACATTTTTCTAATGAATATCATTTGTTATTTGCATTTCTTAGTGTTACAGTTTTAATGAGAAATACATGTAGTATTTTATGGAATAATAAGATCACATAAAGACATTTCAGGACTATAAACAAAAGCTCTGGAAGATTTGCCATTGATTTATTTCATTACTAATAATACTAACTTTTCTGCTATGTGAAAGTATAACTATTAACTTTCTAGTTGGAATTTAAGCATAAAAAGCTTTGCCTAGGAAACTCCTTGTGTATCAAATATTTAAAAACGTAAGAAATATTTTATAAAAAAGACAGCAAAGAAATTCAAAGAAATATTAAAATGTTTCAGTTTTAAGATTTTATGAATATTTTTACCATTATACATCTAGTCGACTGAAGATAAAAGTAAATAATTTGAAATAATTTTTATAAATTATTCATTTTCTAACTAGAATTTAAGAAAGAGTTCTCAACGATATCTCTTTGATTTCTTTATTTTGAGATTGTAGTTTATAAATTAATATTTTTTGTTTCTCAACTAAAATTGCTGTACGAAAAAGTTGGTTTTAAAAAGTGAAATTCGACTTTTGAAAAATTAAATTCCTGACTAATGTGAATGTCAGATTATATACATTGATTTAAGATCTGTATCTTGGTGTTAGGATTAAGTTTCAAGGATTCATACTGTTCTCTATACTAATTCAATAGAAAAGTACTTTTCATTAATTCAGCTGTAAATATATTAGTATTACTGATTAAAATTGAGCGACTAATCATAAAAACAGATTAATCAATTAAAAAGCACAATATTTATTAGCTATTTCTAAAAATCTATTGCTATTTCTTAGGTGTTTGTTAAGGTATTCATTTCAGATGTCTAAAAATAAAAATATAAAAATGCAGTAGTAGATATGGTATTTTAGACATAAATTAAATTGATCGGAAAAGAAATAACGTCAATATGCCAAGTGAATGAAAAAAACTTTTACGGTTTGTTAAACATCTCCTTTAATTTATACTTTTTCTCACACAAAGACCTTATGTCGACATGACTACAGACTATATTGTGGGTGTCTTGAAGATGCCTGAACTATTTTTCTCACGTTTTCAGCTTAGCATCACATCAAATGTTGATTTGTTATGCAATGAAATTTGTTTCGTTGTATAACAATTATTTGTATGACAATTGTGAAACACTGAAATTGTTATGCAACGAGGACTGTTGTAATATATTATGAAAATATATTACAACAAATTTCGTTGTACAACTACTTTTAAAAAATTTACTCCAGAAATATTTTTGAACTATTTTGTATCATAGCATTACGTTCGCAGAAGTTGATAAAATCTTATTAATTTTTCCCAATTTATTGCGTAATTTGCAATAAATTTGAATGTTTTTAAATATATTTACCTTTTAAAGAACAAATCTTGCACAAATGTTGAAGCATTCCTATTATGAGATGCAAGTTAATGAATTGCACATGATTCACATTTTTAGATGGAAAAAATAGTTTGTAATAGATCAAGTTTCAAATTCCATGCCTAGCTGAAAAATACAAAAGGATAATTTTTTACGGTCTCATTATAAGTACTATGAACATAATATTATTAAACAAGCAATCAATAATTTTACTTGAGAGTCGATTTAATTTCATAGAACTAAACATTCTGTACTAACAATTCTCATCATAGCAAAAGCTTTTATTAGACATAAATGATACTTAAAAAAAGTGTAAGCTTGATGGAATGAATTTGATAAGGCTCTCAACAAATACCTTAGAAAAGTTAACGTTAAATTTATCAGCAATTAAATGCCACGATTCATTTTTTTAACTGATAAATATGAAATAAATAAATTCCCAGCAAACAAAGAATTAGAGTAGAGAAAGTAACAGTTTTCAAGACAATACAACCTCAAGCATTAAAGAAACGATGAGAATTGTCAAATAATGCGAATTTCTATCAAATTGTATAAAATATTATCTAGAAGGTATAACTTAAAAAATTTTAAGATAATTAGAGAGAGAGACAGAGAGAATATGTGAATATATATATATATATATATATATATATATATATATATATATATATATATATATATATATATAATTCATTCTAAAATTAAACCATAAATGCAATTTTTTAAAAAAAAGACTAAAACTTTAAAATCATCTTTACAAACAATTCACTCCAGTTTAATTTAAATGTAACAACACTAGTCAATACATATAAAAATATAAGCTCTTTTGGTAACGAATAAATGTAAATGGATTTCAATAAATACTAAATTTATTACATCTATTTCAATTCAATAATTATTCTGCCTAGTTTAAAATTATAACAGAGGTAGAGGCTGCTACAATCAACTAATAAATATTTAATTGCAATTATATTAAACTATGTTATATATATTTTTATAGTAATAGTTATAGGTTAGAATACCAAAAACATACTATTTTAAATCATTTATTTTACCTGAAATACGATTTTTTTTTCACTTATTTTAAAAATAAAAACTTTATTCCAATGAAAATTAATGGCTGATAATTCTGTTTGAAACATAATTAAGAGCAATCAATTTTGATACAATACTAAAACAATTCAACCATTTCATTTAATCATTGAATCCCAGTTTTGGATTTTCTTTTTAACTAAACTGATTTCACACTTTTTCTCGATTTCAACTAAATTGCTTTCACTAAATTCTCTTTAATCTTCTACAAAGTTACATTTCAAATAAAAGTTAAAAAAATTAACAAAAATAATTCAGTTTAAGCTCTTTTTAATGCAGCTTACAAGAGTATTTTACATAAATTTTACTAATTAGTGTGTTTCAAATATTCATACAGTTCTTAAATTTATCACTTAATTACCAATAAATGTAAACTGAAGAAAAGAGTCACAAAAACTTTTCATCAACAAGAAATAATGAATTTTGAAAAACAGAAAAAATTGGTAAAGACATTAATTTTGCTTCTAAGTTAATAAGTATTACTGAAAATATTCAAGATATCTGACATATGATTACATATTATACATCTCTGAAAGACATTTGTTACAGTTTATTAACTTAAAAAATAGTGAAATATAAAATTGTAAAGAGAAGTAGAATTGCAAAACTAAATTAGATAAAAAAAAATGGAATCTTAAATTTTGAGAAATTATAACTAAATAGATAATTCCAAATTTTTTCAGAAAGTTTGAAATGAGCAACGCGAAAGTGTATGAAATATTGAATTCCTTAACATCATTGCTATTTCCATTTGCTGATTCAAAGTTATAATAATAGAATATTTATGTAAAACTTCATTTACTTAAAGAACATTTAAAGAACTGTTTAAAACGTCGGGATTAAGTACAAGGATATGGTCATGAGAATATGTTTGCGAAAAGGAAAAGAACGTCTCGATTCATAAGCAGTGACGTAATTCGTTCCAATTCTGATTTTATGGAACATAAGAATAAAAACTGGCGTCCGAATTTTAACGAATTGAACATTTTGACTTTAAATCTGAAATATCTATTCAAAAAAGTTAATTATCTATACTAATTAATGTAATATACTTGAATGATAAAATTTAAATGGATGAAACTTGAGTTGCAAAATCCAAGAATTTGCTTCAGATTTATAGATGTGTGCAATTTTTAGGAAACAAAATATGTAACAAGAGGATAGTATATAGTATTTCAGATAAACTTTTATTTAACATTATAAAAACGTTAGACTAAAAAATTGAGAAATTTTTTAACTACAGTTATTTAACTAAAAATATTTATTTTGCGAATATTTAAGAATATTTGCTTAAGAGTTGAATGATATATTTTCGTAGTTAATAGTTTATTTTCATAAAAAAAAGTGCAATATATATCCAAAAATGAATCTAAAAATCGTTGAAGTGTGAGATTTTATTCACAATCAATTTATTTCAAACTTGAAACAAATGCGTTGTATTCATCTTACAATGCATTTGTAGAAGTTTAAAGTAGGAAATTGGCGGGAAAATTTTTTTTAAAAAATGGAGGTTGATAATAACGAAATAATATTTATAAACGAGTTCGATATTTCCATGATTTATTGCCTGCTCGTTTTGATTTGCTTTGCTGCAACACTTCCTGATACCGAGGTATGTTTGCGAAATTCATGGAAGTTAACGAATGCATATCTGAAAAATCACATTTAAATTTTTTTAATAATTATGAAGATCGTCTCTTTTAAATTTTAGGCTCTAGAGTTCGTATCCTATTATATGCTTAATTTGAATTTTAAAAATCATAATTTCACAAATAATGTAAAATATTTTTTTAATGAAAAGTAAATATTTAAACTCTCTCTCTCACACACACTATTTAACTTTATAATAAACACTGAAAGAGTTAACTTCAATTATTAAACTGAAATCTCAAATATGGAATTGTTATCAGATGAATTGATCGGAAACCTTTAATTAAAGTGAAAGGCATAAAAATCTCGAAATAGTGTTCTTCTTACTTAAGCGCTCTATTACCACATTACAATAAATGTTAAATAATCAAATTAAAAATCCGCCTATCAATTCCTAAGCTTAAAACAGCTAATATATATATATATTTTTATCTCTAATATATATATTTTTTTACACTCAAAATATTTACAGGTGTGATTGTGAATTTGGCTGTGGCTGAACGATAGGCCTTCAAAAGCTAGTTAAATCAGGATCTACATTTTAAAGTGTATTCCGTACCACTGTTAAAATGTATGCGCGAGATGAGAAATGAAAACACGAATTCATGAATGGAAGACCACAGCGCTAACATGTCAGCCATGTGTCATGATGAGTAAATAAAATTAATCATATTTTGTATGAAAATAAAAAAATTGTGCAACATGACACAAGTTTACTTATTCATATAAATATCTATTACTGGTAATCTCAAAATAAGAATCATCATGTTACATATGTTTGTACATAACTGCCTTCTGAAGAAACGTAATTAAGTCTCGTTTATTATTTTTCTTTTGCTGGGAAAGTTAGTGTTATAAGCCATCGTATACAGGTACATTAGAATAATTTTTTAGCTGTGCTAGACAGTTGACTGTATAGTACAGCTAAAAAAATTAATATAAACAGTTGAATACAATGGGAAGAACTCATAAATTAATCAAATATTCAGAAAAATTCAAGTAACAATTCAGCCCTCATAATCACTCAGTTAAATACTTCTGAGTTTTATATGAATCTTTTAAGGAATTTAGAATACTTAAAAATTTCGTTTTTATATATTTTTCAGTTTTATTATCTTTAAATAACAATTCTTTGTTGTTTTTATTACACTTACATTAAGGAATATTGTTGGTTTTAAAATACTTGGAGAGAAAGGTATGGTTTGAACGATAATTGAAATTCAAGAATGCTTCATTTTGAGGTAAGTTATTGACGCATCAATAAAATAAAATCTTAAAACAAAAAGAGAATTCTTTAAAAAGTTGGGAAATATATATATATAAGTGAAAAACTTCAAAATATTTTATTTTATACATAATTTTTCTTCTAAACGAATTGCTTTTAAAACGAGAAAAGTCTGCTAGCTATTTTCTTTAAATACTTAAGATTGCATTACTAATAAAATGGCTTTTGCTTGCAGATCTCTTGGATATTTGTCGTATTTATTTTTTTAATCTGTAATTTACATTAAGACGATCAAATTTAAATTCTGAAGAACTAATGTACGATACTATTGAATTTAGAAAAGCAACTTTCAATTTTCGTATTATTTTAGCCATTTTTTTCAATTTCTATATAATTTTTTGCATTTTCGTTTTTGTTAAAAATGTATTAATTTCATAGATAAATGAAATAGGAAACATTATTATGATGTCATCAATTGCTTACGAAATCGTATTTCGTGATATCGGGAATTTGCACTCATATCCGTCAGCTGAGAACTATAACTATTAAAGTAGCATGAAAAAAATAATATTTACTTTATTTAATGTAAGAAAAGTAGAACCTACTTATATATATATATATATATATATTACGTTCATTTTACACACATCAAAAGCTCTTCACAGCCTAATATATTCAAGCGTATAAAATAATTAATCCTGATGATAATTTTTAGTTTAATTTTTTTATTTAAAATTTAGAAATGAATGGACATTAGAGTAGTTTGCATACTAAAATTTGTACCCATATTTTATTTATTAAAAAGAAAATCTAAAAGATTTATATTACTTAAAACAATAATTCTGGCAATTGGAAAAATTTTAAAATAGATGCAAACTTTTATGATGATAATAATTAATGTAATAATGTTTTTAAAATTATGTATGATAGACAGAGGTATTTCATTTCTAAGAAAGTGATTAATGCAGTAATCATAATACTAACTTTTAAGGACAGAAAGAATTGGTTTGATTTGTCACTCAACGGTTATTTTTTGCACACGAGGGCTAATTAGTCTGGGGCCTACTCTTTAAAGCAGAAAAATAATCGGAAACTTAAAGTTAAGACAATATTACTTAACAGTGATAAAAAATTTAAAACCTAATTTCTATGAATAATTCATTTTAATCTGAACACACATTTCAATAATTTTACTGAAATTATTTTAAATGTGAGTTACGGCTTTCAAAGCAACTTCGTTTTTTCTACAATGAAACAAAAGGGAAACATATTTTTTATTTATTATTGCTTCTATTATTTTTCTGTCCCAACATTCATATTAACATTTTTGTGACAGATTTCAAAAATTAATTTAACATATGGTTTACAGAGCATTTGTTACAGTGGTATTAGACGTCTGGTATAATTGAATGGTTAACATTTCAGCATTCAATTTACTATAGCGCAGTTTAATTTCAGCTTCGATTCCCTTTTCACAGCTCAAGATTTCTACGGGGATATCTTCTGAATTTACGAGTACCGCGAGCATCCACAGGCTGTAAATGTGTGCCATACAAATGCCACATAAAATGCTACAAGTGTGGTATTCTGTAGTGCTATATAAAGCAAGTACCTTATAAAAAATGTCACATTCTGTCATTTTGCAGGCAATTAAACAAAATTCATCATTTCTTCAGAGCAAGTTATTCAATACTAGTTAATTCTATTCGACTCCCTTACTAATATACACTTGCTCGCAAAAGTAAATATGTAACTCATAACATAAGTGAAAAAGGTTTAGTTCTCAAATAAATATAAAAAATAATTATTGTGGAGAGTGTTATTTATAGCTTCTGATTCAAGTCAAAGTAATGAAAAATAAACCAAATCATTATATTTGAAAAAAACTTTAAGAGTAATTTTGTTAACTATCAGCAGAAATTTAAATCTCAAAAGAATATATGCACTCTGAAGTTTTGACTTTTAAATAGGCTGAATGATACTATTCGAGTGATTTTTCGTATTTCAGTGATAAGTTTAGAAAATCTGCTACAAAGCTTGTAAGTTTGAGCTTTAAATACATCAACAATTCTTCAATGCCTCCACGTGGAAAGGAACCATCAAAAGATTTAAATGATGCAATAATAAAGCTCTATAAGGAAAGCAAGTCTTAAAGACAAATCGGTAAAATCATAGGCAAAAGCCCTGCAACAGTGTAAAAAATTCATAGAAAAGTTCCAAGCTGAGGTAAATACTCTAAACAAGCCAAGAACAGGACGACCGCCCATTTTCACGAATCGAGAAAAGCGAATTATTGTTCGAAATGTGAAAAAAAAAATCCGAAGTTTAGCGCAGAAAAATTGACAACTGGTGTGAAAAACAATTTTGCGAAGTCATGCAATCCCGAAACAATTCGCCGTGTTTTACGGAAAGCAGGATAACATAGTCGAAATATACGAAGAAAGCCATTTTTTAGTAAAGTGAATCACAAAAAGAATAGATTTTGCAAAAGAAAATGTAAAGCAAGTCAGACATTTTTGGAATTCCGTGATTTTTTTCGGATGAAAGTAAATTTAACATCCACGGGTCAGATGAACACCAAGAAGTTTGAAGGAAAGCAAATGCAGTTCTAGAGCCAAAGAACATGAGAGGAATTGTAAAACACGGTGGTGGTTCGATTATGACTTAGGGTTACATGGCAGCATCTGGAGTAGGAGATTTAGTTATAATCGAAGGAATAATGAATCAATATACAGTGTTTCACAAAAGTGATGGGACACTTGTGCTTTATAAAAGGAAACTGTAGTAAAATAAATTAAAAATACATGGATAAATTTTTTGTGGGTGTGTATCATATTTAAAGTTAGTAACAATTATTACATAGCATACATTTTGTCAAATTATTAAAACATTAATTAAATAAAAGTACTATTGTTTAGAACGGAGCAAAAGAAAGCTCACATAAGTGAGGGGATACTTACTTTTCCATCAAATATTTATAGAAAAATTTTACTTTTTATAATGTTTTAATATTTTTTTGGATTTCCTTTTACTTTTAAAACATGAGTTAATCTGCTTGTGGTGGTTTTGACTAATTTTTTGTGATTTCTGGAGTGATTTTATCCCATTCTTCTTGAAGCACCGATTTTAATTGTTGTTTTGAAGAAATGGTGTGTTTGCAAATTCCTGATTCCAATTCTTAACAAATATTCTCTATGGGATTTATGCCTGAAGATTGTGGTGGTGTTTTTATTATTCAGGACAATTATACAGCAGTCAAAGTCTAACGTTCAAAGCAGTGTGCTTGGTCGTTATGAAGGTTCAATTTTCGCACTTTAGATTTAATATTTTGCTTTAGAATGTCAATATACCTGTAATGATCCATTTCACTATCAATAAAAAAAAGATTAACAATTCCGGCGGACGACATACAGCACCAAACCAGAACTCCTCCTCCACCATGTTTTACTGTTGGTACCAAGTTCTGTTTACGAAATTCTTCTCAATTGGTTTTTTCCACGCTAATATTCTACCATCAGAACCAAAAATATATTAAATTTACTCTCATCAGCACAAATATAACTTTATTCCAGTAATGAGAATTTTTGTTTATGTTGGATTTTGCGAAAACCAGTTTGAGTTTTCTATTCTTTTCACTAACGAAGATTTTATTCTTGGTTACTCTACCGTGATATCCAGAGAAGACCAAATTACTCTTCTAATAGTCTCAGGCTTAACAAGTACTCCATATAAGGCTTGTAAATCAGCAGCAACTTTAAGAGATTTATTCTTGGATTTTTTTTTTTAATTCGAACAACAATTCACTTTATTCCATTGGATAGCTTTAATGGTCGGCCATGTCTTCTTTTATTCTGTACCATATGATTATTTTTATATCGTTTAGTGATATTGAAAACTGTTGAATGACTCAAGTTAACTGTTTCTGCAGTTTCTCGAATAGATTTTCGACTTTCAATATGCAAATTAAATATTAATTTTCGAATTTCAGTCGAAGCTTCTTCTCTCTTAGCATCCATGACTGCACACAGCTAAAAAACACAAAAATTCCAAAACAATCTGGAGAAAAATACCACAGACACGATTTTATAAATTATTGCCAATTGCTTTTAAAAATAAAACACCAAAAAATATTTTTATTGCTTATTTCAGATGATTTTTGTAGCATATCTAATGGTGTCCCATAGACTTATGTGAGCTATTTTTTGCTTCGTTCTAAACAATTTTATTTTATTAAATTAATATTTTAATATTTTGACAAAATGTATGTTATGTAATAATTGTTACTAAATTTAAGCAAGAAACACATCCACAAAAAATTTGTATATCTATTTTCAACTAATTTTATTACAGTTTACTTTTGTGAAAAGTACAAGTATCCCATCACTTTTGTGAGACACTGTAGCTATTTGAATATTTTAATGAATAATCTAAGCCAAGGTGCTTCTAAATTGGGACTCGATGGGTCCTTCACTTTCCAACAAGATACTGCTCGGGTTTTTCTGGAATGGTTGCTATATAACGTGTGAAAACAGTTAAAAACGCCACCGCAGTTACCTGTTCTTAATATCATTGAACACTTGTGGGATTATCTTGATCGCCAAATTAGAAAGCAAGAGATCAAAACTAAGAATGATCTAAAAGAAGCCCTTCTTCTGCCACTCAAAATTTAGTAAAATCAGTGCCATACAGATTGAGAGCTGTTATAAAAGCCAAAGGCTATCCAACAAATTACTAATTTTTTTGAAAAATTGAAAAATTTGCAATATTAATGTCTTTGTGTGTGTGTGTGTGTTTGTTTGCATACTTACTTTTATGCTATAAATTATATCCTATTTTAAGTTCTGCTCATCTTGCTAATTAAATATTTGTATATTTTTTATTTTGTAACTAAGCTCGATTTTGTTGTAATCGAAATAAATCGTTAATTTGAAAACTTTATTATAGGTCTGTTTTTTTCATAAGATATAATTACATACACTCTGAATACTATTTTTTGTGACTAAGTGTATTTACCGTTTTGGAAAGCAAAAGCAGTTGGATTTATACATAGCAGTGAAAAAGGTGAATGCCAAATTTAACTGACCCCGGTTTGTCACAAATTGATCTCAATACTAAGATTTTGGTTACTTAGCATGTTACAGGAAACACAATGCATCAAGAAATCCAGTCATTTATAAGACTATTTCCTTGAACACATGCCTCAATGCACTGTCAGGGCCCGATTGAGCCCGATGGGGACCCGAGTAAAAATTTCTTCGGGGGTCCCTTCTGCTTCATAGCAAATTTTTTCGATTTGGCAAACAATTCTTTTCGATTGACTACGTAAGAAAAACTTTTCATTCGATTTGGGGGGCCCTTTGACGTGGGGCCCCGAGGCAATTGGCCCTGCTTCGAGCATTGGTCGTCCTAGTGAAAAAATCTCTTTCAGTTGTTCCGGAGGTGAAAAAGGGAAACTGACGAACGTCTGCTTGAATTGGAAGAAATCGGTATTGTTCGTCTACGACGAAAATAGCTCTCGCCAAGTAGCAGTAGTTGCTATAGTAACAAAACCAGTCGGTTGCTATAGTGACTATTCAAGATGAATTGGCGACTTTTTAGAGTAGTACCTTATGCTATTCTTATCTTCTTTATGTAATATTTTGCTTTCTCACTATTTGTTTTCTCTATTTAAATAATTTTTACATCCTTGAAGTGGCAAAATACTGTTTCATTTTAAGAAAAGCGAAGTTTTGAAATCGCATACAGTGTTGAAGATTTGCTCAATTGAAGAGGATCGAAATTTTTAACTTCTCCCTCTGAAGCCGTATAAAGGTCTACACAAGGAAGTAAAATATCGGAAGGTCCAACAAAAAGTCCGTATAAATAAAAGTCTTCATTTTGTTTGTCAGGCGAATTTTCGTGCACAGTGTGAAAAAAGAACATGGAATAGAAAATTATATCACAATGTTGTTATTTAACCAGCTTTAAATACAAGATTTTTTATTTCGAAACTTTGATATTACTATTTTAAATTAATTTAAATAGTATTTAACGTTGATTTGATCTACCTGTAAATTTGCTTAATGTGGTATGTAACTAATTTAAACGATGTAGCAGAATTCCGGAACTATTTGCTCACTTAAAATGAATTGTGAGAACATTTAATGAACCACCTGTTATCTGACTTTAATAGAAGATTCTGATGCAGAAGATGCTGAAAATGCTAAGAGAATAAGTATTCAATAATTTGCAACTCTTTTTTAAAGTTTTAAGGTCATTTATGTGTAAAGCAGTTTTGTAAATAAAAACATTTTTATTGATAAAACTTGTTCACACCTGGAAATTTGTTGAAAATATGTACTGAAAATTATAATAATCATTGAAGTTCGATCATTGTGTTAATTTAGTCAGTGATAATTATGAATGGTTATGAAAATATTAAGCCAGAAAAATTGTTTTGCAAATAAATTTAGTTTTCTTGTAATAAACTTCTGGTCTAAGTCTTATTTTTACACTATAAATTATATATAATTAACATATAAAAAATTTTCAGTTGATGAATCTATTTAATATATACTAAATAGCAATAAAAATTATCGTCCAGGAAATTTGTTGATTTCACTCTGAAAAAAGATTTTTCAAGTCAGTGTGGAATTTCAGAAGCTACTATAAAAATTGTGCTGAACTGCTTATGCAGATTTGGTTCATAGATTTTATAAAAGCACAAGGAAAATCGAAGTTGTTCTTTTTTCTGGTTCTCTTGTTGCAATGAGGTGACGGACACAAGCTCGTGAAAACTTTTATTGTGGTATAGAGAGCTAGCATATTCAATTTTTGAGAATAAGGAAAATAAAATATCAGGTAGATTACATGTCTATTTCTTGTATTAAATTTAAGTTTTTTCAACTTCTGCATTCCAGTAGAAGTTGAAAAAAATTAAAGGAACAATACAAATTCAAAAACTTTAAAAACAGGGACAGGGCTTGGGAAATGTTATTTCATACAGCTAACTTTAATTATTCGAATTTTCTCTAAATATCCATTAATAAACTGAAACCATTAAGAAACCTACTTTGTAATCTAAACTGATTTAAAAAATACTGATATATATATATATATATATATATATATATATATATATGACCTTAACTCAATTAAAAGAATAAAATTTATAAAAACTTACTTACCATCAAACTTAAATTTACAATCAATATTTATTTTTTGTATCAAGGAGCTCATTCTCAAATATTCTTATAACTAAACACAATAGACTAAAATCCAGCCAGTTAATATGAGAATCAACAGTTAACTAATTAAGTTTGTCCAACATAATCAATTACCGCCTTAAAATATCAATAAAAAAGGGTGAAAATTAAAAATTATAAGGAATACTATTATTTACATAACAAATTCATTCATTCTATTTTACTAATTAGTTTTTAAGTAAATTTTCTTAAGTCCACGCACTATAAAGATAACCTTCGAAAAAAATAATCTTATAATATCAACGATTGTATAAATTATTAATATCCCTATTAGAGAGAGAAAGAGAAAGTATAAAATTTTAAATTTACAATATCAATAGAATTATAACAAAATTTTTTATTTATTTATTTTTCGATATTACATATGATGTCCAAAAGTTAGAAGCATTATGAATGCAAAATTAGTTTATTACAACCTTTACATTAATTTAATTTGTAATTATGGTCACAATAGAGTGAATAATTTTTTTACAACTTTTCACTGTCATTTAGATAAAAAAAAAACTTGCATGGTAACTGGGATTTTATTAATAGACAAACAAAATTTAACAACGCAATTTTATGAATATTCATTTCAGAAAACAATTTAACTTATCAATGAGAATAAATGCACAGGTATAGTTTTTCTAATTTTAATGGGAAGCATGAAGTGTTTGAATAAGTATCATTAACGAACACAAAGTGTCTGTAAATATACAGTGGCACAAACAATTGACGATACACCTTACTTTTACTTGATAAATCCAACTTTCACAATCGAAATAACACATTAACTAGAAGTGCAAACGTAATTTTATTCTTCGATATAACAAAAGGTTTAATTAACAGTAAAATAAAGAAATCAGCGACAAAATTCTGAAAGAAAAAATTTCAGAGGCATTTCAAAGAAACATAAGCAGATTTTTACCTCAAAAAATTGAGGATACACCAATGAAATTTTTGTGATATATCACATACAAAAAACAGTGTCAATATTTTGTTGCATGTCCTTTGACTTATAATGCCCTCCAAACGTTTTGGTATCGGTTCGACCAATTTTTTGGTGGTATCTGGAGATATTTTATTCCATTCTTCTTGTAACATTTGCTTTAAACGGGCTTTGTTCTTAATTTGATGTTTTTGGACCGCTGTTTCGAGTGTAGCAAACAAATTTCTATGGCATTGATGTCAGGGACTGTGGTGGTATGTACAATTGCCGTTTAAAATGAAAAAGACACGACATTTTTGACATTACGTGCCGTATGTTTTGGGTTGTTGTACTGGATTATAAAATTTTTATCTAACCCCAATTTTTTTGCACCTTCCTTAAGAGTGCTGTTAAGTATATCAACATAAAGCTTATAATTCGTTATACCATCTATAAAAACTAAATTTTCAACCCCATTTGAAGCCATACAACCCCAAAGCCTGACAGAGCCACCAACATGTTTAACTGTAGGAAGTAATTTTTTTTGAATCCAAAGCAGTGTTCGGTTTTTTTCAAACGCTTCGACGACCATCGCTTCCAAAGATGTGGAATTTACTTTCATCAGTAAATATAACTTTCTTCCAAAAGTTATCTGTCTTCAATTGATGAGTTTTTGCAAACTCCAAACGCTTCTTCTGCTTTTATAAGCTTATAAATAGCTCTTTCGAGATACTGTACTGTTATATCCAGCATGTCTAATCAGATTTCTCACAGTTTCAGCACTTACAATTCTGCCTATTATTCGAGAAGTTTTTGCAGATAGCTTGACTGCACTTAGATTACGATCAATCTTGATATCTTTCAAAATTTTCCTTTTGGGTATCACTCAGAATACTTTCCCTTCCTCTTCCACTTTTATTTTCAATTAATCCACCGCTTTTAAATCTTCCAATGATTTTGTGGACACACGAGTGATTTCTACCGACAATTTCAGCTATTCATGCGATAAGATTTTTCTTTCTTAAAAAAACTTAATTTAAATTTTCTTATATCAATACTGGTCTCTTTCCAAGGAGCCATTTTTCATTTAGATTTTAAATTCCCAAAACCAACTTTAAAAGAAAAAAAAAGTTTAAGGTAACATTGCCCAATCTTAGATTTATTATAGTAGCAAGCACAAAATGGAATTTTAGTGGTGTTTAACAAAAATTTCATTGTGTGGTGTATCCTCAATTTTTTGAGGTAGAAATCTATGCTTATATTTATTTGAAATGCCTCTGAAAATTCTTTTAGAATTTTGTCGTTGATTTCTCTTTATTTTTACTGTTAATTAAACCTTTTGCTATGTCTAAGAATAAAATTACATTTGCACTTCTAGTTAATGTGTTATTTCGATTGAAAGTCGGATTTATCAAGTAAAAGGTGTATCCTCAATTGTTTGTGCCACTATAGTAAGAAAATTTCAGGAACAGTATGTGAAAATAATGTATAATTTTTTTTATTATATATCCGACATAATTCCTTTATATATGTATGTATAAGCTATGCATACAGTAAACTCTCGATAAATAGGAAGTCGTTTTTATTCACACCATTTGATGATTAGTTGCGAACAACATTCTAAAAACACTTCAATCCTAATTACGAAGTGTTTCAATGCAAAGGAACAATTTATTGATCGCCTAAAGTAAATCTATATTACATACATTTTTAAGAGAATAGTTTTATACTTCTCAACTAATAAATATGCTGATGTATAAATTATTCAAATGCGTACTTCGATTTGTTCCATTGTTTCATAATTTTCTGGCTTATCCACGAAATTCGCTCAATTGCGCTAATTCCGAGGGTCATTGGAAGTTCACTAAATTCAAATTTTGCTACCTTTCTTTTAAGTGTGTGTTCATTTACTTTTTTATTCTACAGTACATATTTGTTTCCATAATTATAATCATTTAACATTTGGTTGTATGAGTTGGGCACAATATGCTCGGAAAATATCCTTAACATTCAGAAGATTTATGAGAATTCTTGCAAAATTTGATACATGTATATATTATTCCTTTATCCCAGGTTTTTAAATTAAAATATGCATTTTCAATTATTATGCATGGTATGCAGCCGACAAGCAGCATCAAAATTTTAGATTTTGAAACAATATTTATCTACATTCGATTTGTTTTTCATTCTATAATCTTTTTATACACACGAGGACTACTCGGGTGGAAACAACGATATAAAACTCACTTAAACATCCAAGTTTAAAATGAGAACTGAGCTCACAAGCTGTTGCACCTGAAAGCTGGAGAGTTCACTATTCAATAGCTATCTTGGTCTTTCCGTGGGGCTGGCCTTCCCATGGTGCAGTGTTATTCACTAATCTTTTGGAAAAATTCTTGGACATCTTTAAAATGGATACAAAACTTATTGGAAATAATAACTTAAAGAAAAAGATCCATAGAAAAATAATAATCATAGAAAGAACTGGAATTCTTGATCATAAATAAATGAAAATAGTGAAATTTTACCAGATAAGCGTGTAATTCTAAAACGAATGTCGAACTTGGTATTGAAGCCCTCCTATTTCTTATGAAAGGAAACTAAAACATTTGAATTGAAATGAATCAATAAAAAGTAAAATATCAAATTTAATCCCGTTAAATTCATCACACTTTTGAACTGAAACCATAACTAGAATCAAAAATATCACTCTGACCGGTTTTTTTTTTTTTTTTTTTTTTTTTTTTTCCCTCCCTAAAAATTTATAACGTTTGTTCAAAGTATTCAGATTCTTCTGAGAATGCAGATGCATTCATAAAATTAATAGAGTTTTAGTAGGATTACAATTTCATACTAGCAAGTGTGCTTTGCATCAGGAATTTCATTGAATACCAATCTTACAAGCAATTATCACGCAAGAAAATTTACACTAATACACAGAAATCTTCTGATTTCTTTGTTCATCCCTTGACCGCAAGTTAAATGTACAAATTTCTATCTTTTTTTTTTTTTTTTTTTTTTTTTGTAATAAATGGAAATTACCAACAATGCTCATCATTTTAACTAAAAGTAAATACTAATAATGAAAAAGGGAAACGACTTGAAAATTATATAGATTTATATAGATACAATATTATATATATATATATATATATATATATATATATATATATATATATATATATATATATATATATATATATATGTTTTAAACAGCGATGAATATACATACTTCCCTAAGGTAACTGAAACATCTTTCATCTAATCGAATGAGCAATGTAATCACCATTTCTGTTTTTAACCAAGCTAGGAGCTGAATGGCTATCTGATATTCAATTCTACAAACCGTAGGCTCTATTTCGACCTCATGCGTTTTTAGAGGCTCGCAAATCACTTTAATAAGTAACTTTAAATCAAATCGACTCTCGTTTGCAAAGTGACCATAAAATGATATACACATTAAAATTGGAGATATGAAATATGCAAATGAACTCTTAATCCTAGTGTATTATCTCCAATCCTATCACTGTTTCATTTTCTTTAAACTTAAGAAATATTTTGCTATCGAGGTTTTTGTTTCAATGTGGTTAAGATATACAGTAGGCAAAATTATTATTTGTACACCACTTCTTTTTAAAGTTTAGAAACATATAAGCAGCTATTTTATTCCTCGCGACGTGTTAGCATGAGCTTGTCGTTTATTTCTAAGTAAACGAAAAAACATTCTGAAATAGCTAAAAATAAAATCTAAATCTTACAAACTTGGACAATTTCTTGCAAAACGTATATTTGTACACCTATATTTCCGGTAAGTATTACTATAATTTCAAATGTAATTTTTCACACGATAGTTAATTTTTTTGGATAGTTTGTATTTTTTAAACATTGAAGGTTATGTTGTTTAACAGTAAAGGTCACTTGCTGAGAAAATTTGAGAAATGGCCACGAAATCAAAAGAAGTCTCTTTAGGCATGAGAACTCATATTGTCAACCTTAATAAAAAAAATCTTACAGCGAAATTAAAAAGATGGTTAAATTACTCTTTACAACTATTGATTACATCGTAAGAAAATGCAAAAATACTGGACGCGTTGAAAATAGTTTACTCGGGCCACCTGGCCTGCGTTCAACTTCAAGAAATAAACATTGTTAAAGCAGCTATTAGAAAGCCACTAATTTTTGCTCAGAAAATTACAGATGACCTTCTCGCATCTTCTAACATAAGAGTGACTGCTAAAAAAAAATAAGAAATGTGTTGCATAGTGCTGGTTTAAAGGGCATAACTTCGAGAAAAAAACAAATGATTTCTGAAGTTAATAGAAAGAAGCGTCTAGAATTTGCTATGAAATACAAAGACAAACCGATGGACTTCTGGAAAAGGGTTATTTTTTCAGATAAAAGTAAGTTTGAAATTTTTTCACCCCCTATTTTCCGAAAAATCTGGTAGAAAAATTGAAACAGTCCTTGATAGTAAAAATGTACTTCAGACCTTTAAACATGGCGGTGGAAATGTGATAGTTTGGTGCAGTGTGCCCCATGACGGGGTTGGAAAATAACAATTTATTGACAAAAAAATGACAGCTTTAGGTTACGTTGATATGTTGCCATATAACTTATGAGACAGTGACAGAAAATTGGGTATCGGAGACACTTTCTTATTCCAACAAGATAACGATCCAAAACACACTGCGATAGTTACTAAAACATGATTTCCTTATAATGCGCCAAGACACCTTGAAATTACACCACAATCCCCGGATATAAATACAATTGAAAATTTGCGGATGCTATTGGATGCTCAAGTGGGAAAAAAACTTACAAGTAAAAATAGTTTGAAAGACGCACTCATGGAATCTTGGAGAAGAAATAGATCAAGAAACCACCAAAAAGTTAATAGAATCAATGCCAAGGCGTCTTGAAGCAATTGTAAAAGCCAATGGAATGCATTCAAAGCATTAAATTTCTGTAAAATAATTATGTTTAAAATTTGTCACTAAGTAAGTGTACAAATACTCTTTTTGTATAGTTTTTATAAAGTTTTATTCATTAATTAACTAAAGATTACGAGATTGATTTTTTGTTAATATTTTATTACTATTTTACCTAGAATATATTTCTGCAATTTTAACTTAGTTACCTTATTTTTTTTTGGGTATAAAATTCTAAAATTGAAGTGTACAAATAAACATTTTGTCAACTTTAGATAACGTAGAAGATGAAATCTCCTTGGTGAGCTTTGTGCGTCGCATTCACATGTCCCAAGTTAGAAAATTTGGAAGACGGCAGAAATCAGGGCGACAATATAGCACCTTATTTTTTCGATTTCAAAACTAGGTAGAATTAAATCGAAATCTTTATTCGTAAAAAATGTTTCAACTTAACTCCTTGAGTTTTGGTCTCTTTAGCTATTTGATATTTTCTTTTTATTTCTTTAAAGGAAGTGGTTAAAAGTGCAAAATTAACTGCCAAAATATTGACATTTAATACTATTAATTTAAATTGTTATTTTGCTTTATATAATTTATTGCTTTCATTATCATTTTATTGTTAATTTTTTTATTATTTTCTACAATTTATTGCTAATTTATTTTTGTTATTTTCCTTAAATTTTGTTTTAGTAGCTAAGAATAGTTAAATTTCATAAAAAAAATTAAGCAACAACTTTATATCAAGAATGTTACTCATTTGCAAAATATTTCTAATCACTGAACATCTTTAACTCTTTAATATGTAACTAAAATATCATCAAATTTCAGTTTATGAATTAATGTTGGCTTATCGTGCAGAATTGCATTAATTTTGTTTAATACCCTAAGGTGAAAATAGTACGGCTCATTCAAATGGTTCCTATGACATGTTATTTTTATGATTTATTACAAAAGCCCGCTTGGACTTCAATTTTATAAATGCTGAAAAGATGTGACTAAATTAACTTTTTGTAGTTAGGGATTAAAGAGAGTAGAAAGAGATCACTTTAATAAGCAAATGCGCTTGTTTTTATAAGTATATAAAAACAGCATACCAAAAATACTAAAAAAATTAATTGTGCTATAAAAGTTTTAGTCTCATTTGTTTAAAATTTGGTATATAAATTGCACAATAAATGGATTTTTTATTTTTTTATTCTAAAAATATTTATTCTAAAAATAAGGATTTGTATGTATTTAAGAATTTTACCATTTGACATGTTTTAAGGAAATAGTTTTTAGAATAAACAGTTATCCTGATTTTTTTTTTTTTTTTTTTTTTTTTTGCAATTTTAATTATTAACTTATAATGATATAAAATTTAGCTAACTTATTAGTAATACTTTCGAGAAAACTTCCCATTTTTAGTAAATTCTAAGGGCTTACTGACTTTTTTAAATTATGGATATTTCCTCACGAAATAATTATGTAATTATACTTACTTAACTGCATTAAGTAAAATATACTAATATTTATAAAAATCTACTTTGCATTGTGTTGCATTTGCAATAAATCATATAAATTATAAAATTTGACAATTTAAAGACAAATATCCTCGAGTTGATGACAAACATTTTGACCACCTTTAAATCATTGCATTGAATATCATAGCTCTAAACATGGAAAGCATGTATATAATTATCTGTGTTATATATTTTGACTTATCATAGTATATTTCAGTGTACTTACATAAAAGTTAAACGAGAGCAATTTCTGCAGAAAAAATCCACTTAAAGTTCAAAATATTTTTGAAAGCGTTACTAGAGAGTATTTTCACAGAAAGTGCTATAAATTACTTTTTCAATTCATACAGTGAATAGCGACAGACTAAGATGCTGAAGTGTGAAATTTATTAACAATAAACGTGAATTTCCTTCACTGTCCCCAAAATTAATAAGCCCCTTTGTCAAAACATATCTTCAGAGACAAAAGATGCAATTATATTTATTTTATAATTCAAAACAGAGAAATCCTTAAAGTACATAAACAGAAATAGTATATAAAAAGAAACAAGATAAATAGTATATAAACAGAAATTGCCAATCATATTTTGTATAACGAACTTAAAATTGGAAACCTCAAAATTTTTTATTTGAAATTGCTGAGTTTAATACTATTTTAAACTATTTTAAATAAATAAAATGTCTTTAAGGGGGTAGTCTGTTACATTTTTTTTTCTAATGGTGAAAATTGTATCTTGTGCTAATTCATACAATTCAATTTAACGCTTAACATGTGCTACTTTCAATGTAGAAAATTTTGACTGTTTACAAGTTAAAAAATTATAAAACAAGAGCTACCGTGACAGCCGCAACAAAGTTTTAAAGTTAAAAGTTCTGAAATTAAATAAATTGCCTAAGCTTCTCTACTCGATTAAATTTTATCAGTTTTATTTTTTACAAGCCAATATAAAAAAACTAGAAATATATTTTTGTTCTATAAATAAATATTCTCATTTATTTTAAAAATAATTTTTTTTTAAACGCACCAACATTTCGAACTGATTTTGAATTAAAATCCACAATCACTCCAATATAATAAAACATTGAAGTTTTAAAAGAGCTATTTATAAAATTTGTAGCTCTTTGGCACAGCTTGGTTGATTTCCATGGCAACCCGAGGAAGAGAAATTTCTTGGAAATCAGCGCGCCTCTCTCGATAACATTTCAATGTATTTGTTTTCATTTAAAAATAGACTATTTTAAAGCGCAAATCGCAAATTATTTTTGATCTCACATTGTTAAATCCTCAATTGATATGGTTTTAAAGAATACCTATATTTTATCAATTAAAATTCAGAGAAAAGAAATAAATTAAAAAAGTTTATTTGAATGATTTCTGCATTCAATATGAATGAGTATTCAAAATAAAATTTATTAGATTTAAGAGGAGGAATATATATTTACTGAATAATATGCAATTTAAAATAAATAAGAACATTAACCTATTTTTATCATTTTTTATAAATAATTTTTAAATCCAATAAAATTTTTAATTAATATTTTTCAACAATATATAGACAAACTTTTCTACAGACTTCTTTGGTATGCGAATATTTAAAAAATACTAATATGCAAAGTCTATTACTAGATATGCATATAGTTATGCACTCGGAATTTCATCTGCCAAAAAAAATTTTTAAACGAGTGCGTGTGAATTAAACAATTGATTTGATTCATTTTCTTTTGCTTGAGCTAAATTAACTATTAGTAGAGAATAATTATAACATCGTGCTTGAATTTTGATAGTGGTTCGGGATCATTTACTTAGCTCCCTGTTGAATTAAACTTCGTGTGTGGTGAATAGCTGAACAAAATGACAAATTTAAGATGAACTCACATTTCTATCGCTTTATAATTCTTTTATTACAGGTGTTTTATTATTTTATTTAGTGTGCGTTTGAGAGATCAAATGTCGTTTCGCACACATTTGATCTCTCAGACGCACACTAAAATTAGCTAATTAACTTTCTATTACATCTCAATTTTTTAATAACGCCTGGCTAGTAGGATTTTCAATTTAACACAACCAGGGGCAGAAATGATGGCCCCTTATACAATAGGGATCCCAGTTATGTGCCATCACAGTCCCGAAAAGGGGGGTAGGGTTACTTCGTAATTTAGAAGCAGGGATCAAGCAAAAGACTCGCAGACGGTCTGTCGCTCCAAAAGTATCATTTTACTTGGTGGGCATTGTGACCCCGACATATTTAACGTGCTCCAGCAGCAATTAGGGAACACAAGGGCTCTCTTAATTGGATCTTGATTCGAAAAAAACTACCTCACTATAACGAAAGCAAATACTCTCCCAACCAGGCCACCGCGTCTTCCATCTCAAAAACTGGTGAAATGCTCACGCAAAAGAAAGTATGAAAAAGAAAAAAAAAAATGCATGGAATAAATTTAGAAAACACTCCAAAGAAAAACAAATATTACTATTAAAGACTTTTGAAACTCGCAGACGAAATTAAAATCATCTCATCTTCTCACCAAATGAAATCTTAAATACAAAATTACAAAGAATGCTATCAAAACATTTAAAAAGAAAATTATAATATCTATTCATATAACCACAAATGATTCTTGATATAAAGAACAGAAACTTATGATTCATCCACCATGGGTCCATATGAAACGCTCTAACTTCTCTCTTGCTATCACAAAAATTTCACGCATAATGTTTTCATGTATTTTAATACTCTGTTTCAATGGGAAAAAGTAATAATTGCTCGAATAGCGAAAATCACCCACCATTATCTACATAAACTACATTAATAGGGATTTAACTTTAAACATAAAAATTCCTTAAAAATATGTTAAAACTTTTCAAAAGCATTCAGGTATATGGAGAACGCTTAGTTCTATTGGCTAGAAGTAATTCCAATAAAAAAAACTGCATTTAAATCTAAGAGTTCTAACACATTACGGACTAAAATTTGATACAGAGTTGCTGTATGTGTGTGTTTTGCAAATAAAAAAAAATACTTTAAAAAATCAAAAATTGACAACTCATTTATTTTAAGAACTCAAAACATTTTTCTTCAAAACCAAAAGTAGTTTTTTTAAAATCAAAAAATCCTGCTTTTTTTTTTATAGAAGATATTTTACAAAAGAATACGAGTTTTCCTTGACATAACTTATATACTGTGTAACTATTTAGCTATAGTATAATACTCTATTTAAAATTCGTGTATTAAAAGCTTGAATTACTCAATAAACATGAAATTAAATTTTTAAAATGTATTTTGAAATCTGACTGCTTTTATACAGCATCCAGTCTCACATCGTTCCGGACATTTCTTATCTTACTAGCCGAGGCATTTGTTAATTGTTGAAGTATTTAGTTATCTAATTTTAAATGTCTTCCGATATTTATTCATTTTCTGTAGTAATTTTAATGAGTTTTTCTTAACACAAATTATTTTTTTATCCACTTTCTCAACAATTGTTTTTTGTATTATTCAGAGGAAATTACGTTGCTTTCATGAAAACAAACATAAGGGAGGAGGAGAAGCCAACAAAATTCCTTTAGAAGGTCGTTATCTTAGTGAAACTAAAAGTAAGTCAGCTTCGAGCAAATGGAAACTACATTTTCTTATGTATACAGTGTGAATTCACGAGAATATTTTCAGTCCGCATTAATTTTTCTTATGATTCATGAAATTATATATGTTTTAAAAATAAACTTTCCAAAATACTATTTTTATATCGGTTTATTAAATTTCTTCGATTTCTTACCATATGCGAATATTTTTCTTATCATGAGAAGAGTTGATTTCTGCGTAGATTTATATATAAATTTATATAGGATGCCTGTATTAAACTGCCAAACGAGGCACTACAATTTTAACATCTGGAAATATAGAAATTGAGTATTTAAGTACTGAAATTTTTTAAAACAAAATAACTGACACTTCGAAAATGTTATTTCTGGTACGACGATTTATTCGAAGAAATACTTACAGATTGTAAAAATATTTCTTGTGCCATAAATGGGTTTTAATTTTTAAATGGGTGTTTTAAAGTGCAATTTATTATTTTTTTGGACTTGAATTTATTTTTACATAATTTTCTTGTTCCTTTATAGAAACTCAATACACAAATTGGAAGCTTCAATACATAAGTGTTTCCAAAATTGAATTCGTGGAAACAAACTTTTAAAACTAGAAGCATTTCGGTAACACACTGAATATTTAAAAATATGTTACATATACTTAACTTATAAAATTAAGAATACAAGAAATTTTACACTTTCAATACAATAAGTATTTGTAATGTTTTACTGAATAATTTAAGTAAGCAGGTAAGTTAAAAAAATTAGATTATGTATTTTACGTAAACCAATTCGCATAATTTATCCTTTATTTTTCATTAAATTTGGCATTAATGAGGAAATTCAACAGTACAAAATCAAAAGAAATTCCCGCTCTTTATTTTAGAGTAACTTATTCCTGATTTTCTATTCTTTACAGTTTTACATGTTCATTTATATAGTAGCTCAGGTTTTAATTTTTATTCTATAACATACACATGTTAGAACAGAGAGAAACAATAAAAATTATTTTCAATGGATTATTTTTATTAATTACAATTCATTAAATCATAACTAAATTTTACATCCTTCTATTATTGCTTTAACTACTACTTTTATGGAAAATTAATTTATAGGAAAAAAAAAAGGTCGTTAATTTTATTTTATTTTTCTATCATACTCAATTTTGCTGGTGCAAAATTACACACAATTTAAAAAAATATTCCTTCCCCATCATGCATCAGTTTGCTTAAAATTCTTTTAAAAAGGGGCCTTACATTAACTGCACAGTTAAATTCTATAGATGTAGGTAGGACAGTATAATTTGCCACTGTATGAATGGCAGCCTGACAGTCAACAAGAAGGACAAATTTCAATTCCGAGAAATCTAAAATTTTTTGGAGAGCCAACATGCATTTCTCCATCAAAATTATCAGAGTTTTTTTCCAAAGGCTCTTTGAGTTGGAAAAATTTGGAGAAGACACCAGCTCCCGCTCTCCCAGTACTTCTCTCAGCTGATCCGTCAGTATAAATGTGCATCCAATTGTCGAGTGGGTATCTCTCATTAATAGCAGAAAGAGCAGCAGCCCTGAGTTCTGCCTGAGGGGGAGACTCCCTTCTGAACAGGAAGGACAAGGTCGAAGACAGGGGTGGCATATTTCAGCATACCTGGGAAGACAATGGGGTCTGGCTGTAAGGGCTTTATTACTTGGAGTGCCAATTGAGCTGGAAATTCTCTGGAATTCTGATAAAAATGTTCGTTGTGTTTTTAGTCTCAAAGTGTTTGGCCGGTAGTTAGTCCAACTATCCCCAGAGATTTACCTAGATCTATAGGGGTCTCCTACTTCAGGTTACTTACTGGGCTTGATTTTCTCCAGAAACATCTATATTACATAGGGCTTGTGGATTCACCCGACTGCATTTTATGTAGGGAACATGCTGACATGGATGGGGAGCATCTTTGGAAATGTTCTGCCCTCCAGGAAGCCCACTCTTCCTCACATTTCAAGACGCTCTCCACTCCTAGAGATACTTTTCTTTATTGGACTGCAAGACTTATTATGCTCGAAAGAGCCAACATAAGGACGTAATTAAAAAAAAAAAGCATTAACTGCACATATTAGTTTCATTTCACAGCTACTTTAGCTTTTCGCTTACAGTTAAATACCTTATGCATTTTTTACTGAACGCTCACCTATATACAATATTTAGAAATCTTATTTTAATCCGTATATAATCAGAAGGATAAATAAAAGATAAAATGTAATTAAAATTGCATAAAATTTTTCTAAGCCATTTACTGAAACAGTCTTGAAACATTAATATGATTCAACGTAAAATTATTCATAAACATTGTGTTATGCATCAATCCCACACACAGTTAAATTTTACAAAACAGATTTTCTATTTTCAGATACCTACTTTAGAATACCATTAATGAGTAATTTCAACATAATTGCATTTCTCGTTAATAATCGTGGAAATAAATGAAAATATGGAAAAGACAAACATGAAAAATCATAAATGTTCATTAGACGCTTATGCATTGTTACGTTGCTTGAATTATAAATTGTGATTATGAGATTGACACTTAGTGAGATTCAGAATTCTAGCTAACACATTTAAATTTTCCTCAATATTTTAGACTAGAATAGAGGCGCAGTATATATATATATATATATATATATATATATATATATATATATATATATATATATATATATATCGAATTAATAACGTGATCTGACACATCGTGGTGGTAAGTTTAACCACTGAAAGCAGCAGTAAGACACACAGGAAAATCTTTTATAAGATAACTGGGCATGTTTGTTTGTCTCTCAACGGTCATTTTTGCAGACGAGGGCTAATTAGACCGGGACCTACGGTTTAAAGTGGATTCCGAACCACTACAAACATCCATGCCCAAGGTGGGATTCAAACCCACGAACTGTTGAACCGAAGGCAAGAGCGCTAACCATTCTGCTAAGATACTGGGCCATATTCTCATGTCGCAAGAGAAAAAATCCAATTAATTATGAGATATACGTGAAGAAAGCAGAACATCAATAACTACCTTGCGTTGTTAAGTGGCTAGGATCGAACCTAGAACCCTCCATCTGAAGAACGTGGTCGAATTGAGCCCAAAAATAGGGAAAAAATAATTTTAGAGAAAGCAGTCTAAGGCAAACAATGTGATTTAAAAACTAAGCCTCGTGATATTTGGAAATGGAATAAAATCATTATATGAATAAAACAAGTTAATATTTAATAATATTAATACACAATTAATAATGTAATGCTAGATTTATATTGAAGAGGGATTCTTCTCATTAAAAAAAAACAGATATAAATTACGTATCTTTATAACATATCTTAAAACTTATAGTAAGACATTTTTAATGTTTAATTTACAATCATAGAGTTAAGAGCTAATAATTGCTAACTATACTTTTGTTATATTTCTAATCAGTTTACAAAAAGAGAATTTTAGATTAGGTATAAAATTTTGAAAAAAAATAAATAATAAATAAATAACCTGTGGCTTCCATTTGCATATTTTTCCAAGTAGTTCTATGAAGATAATTCCAAGATGGTCCAGCAGTCCCTGTTTTTAAATCACGAAGACTCCCACCCAGTTGCTTCCATCTAAGTAGTAGAGCCCATTTTCAAGGCTTGGTACAGGGAAGCATACTGATGCAACATCTCATTTGCCAAGGCATGAAAAGAAAAAGGATGAATAAAAAATTAGTTTTCCAATCCTTAGAAAATACCTTTATTGTTTTGAAAATAAATACATAACTAATGGATATTTCATTAGTTATGTATTTATTTTAAAATTTTTTTTAACTTGAATAAATAATGACAGTAAATATATTTAGGTCAAAAAGTGATTAATTACATAAAAAAATGATAGATTATATTTTTGTTACATTTTTAAAAAAGCTGCATGTTGAATTAAAAATCTGGAATCGCAACTGCACATTTCGCTGATTACATTTTTTGTCTCGTGTATATGATATAGATATTGATATTATCTGCATTATGTTCATATAAAACCATTAGACTTTAAAATCGTATAAAATGAAAGGCCTGAAATATTTCTCTAAGAAACACCTTCAACTATTTTTTATACAAGTACAATCTACACTCTAATAATTATATTACCAAGGTAATTTTTATGAAAAGAATATTGAAGCAATCCGAAGGAAACAAAATCGAAATTTAAGTTGATAATCATAGATTTTCTGGATTTTATCAAAACGTTTATCGATAATGTGTTTGTGAATAATTTAAAAACTTTTAAATGTTTTTTGCAATAATGTTTGTGTGGGTTGTGTAAAACGATCTTTACTATGTCGTAAATTTTAAACTAACAAATTTGAAAGAGTGATTTGACTTCAAAAAATTATAATTAGTTCAACATTTAATATTTTTTAACATTGGATTGCCTTTTGGGGAGCGTACAAAAGTATGAGCAAATTAGTTTAAGAAAAAGGACTCTTAAATTTGTAAAATTTTGCACTTTCTAAAGGATTATGACAATTAGTATAAAACCGTTTGTCAGTATATTCTTTAATGGTAATATTAATCCACGATTATTCAAATATATATATATAAATTATTTAATATTTAATAATTAAATGCATTTTGAATAAAATTCTAAGCCAAAATTTTTGCTGGGGTATCAACTAAAAAAATTGGCGTTCGCAAGTTTAGCACATATCTCTGATGTTAATGTTTGTAGTAGTTACGAATACATTCTAAAATTTAAAACTCAGATGAATTATGCCTCTAACGCAAAAAGAGATCACAAAGGGACAAATCAACTAACTTCTATACTAAAATGAAATCTTTCTCTTTTTTAAAAAAAACTAAACTGATTATCAGGGATAAATATGGAATATAATAATTTTAGGGGAAAAAAAGTTTTCCGATATTCTGCTGAATAATAAGGATACGAAACATGTTTCTGAGGTTGTAATGGAGGGAAAATGCCAACCAAAGATTTAAGTATTTAATGACAGCAGATCTAGCGCATCTGAAATTCCAGAAGCGCCGTAAAAGAAATGTCAACTAATTTACCTCAATTTTATAAATACGTCGCTTGAGCTATTCTCTAAAGCTAGAACACAGATAATGATGATGGGATATTAATACTAGTATTAGGGGCTAATTAAGTGAAAGAGTAAGAACATAAAGAGGAATAAGAGAATTGAAAAAAATAAGCAAATTATTTCAGAGAATCAAAACAGCATTTCTTTTAAGCAATGCTTGAGCATTTAAGTTTTTCACTTTTAGCAATTTGGAGCATTAATGAATATTAATCAAAACAATTTCAAAAAGAGAAATTTCTTAAATTGTTTCAGTTTGAAACAGTAATTTCATTAAAAAGTTAGTCATGTGATTATACTCAATCAAGGATAAAGAAATTGACATCAGCCGAAAATAAAATTTGAATTATATGAAATTCACTTCAGGTGCTTAAATTTGCAACGGTATTTTTGGCGTTTCAGTTTTTATTAGAAGAAACACTGTTGATAATTTCATCATAAATTATGTAATATGACCATCGTAATTGGCATGAAATTGATGATATATTTTAAAGTGGTTTTCGGTTAGGTTTGTTTGCCGCCCAACGGTCATTTTTTACATACGAGGGCTAATTAGACCAGGACCTACGGTTTAAAGATGATTCCGAACCACTACAAACATCCATGCCCAAGGTGGGATTTGAACCCACGAACTGTTGAACTGAAGGCAAGGGCGCTAACCATTCGGCTGACAGCTCGGCTTAAAGTGGTTTTCATAATCTGAAAACTCTTCGTATAGTCGGTAACGGTAGTAAGAATTACTAGTACATGTCGTCATAACAGAAAGACCTCTTGCCGTTAATTGTTGAATTCTTAACAATCAAGACACAGCGGCAAAAAAGACGAAATCCATACACACAAGTTGTTGACATATTTCATTAATGACATAAGATTTAATGACATATCAACGGAAAAAACACTTAATAAAACACGATGCCCCATGATCTAACAATCTCGAAAATATTTATCCATATAAAACAAAGAAAAAACTTTTAAACTATGTAAATAAAGTACCTATTCGGTTTACCTGCTGTATATGTCTAGGATAGAATCAGTAACGGTTAGAAGAAATGAAGAGAAACTTATATCATAATGGCGGTCTCTGGCAAATATAAAATAAAAACAATCGTTCAGTCTCAAAATTTTGATCATAGCATTGTTATAAATTAATTTAAAACATAAACAGCTCTGATTTGAACTTCTTGTAAAGTTGCATACACCACGAAGTAATTAATTTAAGAGAGGTCCACTAAGGAATTATTCACTACTCAAGAATGAGAGAAATGTTTCGTTCTTTACATCATTTCAAAATTAGTCTCTATTAGTTACCAATAGAAATAAGAACAATATTTATATCTTCCCTATTTCTCTACCTTTCCATGTAATTTAAAAATTAATAAATATCGTTAATTTCTTAAAGTTTTTGAAAAATATAGCTTCCACCATTAACAAATGAGATTTCACCTTTTTCAATGTCCTTAGAAAAAAATCGATTGGGCATGAAAAAAAAAATCCCACAATTTCAATATTTAACAACTTTAGTAACCAAATAATGTTTTAAATCATTCTACACTCATTCGACTTTTTAGTCAATCTACACATGAGACATCACTTTTTGACGCAAAACACTGTTTTGAGTTAATTAACCCCAAAACATTGACATATAATTTGAAGATGTGAAGCAAACTTTTTTACAATGATTAAACTATTACATTAAATTACATAACCCGATGCTTTCACGATAAAACTGAAACAATAATCGAAAGTGATTCAAGACTTCCTACATCGATAACATAAGCAAAATCGGATCAGCTTCTATTTTCACTGCATAATTGAATTAACATTTCCTCAGTTCATAATTACACTATTATTTGAAATGTGTTTCATTCTGCGTTATATAGTAGAAATTTACTTTTACTACCTGAAACAAGACTTCAGACAGAAATGACCTTTTAAAATTTCGATACGATAAAAAAATTCATATACATAACCCTATTTCAAATAAGAAATCCCTAAAAAACGGAATCGCTAATATCAAGATACACGTCTCCCCTTACAAACCTGAAATAATCACGTATATATGTCGAAAGATATAATAATAATAATAAAAAAAAAAGAACACTGAAGAAAATTTAAAAATGATTTAAACAGAAAATAGTAAACCAGGATATTTCAGATAATTTTGTAAACTCATTTCCATTATTTTTTACCTATAACCTCAAAAAATCACTCAAAACATATATCGATTTACTGCTCTATATTTAAGTTTAAAAAAACCATATTAACAATTGTTAATATATTTCTATGACGCGACTATTTCGTATATCGGCAATAAAAATATTTAATGTCACAAAAGTAATTCCACACATCAAAATTATTCCGAAGATTAAAATTAATCAAAACCAAAGAACAGTTCCTATTTATTACTAAATATGAATATTATCAAAAGCTAAAAAGTAAATATATTTCAAAATTTTAAAAAGATTCAAATGAGTCATCAGTGTATAAATAATCAGGAAAATACTTCCTACTAAAGAATTAAGGAAATTCACTTTTCAAAAGGCGTTTTGAAATAATTCGAAACCAGTAAAATTTACTATTTTCAAACACATATGAGAAAAGAAATAAGATCATAAAGGAAAGTAACAGAATAAAATTAAAACAATATTTCAATATTTTAGAAACATTAATAAGAAGAACATTCTTGATACTTAAAATGAATAAGTAAGGTCTTGAGTGAATCTTTTTATCATCACTCAGATCCTTCTTTGTTAAAATGAGGAAATTTGGGGAAACTTCCTCTTAAATTATAATTAAAACAAGAATATTCTTTGCTATTAACATAGTCATAAAGTCACATATGCACAGTATCAGTCGCATCCCAAGGATTACAATTAGTAGCCTTTTTTTGACTTAAGGCATTTCCCTTCTGAGAAAATATTTTGAGAAGTAATTACAAAAATTTACGATATCTATATAAACGTCTAAGGAGAGAAGGGAGATTCCATGGGAAAATAACACCGTAAGTGAATATTTCAATATTTATATTTTAGAAACATTAATATGTAGAATATTCTTGATATTTAAAATGAACAACTAAGGTCTTGAGCGAATCTTTTTATCATCACTCAGATCCTTCTTTGTTAAAATGAGGAAATTTTGGGAAACTTCCTCTTAAATTATAATTAAAACAAGAATATTCTTTGCTATTAACATAGTCATAAATCACATATGCACAGTATCAGTCGCATCCCATGGATTACAATTAGTAGCCTTTTTTTGACTAAAGGCATTTCCCTTCTGAGAAAATATTTTGAGAAAAATTACAAAAATTTACGATATCTATATAAACGTCTCAGGAAAGAAGGGAGATTCCATGGGAAAATAACAACGTAAGTGAAACAATATTACAATATATATATGTTTTAGAAACATTAATAAGAAGAATATTCTTGATATTTAAAATGAATAAGTAAGGTCTTGAGCGATTCTTTTTATCATCACTCAGATCCTTCTTTGTTAAAATGAGGAAATTTAGGGAAACTTCCTCTTAAATTATAATTAAAACAAGAATATTCTTTGCTATTAACATAGTCATAAATTGACATATGCATAGTAGTAATGATCCCATGGATTACAATTGGTAGCCTTTTTTTTTTGACTTAAGGCATTTCCCTTCTGAGAAAATATTTTGAGAATTAATTACAAAAATTTACGATATCTATATAAACGTCTAAGGAGAGAAGGGAGATTCCATGGGAAAATAACAACGTAAGTGAATTTTTCAATATTTATATTTTAGAAACATTAATATAAAGAATATTCTTGATATTTAAAATGAATAAGTAAGGTCTTGAGTGAATCTTTTTATCATCACTCAGATCCTTCTTTGTTAAAATGAGGAAATTTAGGGAAACTTCCTCTTAAATTATAATTAAAACAAGAATATTCTTTGCTATTAACATAGTCATAAATCACATATGCACAGTATCAGTCGCATCCCATGGATTACAATTAGTAGCCTTTTTTTGACTAAAGGCATTTCCCTTCTTAGTATAAGTTAAAAAGTACTCACAATTTATTACATCTATATAAACAACTAAGAGAAGGGAGATTCCATGGGAAAATAGCACCGTAAGTGAATATTTCAATATTTACATTTTAGAAACATTAATATGTAGAATATTCTTGATATTTAAAATGAACAACTAAGGTCTTGAGCGAATCTTTTTATCATCACTCAGATCCTTCTTTGTTAAAATGAGGAACGTTTGGGAAGCTTCCTCTTAAATTATAATTAAAACAAGAATATTCTTTGCTATTAACATAGTCATAAATTGACATATGCATAGTAGTAATGATCCCATGGATTACAATTAGTAGCCTTTTTTTTTGACTTAAGGCATTTCCCTTCTGAGAAAATATTTTGAGAAGTAATTACAAAAATTTACGATATCTATATAAACGTCTAAGGAGAGAAGGGAGATTCCATGGGAAAATAACAACGTAAGTGAATTTTTCAATATTTATATTTTAGAAACATTAATATAAAGAATATTCTTGATATTTAAAATGAATAAGTAAGGTCTTGAGTGAATCTTTTTATCATCACTCAGATCCTTCTTTGTTAAAATGAGGAAATTTAGGGAAACTTCCTCTTAAATTATAATTAAAACAAGAATATTCTTTGCTATTAACATAGTCATAAATCACATATGCACAGTATCAGTCGCATCCCATGGATTACAATTAGTAACCTTTTTTTGACTTAAGGCATTTCCCTTCTGAGAAAATATTTTGAGAAGTAATTATAAAAATTTACGATATCTATATAAACGTCTAAGGAGAGAAGGGAGATTCCATGGGAAAATAACAACGTAAGTGAAACAATATTACAATATATATATGTTTTAGAAACATTAATAAGAAGAATATTCTTGATATTTAAAATGAATAAGTAAGGTCTTGAGTGAGTCTTTTTATCATCACTCAGATCCTTCTTTGTTAAAATGAGGAAATTTGGGGAAACTTCCTCTTAAATTATAATTAAAACAAGAATATTCTTTGCTATTAACATAGTCATAAATCACATATGCACAGTATCAGTCGCATCCCATGGATTACAATTAGTAGCCTTTTTTTGACTTAAGGCATTTCCCTTCTGAGAAAATATTTTGAGAAGTAATTACAAAAATTTACGATATCTATATAAACGTCTAAGGAGAGAAGGGAGATTCCTTGGGAAAATAACACCGTAAGTGAATATTTCAATATTTATATTTTAGAAACACTAATATGTAGAATATTCTTGATATTTAAAATGAGCAACTAAGGTCTTGAGCGAATCTTTTTATCATCACTCAGATCCTTCTTTGTTAAAATGAGGAAATTTTGGGAAACTTCCTCTTAAATTATAATTAAAACAAGAATATTCTTTGCTATTAACATAGTCATAAATCACATATGCACAGTATCAGTCGCATCCCATGGATTACAATTAGTAGCCTTTTTTTGACTAAAGGCATTTCCCTTCTTAGTATAAGTTAAAAAGTACTCACAATTTATTACATCTATATAAACAACTAAGAGAAAGGAGATTCCATGGGAAAATAACAACGTAAGTGAAACAATATTTCAATATTTATATTTTAGAAACATTAATAAGAAGAATATTCTTGATATTTAAAATGAATTAGTAAGGTCTTGAGTGAATCTTTTTATCATCACTCAGATCCTTCTTTGTTAAAATGAGGAAATTTAGGGAAACTTCCTCTTAAATTATAATTAAAACAAGAATATTCTTAGCCATTAACATAGTCCTAAGTGACATATGCAGAGTAGTAGTAATCCCATGGATTACAATTAGTAGCCTTTTTTTTGGACTAAAGGCATTTCCCTTCTGAGAAAATATTTTAAGTAATTACAAAAATTTACGATATCTATATAAACGTCTAAGGAGAGAAGGGAGATTCCATGGGAAAATAACAACGTAAGTGTATATTTCAATATTTATATTTTAGAAACATTAATATGAAGAATATTCTTGATATTTAAATTGAACAACTAAGGTCTTGAGCGATTCTTTTTATCATCACTCAGATCTTTCTTTGTTAAAATGAGGAAATTTAGGGAAACTTCCTCTTAAATTATAATTAAAACAAGAATATTCTTTGCTATTAACATAGTCATAAATCACATATGCACAGTATCAGTCGCATCCCATGGATTACAATTAGTAGCCTTTTTTTGACTAAAGGCATTTCCCTTCTTAGTATAAGTTAAAAAGTACTCACAATTTATTACATCTATATAAACAACTAAGAGAAGGGAGATTCCATGGGAAAATAACAACGTAAGTGAAACAATATTTCAATATTTATATTTTAGAAACATTAATAAGAAGAATATTCTTGATATTTAAAATGAATAAGTAAGGTCTTGAGTGAATCTTTTTATCATCACTCAGATCCTTCTTTGTTAAAATGAGGAAATTTAGGGAAACTTCCTCTTAAATTATAATTAAAACAAGAATATTCTTTGCTATTAACATAGTCATAAAGTGACATATGCGTAGTAGTAATGATCCCATGGATTACAATTAGAAGCCTTTTTTTTATTTAAGGCATTTCCCTTCTGAGAAAATATTTTGAGAAGTAATTACAAAAATTTACGATATCTATATAAACATCTAAGGAGAGAAGGGAGATTCCATGGGAAAATAACAACGTGAGTGAAACAATATTACAATATATATATGTTTTAGAAACATTAATAAGAAGAATATTCTTGATATTTAAAATGAATAAGTAAGGTCTTGAGTGAATCTTTTTATCATCACTCAGATCCTTCTTTGTTAAAATGAGGAAATTTAGGGAAACTTCCTCTTAAATTATAATTAAAACAAGAATATTCTTTGCTATTAACATAGTCATAAATCACATATGCACAGTATCAGTCGCATCCCATGGATTACAATTAGTAGCCTTTTTTTGACTTAAGGCATTTCCCTTCTGAGAAAATATTTTGAGAAGTAATTACAAAAATTTACGATATCTATATAAACGTCTAAGGAGAGAAGGGAGATTCCATGGGAAAATAACACCGTAAGTGAATATTTCAATATTTATATTTTAGAACCATTAATATGTAGAATATTCTTGATATTTAAAATGAACAACTAAGGTCTTGAGCGAATCTTTTTATCATCACTCAGATCCTTCTTTGTTAAAATGAGGAAATTTTGGGAAACTTCCTCTTAAATTATAATTAAAACAAGAATATTCTTTGCTATTAACATAGTCATAAATCACATATGCACAGTATCAGTCGCATCCCATGGATTACAATTAGTAGCCTTTTTTTGACTAAAGGCATTTCCCTTCTGAGAAAATATTTTGAGAAGTAATTATAAAAATTTATTACATCTATATAAACAACTAAGAGAAGGGAGATTCCATGGGAAAATAGCACCGTAATTGAATATTTCAATATTTACATTTTAGAAACATTAATATGTAGAATATTCTTGATATTTAAAATGAACAACTAAGGTCTTGAGCGAATCTTTTTATCATCACTCAGATCCTTCTTTGTTAAAATGAGGGAAGTTAGGGAAACTTCCTCTTAAATTATTATTAAAACAAGAATATTCTTTGCTATTAACATAGTCATAAAGTGACATATGCATAGTAGTAATGATCCCATGGATTACAATTAGTAGCCTTTTTTTTACTTAAGGCATTTCCCTTCTGAGAAAATATTTTGAGAAGTAATTATAAAAATTTACGATATCTATATAAACATCTAAGGAGAGAAGGGAGATTCCATGGGAAAATAACAACGTAAGTGAAACAATATTACAATATATATATGTTTTAGAAACATTAATAAGAAGAATATTCTTGATATTTAAAATGAATAAGTAAGGTCTTGAGTGAATCTTTTTATCATCACTCAGATCCTTCTTTGTTAAAATGAGGAAATTTAGGGAAACTTCCTCTTAAATTATAATTAAAACAAGAATATTCTTTGCTATTAACATAGTCATAAATTGACATATGCATAGTAGTAATGATCCCATGGATTACAATTGGTAGCCTTTTTTTTTTTGACTTAAGGCATTTCCCTTCTGAGAAAATATTTTGAGAATTAATTACAAAAATTTACGATATCTATATAAACGTCTAAGGAGAGAAGGGAGATTCCATGGGAAAATAACACCATAAGTGAATATTTCAATATTTATATTTTAGAAACATTAATAAGTAGAATATTCTTGATATTTAAAATGAACAACTAAGGTCTTGAGCGAATCTTTTTATCATCACTCAGATCCTTCTTTGTTAAAATGAGGAAATTTAGGGAAACTTCCTCTTAAATTATAATTAAAACAAGAATATTCTTTGCTATTAACATAGTCATAAATCACATATGCACAGTATCAGTCGCATCCCATGGATTACAATTAGTAGCCTTTTTTTGACTAAAGGCATTTCCCTTCTTAGTATAAGTTAAAAAGTACTCACAATTTATTACATCTATATAAACAACTAAGAGAAGGGAGATTCCATGGGAAAATAGCACCGTAAGTGAATATTTCAATATTTACATTTTAGAAACATTAATATGTAGAATATTCTTGATATTTAAAATGAACAACTAAGGTCTTGAGCGAATCTTTTTATCATCACTCAGATCCTTCTTTGTTAAAATGAGGAACGTTTGGGAAGCTTACTCTTAAATTATAATTAAAACAAGAATATTCTTTGCTATTAACATAGTCATGAATTGACATATGCATAGTAGTAATGATGCCATGGATTACAATTAGTAGCCTTTTTTTTTGACTTAAGGCATTTCCCTTCTGAGAAAATATTTTGAGAAGTAATTATAAAAATTTACGATATCTATATAAACGTCTAAGGAGAGAAGTGAGATTCCATGGGAAAATAACAACGTAAGTGAATTTTTCAATATTTATATTTTAGAAACATTAATATAAAGAATATTCTTGATATTTAAAATGAATAAGTAAGGTCTTGAGTGAATCTTTTTATCATCACTCAGATCCTTCTTTGTTAAAATGAGGAAATTTAGGGAAACTTCCTCTTAAATTATAATTAAAACAAGAATATTCTTTGCCATTAACATAGTCGAAAGTGACATATGCAGAGTAGTAGTAATCCCATGGATTACAATTAGTAGCCTTTTTTTTTTTTGACTAAAGGCATTTTCCTTCTGATAAAATATTTTAAGAAGTAATTACAAAAATTTACGATATCTATATAAACGTCTAAGGAGAGAAGGGAGATTCCATGGGAAAATAACAACGTAAGTGAAACAATATTACAATATATATATGTTTTAGAAACATTAATAAGAAGAATATTCTTGATATTTAAAATGAATAAGTAAGGTCTTGAGTGAATCTTTTTATCATCACTCAGATCCTTCTTTGTTAAAATGAGGAAATTTAGGGAAACTTCCTCTTAAATTATAATTAAAACAAGAATATTCTTTGCTATTAACATAGTCATAAATTGACATATGCATAGTAGTAATGATCCCATGGATTACAATTAGAAGCCTTCTTTTTTTATTTAAGGCATTTCCCTTCTGAGAAAATATTTTGAGAAGTAATTACAAAAATTTACGATATCTATATAAACGTCTAAGGAGAGAAGGGAGATTCCATGGGAAAATAACAACGTGAGTGAAACAATATTACAATATATATATGTTTTAGAAACATTAATAAGAAGAATATTCTTGATATTTAAAATGAATAAGTAAGGTCTTGAGTGAATCTTTTTATCATCACTCAGATCCTTCTTTGTTAAAATGAGGAAATTTAGGGAAACTTCCTCTTAAATTATAATTAAAACAAGAATATTCTTAGCCATTAACATAGTCCTAAGTGACATATGCAGAGTAGTAGTAATCCCATGGATTACAATTAGTAGCCTTTTTTTTTGGACTAAAGGCATTTCCCTTCTGAGAAAATATTTTGAGAAAAAATTACAAAAATTTACGATATCTATATAAACGTCTAAGGAGAGAAGGGAGATTCCATGGGAAAATAACACCGTAAGTGAATATTTCAATATTTAAATTTTAGAAACATTAATATGTAGAATATTCTTGATATTTAAAATGAATAAGTAAGGTCTTGAGTGAATCTTTTTATCATCACTCAGATCCTTCTTTGTTAAATTGAGGAAATTTTGGAAAACTTCCTCTTAAATTATAATTAAAACAAGAATATTCTTTGCGATTAACATAGTCATAAATCACATATGCACAGTATCAGTCGCATCCCATGGATTACAATTAGTAGCCTTTTTTTTTACTTAAGGCATTTCCCTTCTGAGAAAATATTTTGAGAAGTAATTACAAAAATTTACGATATCTATATAAACGTCTAAGGAGAGAAGTGAGATTCCATGGAAAAATAACAACGTAAGTGAATTTTTCAATATTTATATTTTAGAAACATTAATATAAAGAATATTCTTGATATTTAAAATGAATAAGTAAGGTCTTGAGTGAATCTTTTTATCATCACTCAGATCCTTCTTTGTTAAAATGAGGAAATTTTGGAAAACTTCCTCTTAAATTATAATTAAAACAAGAATATTCTTTGCTATTAACATAGTCATAAATCACATATGCACAGTATCAGTCGCATCCCATGGATTACAATTAGTAGCCTTTTTTGACTAAAGGCATTTCCCTTCTTAGTATAAGTTAAAACGTACTCACAATTTATTACATCTATATAAACAACTAAGAGAAAGGAGATTCCATGGGAAAATAACAACGTAAGTGAAACAATATTTCAATATTTATATTTTAGAAACATTAATAAGAAGAATATTCTTGATATTTAAAATGAATAAGTAAGGTCTTGAGTGAATCTTTTTATCATCACTCAGATCCTTCTTTGTTAAAATGAGGAAATTTTGGAAAACTTCCTCTTAAATTATAATTAAAACAAGAATATTCTTTGCTATTAACATAGTCATAAAGTGACATATGCATAGTAGTATTGATCACATGGATTACAATTAGAAGCCTTTTTTTTATTTAAGGCATTTCCCTTCTGAGAAAATATTTTGAGAAGTAATTACAAAAATTTACGATATCTATATAAACGTCTAAGGAGAGAAGGGAGATTCCATGGGAAAATAACAACGTGAGTGAAACAATATTACAATATATATATGTTTTAGAAACATTAATAAGAAGAATATTCTTGATATTTAAAATGAATAAGTAAGGTCTTGAGTGAATCTTTTTATCATCACTCAGATCCTTCTTTGTTAAAATGAGGAAATTTAGGGAAACTTCCTCTTAAATTATAATTAAAACAAGAATATTCTTTGCCATTAACATAGTCGAAAGTGACATATGCAGAGTAGTAGTAGTAATCCCATGGATTACAATTAGTAGCCTTTTTTTTTTTTTTTTTTTTTTTTTGACTAAAGGCATTTTCCTTCTGATAAAATATTTTAAGAAGTAATTACAAAAATTTACGATATCTATATAAACGTCTAAGGAGAGAAGGGAGATTCCATGGGAAAATAACAACTTAAGTAAAACAATATTACAATATATATATCTTTTAGAAACATTAATAAGAAGAATATTCTTGATATTTAAAATGAATAAGTAAGGTCTTGAGTGAATCTTTTTATCATCACTCAGATCCTTCTTTGTTAATATGAGGAAATTTAGGGAAACTTCCTATCAATTATAAATAGAACAAGAATATTCTCTCTCTTTGCTATTATTATAGTGATAAATTGACATATGCAGAGTAGTAATGATCGCCTACATTACAATTAGAAGCTTTTTGACTAAAGACTTTCTACTTCTAAGGATACTTTTAAGTAGTTTCATAAAAGCAAAATTTGTATCCATATAAACTTCTTAGTAAAAAAGGAAGATTCCATGGGAAAATAACAGAACGTATGTGGTACATTTTTTCAATTATTTTATATTTCATAGATATATGTTTGCATGAAGTATGTTCCTGATATTCTTTATCTTGAGTAATTATTTAAAATTTGCTAAATATAAATAACTTATATTTATAAATTCGCCCAGCAAATGATTTTGTAAAAAAATCTTTCTATCTGGCAAGTTTGTCAACAAATTTTAAATATGCCGAAAATGAAACATTTGAAATTACCTCATAATTGTTTATATATACCTGCATAAATGTAATGAAGTATGTAATAACTTATTTTTAAGGCTAATACTTTTATAAACTTTATTTTTTAAAGAAATTCTTTTTAAAATCAATAGCCTTCTGTTGTATTTTTCAGCATGTCACTTGTTTATTGAACTTTTAGGATGTCTTACAAATTTTAAAGGAAAACGTTTTCAGTTAGGTAAAATAGGGATTTGCGTTTTTTTTTTTTTTTTTTTTTTTTTTTAATAATTTTATGAAATTTTATTTTGTTTAGTGTTTTAAGAATTGTTTCTCTTATCAGTAAAATAATCTTAGTTGATGAATAAATTAAATTACATTTTAAAAGAAAACACTAAATGTTTTAAAATACCATTTCATTTTATTAAACCAGCTGAACAGTTTCGCTTCGCTGTTTTCCGTTCATATCATTTTATAAACATTTTGATGAATTTATAATTATATCTGTGTTATAGTACGATTACTTTATTTATATATTTTACCAGTAGGAAACGTGTATCTGTTTCTGGGATCCCGTGTAAGTATGAATTGAGCCAAATATTCAAATAATTTTATGCAAACAGAAGCCCAACAAAATATTTCTTGCATATTAAATACCGACATGAACCAAAGAAATTAAGACTGAAAGACCCAAAGAAATTAAAAACTGAAACTTATTATTGAACTTCAGTTTAAAAGTGAAATTAAAATTTTACTGCTTAACACATAAATGAAATTTAAAGCAATACAAGGAAAATAGAAACAGAATTTCCATTATATATCTTTCGTATATGGCATTTAGAAATAAAAGAATTTATTTCTATATGCCATACACGCGAATATTGACATCTCATTTAAAAAGTAAAAGCTTAAACATTTCTCTATAATTTAAATATATATATATATATATATATATATATATATATATATATATATATATATATATATATATATATATATATATATATATATATATATAAATGCATACTCATTAGAAAATCATTTAATTATCTGAGCCTCTAAACAACGTTTTGTATCACGAAGTATATTCGCATCAGTACAGATTTTTGATGTAAGATGCTTGATAAGAGATTAACTAAATTGTGTTAGATGGATAAAGCTTTTAAACTGTCCTTAGTTACGCAGCTATTAATTACTGATATTGGGACTCTTCATCCATAATGTATTTCTGACAGGGGAAATATTGCAAAAAGCGAAATCGTTGCTAAGGGCAAAAAAAAAAATTTGTCAATCTAAAAAATAATAAATACAGTTATTTTTTACTGGCGCCTTTATTACACAGGCAATTTAGAAACAAAGAATCCGATAAACTAAATAATTTGTCTCTTTAATCTGTTAAATCATAGATGACAATTTTTTAAAAAGTCTATTCGATAATTATTCATTTCTTCCCTAAAACGAAGACTTTCCGAGCGGAATTAATTTCATCGCCATATTAGCAACTTTACAGGAAATTCAAATCAGTTTTAAATTAATTATAAATGTCATGATCTATCTTTCGAAATTAAATGCTAATTTTTATTTTAAGATATATAGCCAGAGAGAATTATCCTGATGTTTCCTTGCATTCTGCAGTAGTCCTCAATTTCAATTCAGGGCAAAAATTCATTGCGCAAGCAGAATAACAATATTATAAAATAAAATTTTTCCTTTGTGATTCAAATTTTCAATTTTGCACATAAATATTGGGATAATTAAAATAATATCATGTACTTATCTGAAAGGCGTTTTAATAATGGTGTAATTCAGATAAATATAAGAAATACTTCGATTGCTTATCACATGTTGCTGTAATATTATCAAAAAGTTTCGTCAATAAGCTAAATTTAAAGCTCACTTTACTTAAAAATTCCTGTTCAGGTGAAATTTTAAACAGAGTTTCAACGCAAAGTTTATGCTGTTACATACAAGTCTAGGATTTACATAAAAAACAGCAATGTGAAATAGAATTTAACATTTAATAGTGAAAAAGAAAGACATTTTTAATAAGATTTGAGGCTTGAATAATAATTTTTCTATAACAGATTATGAACAATGGAAAAAGATTAGATAATTGATAATCATTTTACTCTTACTCCATTTGAGTTTGAATAAAATGTCTTAGATATTTTGGATTAGATTAGGCCTAAGAGTCTCAAGAAGAGGGCTCGATTTGTTTATTTGTTGATCTTAGGTTATTTTACATACAAGAGGACTTATTTGACCGATATCTTGATTGGTTAATAGGTTTATGTTAATGGATTGAGTTAAGTGGATTTTAAACAACTATAATTACCTATGGCCGAAGAGTAAATCGAAGTTAGGAATTGTTAGTCAGAAAACAAACCTTCAGATGCAAATTAAAACATAATTATCTTTAAATTAAAGGAAAGTAGGATTCATAAAAGAGAAATTACAACAGATAACAGGAGAAATCAAGCTAGGCTTATCAAGAGCTTTTACCATGTATCTGAGCCAAAAATCTCACTCAAATTAAGATAAAGTGTAAAACTTTTAGTTTTCTTCGAAAAACTACACTGCACATAATTGTCTTATTCAACAGTAAGTTGACTTAATTATAAAGTCTCCCATTTGAATGTAATTAATAAAGAAAAATTATCCATATAACATATTTCTTTGACATTAGCCAAATTTCTTTAATCAAGTGCAACCAATATATATATTTCTTATATACTGTCAGAGAACTTAATGTCAAATTTAGAATATGCCAACGGTGATACTTTTTAAAAGAAATAAAAATCATTAAAAAATGGCTGAATAACAAAGAAATTACATTTTAGCTTTAAGTTCTAAAAATTTATCATTGGTTTTCAATTTTATATTTGGATATATTGCACTCAAAACTGAAAAATACTAATTAAAATATTAGGCCTCTAAGCTCTCAGGGGACAAGTTGTATTCAAGATGAAGAAACTAAGAAAACTACACTGGCCTCCAAAATTTAAGGAACAACCTGTTTCACGCATGATTAACTTATGTACAATACCTACATTTCTACATTTATTTTTAAATTGTATTACTAGTGGTGACAATCTATCAGTTTTTGCAGGGTTTAGCTCCGAATTCATTTATATATATATACACACTCACTTCCAAAAATTCAGCATAAAGATGTAAGATGAAAAAAAAAAAGCTTTGATTGACAAAATTTGGCAGGAAAGTAGCATAAATACTTATGCATAGAATAAAATCGATTATATACAGAAATGGAAGCAATATTAAATTTTTATAAGTTATCAGATAAGGACATTCTGGAGATTTAAACAGAATTATATATAAAGTGAAAATAAACAGCATAAAATGAAAAAAAAGGGCATTACTAGGGTTCGTGATCCCCCCTCATCTGTATACAAAGTTTACACCTTGTGACCATGCTTTCAATTAGGTGGTCAATCATCGCACAATTAATCAATATCCATTATTCTTGTAAAGCAGTTTTAAACTCAATAAGAGCGGCTGGAGGTGGGAAACGAAGATACAGCAAGGCCAAGAGCATCCCAAAGATTTTCAATGGAATTAAGGTCGGGCGAATATGCTGGCCACATCATACACGCAATCCTTTCAATCTCCAGATAGTCATCGACAATGTCAGATCTATGGTGAGGTGCGTTATCGTCCATTAAAACAAAAGTAGGGCCAACTGCTGCAGCATACAATCTCGCAATTGGTTCCAGGACTTCATCTCGATACCGAACAGCCGTCACAGAACCCCGTTTAGATGTGCAGGTCGGTGCGGAATCCTTATGAAATCCTTGCACACACATCATAATGATTCCGCTTCGGGATACGTGATGTTCGGCATTGTTTAGGGGCTGATTGCGTGTTCCTTGTTCCCGCTATATCCATATATGCTTGTCATCTGGCTCCAGAGCAAATCTTGACTCATCAGTAAACATGACATTGGCCCAGTCAGACACAGTCAAATTGACATGTTCCCGGCACCAATTAAATCGTGCCCCACTTGATTGGACTGATAGGCAAACACAAACTCGATGTACCCGGGCTTACAGTCCGCTCATATGTAATTTTCGGCGTACAGTATCTGCAGATATCACCTTACCAATGGATGCTATAACCATAGATGTCAAACGTGTAGAAGTCACTCTGCGATTACGCTTGGCTAAAATCACAATATATAGCGGGGTTTGTAACCCTTGATCAACCGGCTACGGATTTTCGGACAATTATCTGCGTGGTTTGGAATTGTTTCCATGAACGTGAAATTACAGAATGATGAACGCCGAAGAAAAGAGCAACATCTGAGATCGACTGTCTTGCTTCAATACGCCCCACAGCACGCCAGCGCTCAGAATCTTCCATAAGTCTTTGGAAATCATAGAAACACGTATGTCTTGAAAACGAATTGTATGAAAGTTTCAGACACCTTCTATCAGCACTTAAAAAAATTAACTTCTGTAACCCTTCATAAAGCTGGTATCTTATAAGTCTGCCTTTTTTTGCATATTTCTTGACATGAAAGCGCGATTGGCTGTTAAATAACATTTTTGCATACTTCCATTTACTTCTCCAATGATTTGCATCCTCTTCAATTCTGATTGGCTTCCGGAAATTAGCATTTTCCTCTTCGTGCTTAACTTTTGGAAGTGAGTGTATTTCAAAGAATACTGTGTCATAAGTAATTTTAAACGGAGTTATTATGTGGAAGCAAGCACACACGAGTATAAAGAATATCCAACAAATGATGCATAATAAATATAGTAATATATACAGTGAAACATCGATAGTTTGCGATTTAAGGGACGTCAAGTTTGACGACTTAAGAGTGGTTTTAAAATTCAACGTAAATAAATATTAATTATAAATAATATATTGCGTATAAACTTTACAATCACATAAATTTTATATTTATAACAACATATTTTTACGAAATAAAAATGATCTCATATATTTCATTATCTGAAAACAATTTAAAATACTTTCAAATTTTCATAATGATACTTAATATAAATAGTAATGTATAGTTTTTGTGCGCGTGCTTGATTCAAATATAAATTAGTAACAAAAGTGATATTTTGTAAATCATTAAAAAATGAAATACATACCTGTTAAGATACTTTTATTTCACAATCTTTCCAATTACTACATTTTCATTATTCAAAATACTGATCTAATTTTGTTTCATATTGTAGCTTTTCGTTAATTTTTCATTCCAAAATTTAACAAGATACGAATTGATAGATATTGAATTCTTTCAAATTCTAGAGAATTTTTTCTCAAATGCTTTCTCTGAAATTCTTTAATAACTCATGAGCCGTTAACTTGCTGCACATACAATTTCATTTTTCTATAAAGTGGCAAATTATTTAAGTTCCGTTTCAATGAATAATTGTCGCCTAATGCATTATCTGAATGATCATATATTGAGGTTTTACTGTAGATACAGAAAGCTTCACTATTCTAAAAAGCCAGTTTTTAATAATTCTTCTATCATTTAATGTTTAAAAAATTTATGTAAATACACACACAGAAAATACTTATTTTTTAGACACATTAAAAAATTAAAAGTGACATACCCAATTTCTTGAAAAGTACATGGACATAAAATTTGTTCATCACACTGTAAGAAAAAATATTCAGATAAGATAAATAGATATTATATACAGAAAAGGGTGATTCTAAATTGTTTTTACAAATTAAGAGGAGGAGTGATAGTACCCATTTATACAAGCAACATAGGAACATTGGGTCGCATTCTACTCTGAGAGGCAGAAAAGTGGAAAGTAGAAGCCCACCAAGAATATCACGAATATATTGTATGCAAATTTCCAGAGATGAAACTGCATTTTGCTCTTATTAGTTACCAAAACATTCCAATCAAAGTAGACGTTGACCTTTAAAAATGGCGCAACATCATCGCTTCAAGTATTATTTGAATAATATCGTCCGAATCCCCTCAAGTTCTAGTAGTCGACCTCAAAGTGGCAAGGGGTGTACCTGGGCGGAACGGGTGAAGTACGTCTGGAGATTTTTTCCTGGCAGAGTCATAAAAGGCGTGAAGGCCGTTACATTTTGCTCAGATAACGACTACGGGCAAAAAGTTCAACCTCCTTAGGCTCTGGCAACCCATTTACATGAATAGTCGAATATTGAATTTTGCGCATAATGCTACCGCGTTCGGGGCAGCCGACGCGTCATGCTTTGATTCCGTCCGGAAGCATGATGAGAAATGTTACGAGGACTATCAACCTTCTTTCTATAACTGAATATAAATGGAACACCGAAGAAAAAAAGATGAGATCGAAGCTCTTCTTGCGGAAAGCGACATCCACATAAGCTTGCCTTCAAGAGACAAAGCTAAATGAAAATCTTAGATTTGATTTGAAAAACTATATCACCCCACGAAAAGACAGGGTTGGAAGAACTGGAGGAGGACTGGCACTCCTCCTTAAGAGAGATCTTAAGTACAAAGAGATAAAGACCGAACAAAGGGGAAGAATTGAAATCCAAGGTGTAGAAGTCTTTCTACCAGGACAAACCTTCTTTCTGATAAATGTTTACCTCCCTGATAATTCTGACATCGACATAGAAACCCTTGGCAATATACACCTAGATCCATCAGACTTTGTTACCATGCTAGCTGATTTTAATGCCAAGATCCCTACGTGGGTCTCATACGTTTTGGATGAAAAGGGAAAACAGATGAAGGACATGCTGACTGACTTAGACCTTATAACACTAAATGATGGACAAAGCACCTATCTTTCAAGAACCTCAGGCACACAATCAGCAGCTGATCTTATTGCAGTGAGCCCCCACATACAGAATGGATAAACTTGGAAAGTAATTAACAATGCATTAAGCGACCATAAACCAATAATTACATACAACGTGCAGTTTCAGTGCATAAAAGCATTTACAATTAAAAAGATCTTGGAATTTTAGAAAGGCAAACTGGCCAGGCTTCACAGGACACCTTGAAAAACTTTGTGAAGATGAAGATTTTTCGAATTCTCTTGAAAATCAAATAAACAAATTCACTCATTACATCAATGTCTCAGCCTAACACTTCACTCCTAGAGGTAAAAGAAAGCAAAATTGGGTCCCGTACTAGAAAGATCAGGACATTGACTACCCGATTAAAGAGAGAGACCTCTTAAATGAGCAGCTTGAAACAAATAATACGCACGAAATAAGAAACCTTCTTTCAGAGGCATCAAAAAAAGTAGAAGAGGCTACTGCCACTAATAAACAACAGAAATGGGCAGAGTTATGAGAAACCCTAGACCCAAATAAAGACACAAATTTTGGAAAATTACTCTAAGGCATTAAATAATACTTATTTACTCACTACAAATACTTATGTCTCACAGTCTACAAATGTCTTAAATTCAGCTGTGGTCCTAGCAGTTACAAATGTTAAAGTACCAAATGAGTTTGCAAGTCATTTCTCAAGCGTTAGTAAAATCGAATACCATAAGAAGGATAAGAAAATAAAACGATATGTCAACAAAAATACTCAGGGATGTAAGAAGACAGAAGAATGAAGACAACTTCATAAAGGAAATCACTATGGAAGCGCTTCTTGAGGCAGTCAATTATATTAAAAACAAAAAATCCCCTGTAATTGACCTTATATTCGGTGAAATGATAAAACATCTAGGTGAAAACGCAAAGAAGCTCTTGCTGAACATTTTCAACACATCATGGAGGCCTGGAAGACTTCCCAAAATATGGAAAACATCCATTATCGTATTCATACTGAAACCAGGCAAGTCAGCCATGGAAAGCAAAAGCTTTAAGCCTATCGCTCTCACCAGCATACTTTGCAATTTGATGGAACGCATAATACACCAAAGAATGGCCGAATTAAGATTCACTGAGCATGTGAAGACTGTCTCCGAAAGAGCTCTAAAAATTTTTAATTATGAGGAGTCTCTGCGGCACTGACTGGGGTGCTTCTCTCTCTCTCTCAAAGCTCTAAAGACCACATATACTTCACTTATAAGACCCATTATGGAATATGCTTCCCAGTATGGGCTCATGCTTCTCATACGGCCTTAAGTTGGAAAGTATTCAAGCGAGAGCTTCAAAAATAATAACAGGAGCAGTTTCATCCACCAATAATGGGAAAATTAGGGAGTGTGGACTACAAAGCATACAAAATAGAAGAAAAGTAAATATGATTAAGTTTACGAACAAAACATGTAGTCTCCCTCTTAAACATATTTCTCGCATTGCCTTTAGAGAGTGGAATGATAAGTCAAGACTGAAATGATCTTCACCCATTCAATATGATATTAGGGCAAGTGTTGGCCTTGAACACAACATTTGGGGTATTGTTCAAGAACCCATATCTTTCAAAAAGCTTCCAATGAGCACCAGCGTTCACATTGACCTTTTGGAGTCATGCAACAAAAATGAACAAAAGGACATCATTAGGAAAAAGGGACTCAATGAAATAGAACAATTTCCAAAAGAGGACTTTGTACATGCATACAAGATGGCTCCTCTGACAAAACCATCACCAATGGGGGTGCCGGTAAGTTTTTAACTACTTCGGATGGTGTGTCTCACAAGGGCAAATACGATGTGGGAAAGATAGCCTCTAACTTCACATGTGAGTTGAGGGCAATTCTGTGGAGGCACTTAATATCTATAAAGCTCTTCCCACTTCCAAGCACGAAAAAAGGCCTAGTAATCTTTTGCGACTCAAAGGCCGCGCTCTAAGCAATTCTAAAAGGATATTCTTCTACCACCCAAGAGATCATCTCAGGTCTTCAAGATCCTCAGACTATAAACAAGACCTGTATCCTCCAGTGGATTCCTGCACACGTCGACATAGAAGATAAAGAAACTGCGGATAAATTGGTCAAGGAAGACAGAGACCTCGACAATAGCTCCAATGATGCTTCTCTTCAGGATGCGAATGCAGTGGCTAGATACAAACTTAGGGAAAAATCCATTCTGACCAAACATCTCTCTGAAATAACTGTGAACAGATCTACTATCAAAATCATAACAAGGCTGAGAACCGGACACCACAGGAGTATTAAGTTCGATGAAGAGGGCAAAAAGATTTATAGAAGTTGCGATCATTATCCTCATACAAAGCTTACGGCTACTCACATCTATGAGAGTTCGACTATGAGCGCTAGCCTGAGAAAGATTGGAGTGCTGCCGACTATGATAGATCCGTATGGAGACAACATCAAGCAAGTGGCAGAGGAAATTTTCAATATTCACGGACACATACAGTTCGACTCTCATGGACAAGATAAAAAAAAATAGTCCGAAAATTTTCATGAAAGCTATGGCGGGGTACGCGTACAACGTGCAAAAAGTGCAGTCCTTGGAGACAAATAATAATCCCTTCCGGGCAGGCTTTGTGCAGTGGATGCAGGGGATAGGGAATCACAATCCAAGATTTCCTGCAGTATTATTATTTAGTGATGAGGCAACACTCAATAGAGAAGGAGTTTTCAACAAGCACAATCAACACGTTTTGCCTGACAATAATCCCAACAGTACACCCCTTGTAGACACTGGCAGAAATTATCCGCATAATCTGGGCAGATGGGCAGGGAATTGATGGCAATCTGTTAGGTCCTTACATCATGCCGTGTTTGAACGGCACAACATACCGTGTCTACCTGGAACAAATGCTTCCAGTTTGTTGCAGGCTGCTGCACTCCCCATTCAGAGAGACAGGTGGTTTATGCAAGATGGAGTCCCAGCACATTTTTCCATTACTGTCGGTAACTTTTTGAGTGTCACGATGGATTGAACGTGGCAGACATATGGCTTGGCCTTTTTGCTCACCCGACCTCAATCCACTGGACTTTTTTTCTCTGGAGGCACATGAAATCTTTAGTGTATGAGACGCCTGTGGACTCAGCTGAAGATCTCGTGGCTAGAATCGTTGTTGCCGCGAACAGAATTAACAAAACACCAGGAATATTGGAGAGTGTGCGCCAGTCATTTCTTTACCTGTGTAACGACACACGTAATCGGCATTTTGATCATTCGCTGTGAAGCTTCCTCTAAACGATAAATATGATTCTAAAACTTTTGGTATTATTCATTCACTTACCCAACACTGTTGTTAGTGCAGGAGGGAAATCATCTTTTCTGCCTCTCAGAGTGGAATGCGACCCTATGTTCTTATGTAATTACTGCTGGTCTGGATGAGTGTTATTACCCTCTTTCATTTTTAAAAATAATTTAAATTCAACCGATTATATATATATATATATATATATATATATATATATATATATATATATATATATATATATATATATATATATATATATATATATATATATATATACACTAGTGGCCATTAAAATTGCTACACCAAGAAGGTGACATGCTACAGGCGTGAAATTTATACGAAAGGAAGGTGCTGTGATATGCAAATGATTAGCTTTCCAGCGCATTAATACAAAGCAGGCGCCAGTAGCGACACCTACATTGTGTTTAAATGAGGAAATTCTTCAGCCGGTTCCTCATACACAAATTGCATTTGAACGTTGTTGCCTGGTGAAAAGTTGTTGTGATGCCTCGTGTAAAAAGGAGAAATGCGTACCAGCACGTTTCTGACTTTGATAAAGGTCGAATTGTAGCGTACCGGGATTGCGGTTTATCTTATCGCAGTATTGCTGCTCGCGTCGGTCGAAATCCAATGACTGTTAGTAGAATATGGAATCGATGGGTTCAGGACGGTAATACGGAACGCCATGCGGGATCTCAACGGCCACTTATCTTTACAGCCGACAAGACAGGCATATTATCCACATGGTTGTAATGGATCATGCAACCACGTCACGAGCCATGAGTCAAGAAACGGGGTCGTTTGGAAGACAACAAGTGTCTGCACGAACAGTTCGACGACGTTTGCAGCAGCATGGACTCTCAGCTCGGAGACCATGGCTGCGGCTTCCCTTCACGCTGCGTCATAGACAAGAGCGCCTTCAATGGTGTGATCAACGACGAACCTGGGCGCACGAATGGCGAGACGTCATCCTTTCAGATGAATCCAGGTTCTGTGTACAGCATCATGATGGTCGCATCCGTGTTTGGCGGCATCGTGATGAATTCACACTGGCAGCGTGCATTCCTCATCGTCATACTGGCCCATCACCTGGCGTGATGGTATGGGGTGCCATTGGATACACGTCTCGGTCACCTCTTGTTCGCATTAACGGTGCTTTGAACAGTGCACGTTACATTTCTGGTGTATTACGACCCGTGGCTCTACCCTTTATTCGAGCCCTGCGAAACCCTACATTTCAGCAGGATAATGCCCGACCGCATGTTGCCGGTATTATAAGAACCTTCCTTGATACGGAACATGTTCGGCTGTTGCCTTGGGTAGTACGTTCTCCAGATCTTTCACCAATAGAAAACGTCTGGTAAATAGTTGCCGAGCGACTGGCTCGTCACCAAACACCAGTCACTAAGGTTGATGAACTGTGTAATCGTGTTGAAGCTGTATGGGCATCTGTACCTGTACATGCAATCCTATCTCTGTTTGACTCAATGCCCAGGCGTATAACTGCTGTTATTACTGCCAGAGGTTGTTGTTCTGTGTACTGATTTCTTAGGATCTATATATCCAGCCAAATTTTTTGAAAATTTAATCACTTGTTATTTCTAGTATAATATATTTGTCCAATAAATATCATTTTGTTATCTGCATTTCTTCCTGGTGTAGCAATTTTAATGGCCAGTACTGTATATATATATTTATTTATTAAGAAATAAAAATTTTAAATTTTCAAAACATTTCAGTATTTAATGTGAAACAAAAAGTTTTGAATCAACAGACAAATACAAAATTGACACTCTTAAATTCATGTGGTATTTTGAGATTTGTTTCCAATATTTCCATAAAATCTTGAAAATAAATCCATTCTCGTAAATAATTTTTATACATGAGACCTAAAAAAATTGATATATTTTATATATTTAAAAGAAAACTTTATATCATATACCTTAAAATAATTATACCCACACACAATATAGGTTTATATTTCCAAGTTAAATTATTTAAAAATAATTCAGCTCTATAATCTAATATCAATAAAATAAATATTTAATAGATTTTAAATGCTTCCTTGCAAAAATATTCCACTTTTATATTTAAATGATTTTTAAATAAATGTAAACGCTAATTAAAAAGAAAATCAATACTTCTAATAAAATACTTTTTAAACAGAGATATGCAAGCAATTTGAAAAAGTAAAGAGAAATAATCAAATAACAATGCAGCTGAAAATGCGAAATTATTAGAATATTTAAAGTTTATGAAATATGAGACAATAACTTCATTAGAAATTCAGTATGAGATTTCAGTGTTTGTATTTTGACTTCGCATATTAAATATCTAATGCTGATTAAAGATTTTTTTACTTTTATTTTTTTTACATCAATCTCTTGTGATTGCCTTCCGTCATAACTATTCATAGTGAGCATGTTCGTAAGGGAGAAACCGAGGAAACTTTCCACTTCGTTCTTGACTACCCTTAAATAACGGTAGCCGGAATCGAACAGGAATCCTCCACTCCACAAGTAGCGAGATCCTACTACTTGCCCACGGTGAAGCCACAATGGTACGATTTCATAATTTAACTCGAAATAACTATAATAAGTTTAAAAAAAAAGTTCCGCAAATCCTTTTATAGATTTAAAATGATTGCCTGTTAACAAATTGAATAGAAAAACAAGTTTTTTCCCTATTATCTAAATTTTTTCCTTAATATATTTAACGTGAAATATAACGAGTTAATAGGAAATTTACCATTTTAAATACGTTAGACTCTGATTTACCTTTCAGTTCCACAATAGCATTAATCAGCAATTTTCACCATTATTAAAACCTTCTGATAAGTGGCGTATATTTTAACACTAATCGATTGATTTTTAAATTTAGTCCTTCATTTCTTTCTCAACTTAACATTAGAAAAGATGATTGCATGAAAAATTGAAGAAATTAACGTCGCAGCCTTAATAAAAACTAATAAAAAAACCATTTTTATCGCAATGTTTCTCTACAAAATGCTATTTCCTAAAAAATTAATAATCCATATCTTTTGACTTCTATGTATTGCTTTCAAATTTTTCTTCAGTGAATACTTTTCTAATTTTCATTCCACAAAATCTGCTCAACCGTTCTGAAATGACAAATTACAAGTTATCACTTTGGCCTTCTGCTCAACGGTTCTTGAATTCGTCTCACTTTAGAAGTGAATGTAAAAGTTGTTGGAAATATCCTTAATAATTTCAGATTCAAAAATTATATTTCCAGATAAAGATTGTATAGAAAGGGTTTCCATAAAGAAATCTTATCATAAAGAAGAATTTCCTTACTTTTGCTTAAAAATGGAGAGACTGCTTTTGTGGCGCAAGGTCCAAAAATGGACAAGCTGTGCCCAGTACCAAATAGCGACAAATTTGCTTACTTAATACTTTATAAATGTGTTAATGTAATAATATGTAAATGTATTAACGTGTAATACTAGAAAGACTTATACTATATAGAAGTTTACCAAAACATTTTTGGAAAAAATCTAAGTTTTCAAAAATATTTGAGTAAATTTTGAATCAATTTTAAAGTAAGCTCAAAATTTAATTGAAAATTTTAGATAGTTAAATTTTTTGCTGCTCAAATTTCAAATTCTTTAAATAGATATGAATCTGGAAAGCAAGTATAATTTTTCTTTTACACACAAAAAAGAATCTTTCAGTATTATGGAAACAAAATTTTACAATAGAAACTTGCACCCTTTAATATCTGTGCCATATTATCAATATTTTGTCAACACGTACAAGAGATTTTAGAAGGAAAACTACTGATGAACATAACTAAACAAGTTAATAATTTTTCCTTCAAAATTATTTTTGGAAAAAATGGCAAAAGTTATTTGACCACTCATTGTTTAAATTTATACTGTTTAGAACTATTAAATAGGCAATTGAAAAGATTTCAGTTGAAATTATGTTGTTCCTTAATCACTAAATTTTCAGTCATACATTACAAAAAATGATTTTCTAAAAATCGATTACAAAATGAATTTCTAAAATTCTTTAAAAAATGATTTTATAAAAATCGAAAATAATTTTCTAAACATTGAAAAAATGAAATGACGAGTCTTCAGTGTAACAACATTTAAAAACGCAACGTATGGTTCATTTCATTGCTTTAAATATAGAATTAAAACTAAATGCTAAATTTTACATAAAATAGAACTAAACATTTTCATTTGCTTTCAATTGAACCCTAATTTTCAGCTTGATTCTTGTATCTCAGATTGCTTAAATTTTTATGCAGAAGTCAATCACTATAATGCTTCAAGTCAATCATTCGTCTCAGTCACTATAATTTTGGGAATAAGACAACCTTACTTAAGAGCAAATGGAGCCTATTTTCATTATTATTTCTCTCATAAGTATATCTGCAAATGCGTTACCCATCCATAATAACGAAATACACTCTTGATTTATTTCTGAAAACACATCCATGAAAGTTTAAAACTAATTTATTGCATAATTTTTTCTAAAATAATTTTGAAATAAATTATGTAAAAATGGAACACCAAACCCAGATTATTCTTTTCTTAAATATTACTAATTTTATTCAACTTCTCTATGAAGCGTCTAAATAAACAGTTAATGTTTAATTAGTAAAGTTCACAAATAAGAGTAATTAGAATAACATTTGAGCCACATTTCTGTCGAATAATATTGTAAGAGGTATCAAATTATCTTAGTATACGAAGAATGTTGTTCTCACTGATTATTGCATAAAAACAAATAGTTAATCGATATATTATATACATGTTTTAAAAAAAAATTAAGACGAAGTGAATCCTCCAATTAAAACTGTCATTATATCTAGTACTCCATAAATTAATTTGATTAATAAAATTTTAAGGAAAATAATCGTTTTATAGAAAAATACATAGAAAACTAATTTACAATTTAAGTGAAATGAAATTAAAAATTAATTCGAATGGATTTGTCGCTCAAGTCATATTTTACACACGAGGATTGATTAGACGGGGACATAGGGTTTAAAGTGGATTCCAAACCACTAAAAACATCGAAGCCCGAAGTGCGATTCGAACCCACGAACTGCTGAACCAAAGGCAAGAGTAAACATTCATTCGGCTACCAATCAGAATCATGGCTCAAGGTCCTAACTAGGACAAGCTGTGCCTTAATTGAAGTCTTTCAAATATTTATGATAACAAAATGAAAACTATTAATCAAAACAAAATTGAGGTTTTCTTGTTAAGGATTTCTGCTTTACTTCTTAATTTTTTCTGATACATTTACTGATGAGATATTCTGTTAGGTTTCAGATGTAATTTAAAAACACCGTGTCTTTGAATTAGATGCTAACATTGTTTATGCAAACTAAAATCAGTATGTAATATCTATTGTTCTCAGATATGCAGATATCTTGGAAATTTTTTTTTATGGAGAAAAAATATTTAAGAGGAATTTCCAATTGTAATCTATAACACAATTTCAATAATTTGGGGGACATTCAAGTATTACATTGGTACTTTTAATGAAAAAGGATGTGTAACTTGCTCACTTCTGCTGGCAAGGGAAAGGAAAGAACCCCAAATACACTTACTTAAGAAATAAGGAATAATAAAAGGAACGGAACTTTCTCAAACACCGTATGTGGGATTAAAGTTCCAATATTTTCTTTAGCGGTCACGTTACGAGCTACTATTTTCAATTTGCAGTTCTGAATCCTAAATAGAGCTTAGAAAAACTATTGTGGAATCTTTGTGAAACTCAATGTTCTCTTATAAGTTTTCATATAAAATAGATCAGCGTTTCTCAACTGCTGGTCCGAAAGAAATATTTGCCAGTCAGCGAAATATCCAGCTACCTGTCCCAAATCCAAAGTATCATCGGCCGACAACCAATATTAAAACAGCACATACATTGAGATAAGTTTACTAGTTTAAAAAATTAATATGATCGCTGATGAAAAATATAAATGTCAACTATGTATCTAATCGCTTTTCCTAAATTGACGTGCCATACACTTAGTCCACCAATTAGTGTACATCTGTCTGCCTTGAGTATCTCCGAATATCAATCGTAATAATTTATAAAATTTTATTTTAATTCTCTAATTACTCTTTAAAAATTATTTTTGTCTTTATTATTTATTTATGAGAAAAAATTGTGCCAATGTGTCGAATTATTAAACTTGCCGGTCAGCGAGAACGTACCAAAATCTTTTACCGGTCTTTGGAGTAAATCCAGTTGAGAAACACTGAAATAGAGTCATAAAATTCAAGAACTTTTTCCATTTAATAATTCAAGGATCTTTTTTCAAGTCGAAAAAAATAATATTTAGTGCTTACCATTTAAATTTAATATAAATCTCAATAGGAAATAAATAATTTATTCTACCTCTGCCTTCAAAAGTGTCATTTTACAGCATCAGACTTTTTTTCTAACACTAGAAGTTACATTTTTAAATCTATAAGGATAATCAAGAGGATTTGCTCCCGCACATCGGCTGAATATTCACCAAAATACATTTTACTTCCTTCATAACACAATCCTAATTTTTAAGTGTTCTTGTGTTTTAATTTCTCCTGGTGCCTATACAGAAAATAACCAAGCAAATGTGATGATAATAAAGTAAACATAAGTCAAATTTTGCATTAGCTCTAGTTTGGTTTGTTGTTAATTTGTCAACGGTTATTATTGGCACACAGAAACGACACGTCCATTGTTTCCAAATTTTATTGTTTGACTGACAAAAGAACGATGTTTTGTGTTAGCGCCATCTGGTGCGCAAAAAAATTAAAATTTTCCATTGAGTATACAGGGTCGGAACATGCCGCCTACCTTGAAATATTATTTCAAAGAAACAGGTTATGTAACATACATATATAGATAAAGATTAGATATACAAAATAAATGAACATAAATGAAAAAGTATATAACAAACACATAAATGAAAGAAAGTTTTGTATGTTAATATGAAATAGAAGTATAAAATTATACATATATAAAAAATGAAATTTTATTTAAAGTGAAGCATGAAATTGGCGTTTCACAGGAAGACGGCATAATTTTGTTATATTTCTTTTGTATAAACCATTTGTTGTTTTATGGATTACTACCCTAACATTAATGTCAAGTCCAGGGTGCAATTGAATTATTCTACCCATTTTCTATTTTGTTGGGGGTAAATTGTCCTCTTTTAAAAGGCATAAATCATTAACTTGATAATTTTTAGTCGTCAGTCGCCATTTTGGCTTTTGCTGCAACCGTGTGAGATATTCTTTATGCCAACGTTTCCAAAATTGTTGCACCATTTTTTGAATATGCTGCCATTTTGAAAGAAAAGAAATGTTTGTATCAACGTAATTCGGTTCAAGAAGGTTTGTTAATGCCCTACCAATAATAAAATGGGCCAGGTGTTAAGGCTGATAAATCATTTGGATCGGTAGATAATGCAGTTAAAGGTCTAGAATTAAGACAACCCTCTATTTGTGTTAACAATGTGTTTCAAATTCTTCACAAATTAGTTTTGTCTCCCCTATAAAGCGTTTTAAATGAAACTTAATAGACTTTATGCCAGCTTCCCATAGTCTACCCATGTGAGGTGCACCTGGAACATTTAAATGCTAATTAATACTATTTTCAGACATAAAATTGTTTACATTTTGATCATAATTTTTGGACTTCCTAAGTTTCTCAATTTCCATGAGTGCGCTTTGCACCAATAAAGTTGGTACCGCAGTCACTGTATATATCACTACATTTACCCCTACGAGAAATAAATCTCTTAAGAGATGCAATGAACGTATCTGCAGATAAGTCAGTAATCAATTCTAGGTGTACAGCTCTTGTAGTAAAACAAACAAAAAGTGCTATATACCCTTTGTATGATTTGGAGCCTCTACCTTTACATGCTTTAATTTGAAAAGGACCAGCATTATCTACTCCACATCGCAAGAATGCAGGAGCAGGAGAAATGCGAGAAGATGGTAAATCGCTCATCATCTGATTGGTTACAGAAGCTCTTATTCTACAACATTTTACACATTTTCTGATTAGGCTCCTAATTACATTTCTAACACTTTCAATTCAATACTGTTCTACAATACATGATTGAACAAGTTGTGAACCAGCATGCAAAAGATTTTCATGAAAATGTTTAACATTGAGATCAGTTAATATATGCTTTGTTGGCAGTAAAATAGGATGTTTTGGATCGTAAACTAGACTTGCATGTCTCAAATGATCAACTTTTCTAAGAATACCTGAATTATCAAGAAATTGATTTAGGGATAAAATTTTACTATTACACGATATTGTTTTATTTTTTTGTAATGCATTGATCTCATTATTAAACTTATTAGTTTGAACTATTTTTATTAACGCATGCACAGCATTAGTTAATTCACGAGTTTGTAAAAATCCAGTTAATTTGTTCATAGGATTTCTGCAATTCTTCACAAATCTTAAATAAAGCTGTTATACGTTTAAGTTTAGAAAAAGATGAATATTTATGAAAAACATCAAAGTCAGTAAAGCAATGTTTGTTTTCTGTAGTTGATAGTAAAGTACAATATCTTTCTTCTGGAGCAGAATCATTAACTTGTAGTTCAGGCTGCTGTATCTGAAAAGAAAGTGAATCATAAAGAAAATTTGGACCATTTAACCATAATGAAGAAAGTAGTTCAGAAGATGATGTGCTACGATTAGCAAGATCAGAAGGATTAATGTCTCCACTAACATGATGCCATTGGCTAGGGGAAGAAAGAGTTCGTATTTTTGCCACTCTGTTTGCCACAAAGCATTTCCATCGGCTGGCAGAAGAACCAATCCAGGATAGAACGATGGTAGAATCTGTATAAAATTGAGCTTGGGAAATGGGTGTGTTCATAGCTTTGCAAGAGAAGTCCATCAATTTAGTTAACAGCAGAGCAACACATAGTTCCAATCTCGGAAGTGAAACAGTTTTAAGTGGAGTAACCTCTTTGTCTTAGCTATTACTAGATGAACTTTAAATTCAACACTACTTGAGAATGAGCAACAATGAATTGCTGCTGCATATGCCTTTTCCGAAGCATCACTGGAGCCATGGAGTTGAAAATTGATTATTTGAATTACAAAATAAAAATCTTGGGATTTTAACGTCTTTCACGAACAAAGGTTTTTCTGTAAGATGCTTCCATTCATATGCTATGGCTGAAGGAATAGTATCGTCCCAAAGCAATTGATTTTTCCAACGTTTTTGAATTATTAATTTATACTGAATAGTAATTGGAGATAACCATCCAAGAGGATCAAATATTTTTGCACTTGTTGAGAGTAATGTACGCTTAGTTAAGTTATCTTCAAGAGATGGTTGATTAGTTTTGAAGGAGACTACATCCAACTCAGGTTGCCAAAGCAGTCCCAATGTTTTCAGTTTCATTATTGTCTAAACTTAAAGAAATGTTTGATAATCGCAAATCTGGATCAATTGAGTTCAAAAATTCTTTAGAATTCAAAGCCCATTCGCTCAAGGGAAATTTGGCACTTGACAACATTTGCATTAATTATTGGTGCAGTTCTATGACTTGGGAAACTGAATTCGCTCCAGACACGAGATCAACAACGAGAACTGCTTTAGAAGCTAATGGATAGTTCTCTGCTTCTCCTACTGCTAATTTTTGTAGACATTTAATAGCCAGGTATGGTGCTGAGGCGGTGCCATGAACCAGTCTTGTTAATAGATAATCCTTCACAGCGTCATATTTTGATTTGCACCAGACGATTATTTGAAAATCTGAATTTTGTAAAGCTACTTGGTGATACATTTTATGCATCCTAAATTTAATAAGCAGTGTAGTTAAATCAGTCTGTATTTGCGGTCCCACCATGAGTATATCATTAAGAGAAACAGCATTGAATGATTTTAGCAGATCCATCAAACACTACCCGGAACTTGTCACCACTTTTGTTGGGAACTGGATGATGTGGAAGGCAGAAACTAGATTTGGCTGGAACATTAACTTCACTTTCAGGAATTAATTCCATGTGTCCCAGTTTTATGTAGTCGTCGATGAATTTATGATATTGTTCAAGTAAAGATTGATTTTTAGAAAAGCGACGTTCAATTTGTTGAAGACGGCGCAATGCAATGTCTCTAGATGATCCAAGTTCATTGTTTGAGTTAATAAATGGGAATTTGACAGTGAATCTGCCTGTAGAATCACGAAAGAATGTTTTTTCGAAGTGATTTTCACATGCGATGATCTCCTTTGAATAAGGTTTTGTTTCAGAAACTTCTCTAGTTCCAAATTGTATCAAGTTGATACTCGATTGTGGTACAACTAGAGTGATTTGTAATTATTATTTGAGATATTGTTTGTTTTGCCTAAAGCAACCCACCCGAAAATTGTTTCTAGTGCAGGTAACGAATGTCCAGGAATAGTAATGTTTTTATTGATAATGATTTCTCCAAACACATCTGCATCTAGGAGAATGTCTATAGGACCAGGCAGCAAGCAATTAACATCTGCCAGTTGTATTTCTTTGAATGAAGTTAATGTTGAAGCATCAATTTTGAATTGAGAAAGATCACAAGTGATTTTGGATATAATTAATGGATTTACAGTGATATGTGTGTTTTTATAAAATAGAGATATTTGCAATGATACCGAACCTGAGACCTTACCTACATTTCGAGAACAAAAGCCCATCAACATTTATGTTAACTCTATTACGTTTAAGTTGCAATAAATTTACACAGTTTTCCCTGATAAATGAGTCTTGGCTGGCTGAATCGATAAGAATTCTGCATTTATGTATATAATGTACCATTAATGTCCTTAACATTAACAATTGCTGTTGGCAATAAAACTATTTTTGTTACAGGTACAACTATATTATTGCTACTAATAGTAGAAATTTCATCTGTTTGTGAGTCAATTTTTGTATATGTATTTTTTGACCACAATAATGTATTATGCGGTTTCGAACATAATTTACACATGCTTGCGCGACATTTAGAAATATAATGAGTTTTATCTTTTAAACAATTAGCGCATAGATGATGCTTTTTAATTACATTCCATTTTTCTTTTACTGTAAAATCTAAGAAACTATCACAATTATATAATCGCGAATGAGAATCATTTCTACAATAAATGCATTAATTAGAAATGATCTGATATGAAAAAGAATATTTGTTTTGTTTTTGATTTGCAATAGTTTTCCCATTAATTTGACCTACTTTATCTTTTTGGCACTCCGCCAAAGACGAAAGCGCACACGATCTGTTCAACATGAATGTTTTAAATTTAGCGAAACACGAAACTTTTTTGTTTGATTGTTCTAACGCCCATACTCTCAGTGTTTCGTTATCAAGCTTACCCTTTAAAAGAAAAATAATAATTGTATCCCAATGCTCAACAGGCTGTTTCAATATTTTCAATGTATCATTACATTGCTATGTTGTACCAATTAATTTCCTCAAACCCGATGCTGATTCATGTTTGAGAACAGGCTGAGAAATTTATTTAATGCTGTGTTTAAAATTTCTGTTTCGTTTACAAAGCGCTCAATAAGCATATCCCAAGCTAATTTGAAATTCTCATCTGTAATTTGAATTGACTGTAATAATGTAAATGCTTCTCTCTTAATGGAAAGTTTAAGATATTGCAATTTTTGACTATTACTTAAGCAATCATTATTACCAACACTCGATAAAAATAAATCGCGAAAAGAAATCCAATCTATCTAATTAGCAGTGAAAACTGGTAATTCTATTCTAGGAAGTTTAACATTGTTGACATTAGTTAATTCTTTATGACAATCATTTTTTGAAAGTTTTCTTGATTCGTTTTTAAGAATGATTTTTAAATTATTTATTTTAGAAAGCAGTTCATGTATTTCGCTTTCAAATGTATCGAATTCTGAATCAGAACAGGCATAAAGAATATTATTATTTAGTTGGTTTATTTCAGTGTCTAAAGAATTTACGTTATTTTCATACACTTCAATAATAGGAAGAGAATTTATTTGATTTTGTAAGATATTGACTTACGAAATTAACCGAGTTATCTTACCCTTTATTATCTTTTTGGTTTTAAGGAGAGTATCCATTTTGGTTTTGTAACCTTCACTCAATCAATCGTTTTGTTGTTGTTTTTTGATTCAACAGTCGTTGGCAGCTTCAATGCATTCACCAAAATAATTTTATGCTAGTTTCATGCATTGGCTCGTCGGACCACAATATTGGCACACAGAAACGACACGTCTGTTGTTTCCAAATTTTGTTTGACAAAAGAAAAATGTTTTTGTGTTAGCACCATCTGGTGCGCAGAGAAATTAAAATTTTCCATTGAGTACAGAGTCGGAACAGTTATTTTTGGCTTACGACAGATAATTACCTACAGGACCTATGCTTTAAAATTGATTCTGAACCACTACATACTTCCAAGCTCAAGGTAAGAATTGAACCTCCGAAATATTAAACAGAAACCCAGATCGCAAATCATCCAACTACCAAATCACATTAATCATCTTACTCCACAACAACCAGAATTATTACAAATGTTTTGAAGGTTAGGAATGAATATTGTGAAATCCATATCCATTATCGATGGGGAAAACTTTATGATTATTTTTACCTAGGCAATTTTTTGCTTTCACCTCACACACAATTACAAAAACTATACTTCTCTTATACTTCATTTAAATATTTCTCATCAGCTTCATTTTGAAATCTTAATTGCAGTGAAAAGTAAAATTATACATTTCTTTAGCAAATTGTTTTTTAAATTTTCAAAAACTCACGAACTCACAAACAAAGAATACGAACAAAGACAAATGCACTGTAAAAATTGTTAATTAAAGTACATTTGTGGCATAAATTAAAAGAAAATTTGAGGCACAGAAAAAGCAGCAATAAACAACAACAAAGATTATTTTAATACCTGTGTTAAACGTATAGTCTTTTACATACAAAGCTCAAGTTAGAAAATGAATTATTTGAATTAGAAATGTTCCGTTTACCCCTTCAATAAATAAATAATATATACATAAATAAATATAATTATATATATAAATATAAATAAATATAAATATATATATATATATATATAAATAAATATAAATATATATATATATATATATATATATATAAATATATATATATATATATATATATATATAATACAATAAATAAATATATATATTGTTTTTCAATTAGAAAATAAGCACTTTTACTAACAACTGTTTTTCTATTATTCACTGCTGCTCCCCATTCCTTTATGATAAATTACCATCTGAGTTTTTTTGCGGTAGTGGATGGGGAGAAATGCATATAAAAGAAACCATTGTTTTGATTTCATTTCTCACAGTGAAGATCTTCAAATTTGGAAGTTCAAATTTTATACTCACACTTGGCCTGTTTAGTATTACATTTCTGGATATTGTATATTATGATGGGCATGCACATTAAATTTGTGGACAGGATTTTCTATCCAAATGGAAGTTGGATAAAGCTATTTACAGCCTCACATAGGTCAAGATCTGGGGGTCCTCAGCTTGATCCCTGCTACTAAATTACGAAAATTCCCACTATAAATTGGTAAAGCCCAATTCTAAACTAAGTGCATAGATATATGTTGATACAACAATAACCTCACATACGAGTGTTCTTTGTTTACTAAGGTTTAATGCACATTAAACCTTAGTAAAACATTATAAAATAATAAAAACATTTTGTAGTAATTATGTTTTAATAAAATAATTTTTCAAACCTTTTCCATTGTATCGACTTTTATTTATGAATTATAGCATTTTCTGGTATTTTTTTTCTCATTGCTAAATCTTATATACTTATTTAAAAAAGACACAGCTTTACGCTTTTAAGTTTTAATTTTTTAATGAAAGCGTTTCGTTACCTTAACTATTTTTCCAGTATAAGTATCTATAAGGAAAAGCTTTTGCATATAAAAAAAATAGTGTAAGCACACACATTTATTTAAATTTTATTGCAAAAATTATATAAATATGTCGTGTTAAGTGAAAATGTCTATTACATTCATTAAGAGCTAAGTGGGAAACGCTGGTAAGCAGTGTTTTCTCTCTTTAACAAAATTCTTATTTTAGTATTTTATTACACAAGAATTCTTTCAGAAATCGCTTCAATAAAACAAACATGGAGTAATTAGAATACCTTTTCCTCGCCAAAAAAATTGAATATATCTCTAAAATAAATTTTTGAATATATTCCAAATTTCAAGCCCCATTTTCCCAAAACATATCTCTCTAGTGTTACTTTTATATTTCAAGGAACCCAAACTGACCATCTAGTTTTAAAGTAAAATTACTTGTTTGATATTTTTTCTTTATTCTTTTGGTTTTTGACTTCTAACACCAGGAGTGTATAAAATATTGGATAGTGGTCGGTTTTACACCATGTATTAATTTTATTCATGATTAGAAACATATTGTATATACCACTGGCCCATACCATATCATTCTTATTTTTGTATGTCAAAATAATTTATTTGCGTGCGTATGCTTTCTATAAACTAAATAATGAGCACACATTCTGAATCAAGAGTGAGTATGATTCGTCTTTGATAATTGAATAACAGACAACTTCTTTTATGCTGTTTTAATACTATTTCAATCAAAATATTCAACAAATTTAAATATTCCGATTAAAAAAAATTACAGCTCATAAATTTATTATTTACTTTATATGGATTTCACTAACATATTTAACAAATCAGAAGAAATGATGAGATGCAGTGAAAATTATCCTTCAAATAACAGTAAATAACTCAGATTCGAGTTCAAAATGTTTGAGGCTCTTGAATGGGGGGGGGGATAATTTTTCTCTCCTGGTTCCTATTCCCTCTGTGCCGGTCATGCTCACCTTATTAATCATCTTGGCGCATCCTGGAGCAAGCTGAGGGGTGAGTAGGGTCTGATATATGGGAATCAGGCACGCCAGGGCCTTTGGAACTTCCAGGATCACCTATAATATATTTCTACACCAGGAATATAAGTAACTTTGGACTTCCCTACACCAAGGGGATAAGTGACAACAACACTTCTATAAATGATTTCGCGGTAAGGGTTGCAATATTCAACTCAAGCCTTCAAGTAACTTGAACTTAAAGCATAAAATGCGAATTGAATGAGGTAGTGTACTGCCAAAATAGTAGCGCATTTTTCCGGTAAGGTACATGGAATGATTAATACGAATAAAAACAATGGTAAGATAGTGCTATATATAATATTTCACATGAAGACTACTGCAATTAAAAGCGCATTATTCGATGCCATGAAACGGTGAAAAAGTAAATTCATTTTTACTAAATAAGCAAAAACTTTGGAAAAGGACAGTTTTATTATAAACTTTTTTGCAAGTTTGACAGCAATACAATGAACATACTTGAATGGACAGCTGAAATGGTGGTCAAAAGGAAAAACGCAATTTTTATTTCTTGTTATTGAGTTAATGTTAGTTAGTTATGATAATTAGTTAAAACTAATTTAAAGCTTGTCAGCACCAATATACTTCCTTGTACTTAATCCAGAGTTGGACTGTATTTGTTAGAAGATGCTGAGGAAAGTTCAGTTTTCGTAATTTAGAAACAGGGATCAAGCAGAAGACCCCCAATTTGACCTTCCACATCCAGAGGTTTTATTTCATTTAGATTTAGAGAATATTGTGACCAAGACTTATGTAATGTCCCTAGCCATCTTTTGTGAATACAACATATCTTCGATTAGGTTTTGTTTGTCTGTAGCTCAACGTTTTTATTTTTATTTTGCATAGGAGGGCTAATTAGACCGCGACCTACAGTTTTAAGTGAGTACCGAACCCCTAACACCCAAGTCACAGGTAGATTTCGAATTCACGAACTGCTGAACTAAAGGTGCTAACCGTTCGGCTGCCAGCTTGGAGATCTTCAATTACAACGGGATTCCAACTCACTACTTTCTGATAACGAGAACGATGCCTACTCAATCAAGCCACAGCGGCCTGAATTTGACGTTTATAAAAAAAAGCGTGATAAATCCTAAAATAGATTGTTTCATAGATTTGTCAAGCATTTTCAATTTATTACTTATAAAAGTACTGGAAATGGAGTTTCAGTGATGGAGTTGTGACACTTGCTCTCAGCTTAAAGGTGTCATGAGGTCCAAACTGAAAATAAGTTTAATTCTTAAATGTAGCTAATGATATTGAAAATCTGAGACAAGATTTGTCATTTAGAGTTTGGACTGTGTATATTATTACGAGTCTTACATAAACATGGCTTTGACTCATCAACACACACACGCGTCACAGCTAACAACAAATCCGAAATCACTCTATAGGTGCTTCGGAAGTACATGTACATAAACGTCCCATTTATAAACTTTACAACAGGGATTGTTTAAATAACTTTTTTGCTTATTAATAAGTAGTTAGTTTCCTAGCTCCTTTCATATGCATGTTACTAAACAAAAATCTGTTACCCTTCATTCTTGAAATTAAGGACAATTATACAGTTGCCGCCTGATGTTGTTCCGGCAGCATGCTTCCCTGTACCTCGCCTTGAGTTGGGCTCTTCCAATTAGACAGAAGCAGTCGTATGGAGTCTTCATGATTTTTAAGCAGGGACCAAGAAGATGATACTTCTGGGGATGTCAGACCAATATTTGGTCTGATACCCCCAGAAGTATCATTTCACTTGAAGAACATTGCGACCGCACCCAGTTTTAACGTGCCCCAACCGATTTTAGCGAACACGACGAATATTCATTTGACTGGGATTCGAACTCACTTCCTTTCGAAAATGAGCACGACACTCCTATACCAGCCAGACGTCAGACACTCCAATACCACCAATTACCGCCTGATGACGTAGCCCTAATTACCGCCTGATGACGTAGATCATGGCTGCATTCACATATCAATGGAGAGATTCCATGCACCCACTTCCGACAGAGAGCCCGGCGGATGTTGCTCTACCAGCAGACTTCTCCTGTACTGAGCTTTAAGTTGGGCTCTGCCAACGCTGCCAGAAAATAAAATCTTCATCTCCACTTGTTCAACAGTGGAAAATATTTATGTAGTAAAGTTCAGAAAGTAGATTTACGAATTATTTATTCCTGCGGATAATGGGTAGGGGGTAGTCGTGGCCGAGACTAAGTAAGAGTCGAGAAATAACGAAAGAAGCACAACAAGAATTTCTAAGAAGATTAGTCCTAATTCAAGCTACTGTGTTAAAGCCCGACAGAATAGGTTCAGCATTATCTCTTTTTCTAAATCTGTTTTTCTGGAACTCAGATAAATTTCAGCGCAGACAGCTAGCAATTCTTTTTCAATACTCTTACGAGTCATCAGATAAAAATTGTTGACAATAATTCAAGCGATTTTGCATAACTTTAACACTCTTATAAAATAACGAAAATTCCCAATCATTCAGCCAGAAAGATGTTCCTACAGAGAACATATATAAGCAGAAAATCTCTCGTTTATTTATAGCGGCTTGGGTCAAACAATAGATTTTCAGGATCCCTCTTAAAGCTCCTGGTATCAAATGATGTAAATAGCATGACATTACATTTTAGAATTTTATTTCAATTTGTCTTCAAATACTATATCTTCCCTTTAACTCCACGAAGTAGGCCGTATAACAAATGAAAGTTAATTGTTCTTTATAAATATCCACTACAAATAGCTTTTCAGACAGTCTTTTTAAGATATATGGTCATATTCACGTGTAGAAAAAGGAAACCCGGTAGAATTCCAAGAATTCCTCCTGATAGATGTGCAGGCAGAAAGTAAATATGAAAGAGATGGTCCCTATTGTTCAATAGTAGATGGGACTGAATGTGTAACCACCACTCTGTGTGTGTGTGTGAAGGACGTAGGCCTCTCACTCAGCTATAGCGTAAGCACCACATCCCTCACTTTTGACACCCCATAATGGTAACACTGTCGGGTAAATGAATATTTAACCCGTTCTGCGTTTCAGGAGAACTTTCATAGAGAGCGAACACTACTCACATTTCACAAGAGAGAAAACCTGGAAATCCCGAGCTTATATACTCTGATACTCTTTTTGTCGCTCAACGGTCCTTTTCTACATACGGAGCTCATTGGATCGCCATCGATATTTCAAAGTAGATTCCGAACTATTACAAATATCCAAGCACCTTGTAAGATTCGAACCCACGAACTACTGAACCGAAGGCCAGAGTACTAACTCTTCGGTTGCCCGTTCGGCGAGTTTTAATACAGAAAGACAAATTTGTCCTTTAACAATTTTTATTATTAACGATAATTAGAAATAAATAATAAATTTATAATTCAGGATCAAGCACAAAATCCTCTACGGCGGAAGAGCAAACATTTGCAATTAAGTAAGGCTTACATTGAATTTGAAAATGCGAACTAAAATACTAAGTGCAAATCATACTAAAATTCTATGCAGCTGTAGACTTTAAAGATAATAACTGAACCGTTCAGTTAAATGTTCATATTTTCAATATGTGGGCTGACACTTCACGCAGTGTAAAATTAAAGTTTGAACTTTTGTAATACGAAATCCAAAAAAGCGTCACTATTTTCATCAGCCTTTAGAGTTTTAATGACTAAGTCATGGATAAATAAACTTGCATGTTGAAAGCAAGCAAGTTAATAAAAAAAATCAAATGTTAACCAGACAAAAATCGTTTTCCCTGTCAAAATAAATTTATAATAAGGACGCAAATGAAATTAAAATTTCAAAAGCTTATTTTCTGTAATTTAAATTATTAACTGAATTTCTAATTTAAAAGATGTCTTTTGATTGCTTCTACAAGATTCGCCACTTTTCGATCTGTGTGTGTGCTGCCATTTCATTAAAAAATGAGAAAGTAAAGTTATTCATGAAACCCATAAGTAATTCAAAGCGGTTTTTTTAAATATTATAAGAATTGCGAATGTTTAATGCAATATTAAAATATTGGATAAAAGAAATTCATATGACTATTTCACACATTCTGAGAGGTTGATGAACTTTTCACAGGTTCATTACACAAAACTTTGAGTAACCAAAATAATTTTTTTGTCTCGACTATGAATTTATATTTGTGAGAGTAACCATTTCCTCAATATTCATGGTTGTATTTCTCAAAACATTCCTCGATTGAAAGCAATTTTTATCGTAACAATTCGCTGATAAAACATAAAATTATAAATATAAGCTATAAAAATCTATGATAAATATTTCACTTAAAAACCAGTGAATAAAATAAATTTTAGATCTATAGCATAATTGAAAAATACTCGATAATTTTTGGGCAGTCTTTTGTAAACTTCTATCTACCCAAAGAATTATCTGAGTCACATGAGTGGAAAGAAATTTTGTAATGGTACAAAAACATAAGCCAAATAGTCTAAGTTTCAATTAAATTTCCATTACCACAAAACCTGACGTAGGAATACTTGAAAATAATTGCTTATTATCTCATTAGCTGATCCCTTAATAATGCAAAGAATCTTTCTAGATTCGAAATGTTCTCCTTCAGCTTTTATCACTTCTATTTTCTAATTATATGCATAAATAAGATCTACCTACCTATATATATCCCCTTAAAATACACAAATCAATGAAATTATCTATTAAATATAACAAATGTCATACAAATACATTTTTTTTGTAACAAATAATGTATTAATTACGGCCAGTATAATGGCGGAGAGGTTAGCGTCCCTAACTTCAAAGCATTAGGACCCAGGTTTGAATACCATTCTCTCTAAGTGACTTTATCCCTTCACTTTCGTTGCGAAGGTGGCACACCCACTGGGGGAGATGCTATCACTTCGCCCATTATAGCTCTGAATAGGTATATCCTAAGGGCAGCTGGGCATTAGAAAAATGTATTAATTACTTTTATTTTGCTTAAATTGTTAACTGCTACACTTTTATACAGAAATGCTTGGGAAACGCTTGTAATTCATGAAATTTATCAATGGTATTGAAACTACACGGAAAATCTGACAACGGTATCTGCAGTAGAACATTCACTAGTTTACAATACAGCGTAAATGTAGTGCCCATATTACATATTAAACCATTGAAAAAAAGACCTCGTCACTTAAAATCTAATCTCCTGATTGTTACTCGTATCAGTGTGCTGATCCTCAGTTACTAGTTTGCATAATCTACTGGCTGGCAAGAAACGTTACCGCCTTGTGTCTCATATTTAGAACACTTTTTGAAAAAGAAAAAAAAAAACTGCTTTCTTTAGAAAAAGCACAGATTTATAAGTACCTAAAAATTTAACCTCAAAATTGCTTTGGTTACTAAACAAAAATACTTTGTTTCTCAATATATACTAGTTTTACCATTTTTGAGTAAGATTTTTCCTCTATTCCCCAAAAAATATTTCGAATAAAATTTTTCGCATTGTATTGGGAAAAATCCCTTAATTGTTAAATAAATACTAAACTTATGATTTAACTTCTGGTGTAAATGTGATTAATCATTGTTTAATAAATGATTAACATATTTTTTATAATTTAAAAATAGCTAAAGTTTTCATACAAAAATTTACTCCATTTTTTAAAATTTTCAGTATACTTTAAACCGCAATTCTACAACATATTTATAGATAATCTCATTTGCAATTTTTTAAAATTTCTTGAAAGAGTATTATAATTGAAATTTAAAATTTACCTTTTAAATTTGATATGAAACTCATCAAGTCGAAGCTGTAGAAAAGTAGAAGTGTTGATAAGGGATTCATTGTGGAACTGCAAACAAAGAAATAAGATAATTGGTTTAAACAAGAATCAAAGCTTTTTACATGAATTAACAATTATCACTTACACAATACTACGGTATTTAAAATTGAAATCTGAATACGTCCAATGAGTCAACCGTGATCACATTTTAATTTAATAAAAAATAGGGACACTTAGATTATCAATTAAATTTAACTATATATACAATTTTTTATGAACTTTTAACCCATTTGATTTATCAACGACAATTTTTTAAATGTCAAGGTGACAGTTACATACTTTTATTACCGAAATCTTTTCGAAATATCATGTTACAAAAGGAAATATTCTTTAGAGAATATTATCTTAACATTTCCGGTTTCATTTTATTGAAAAAGACTAAATTGCTTAGTTTTCCTTAATATTTTTGTATAGAAGTTCGTGAAATAGTAGATACATTTTAAATTGAACTATTTAAATTATCTGAGCATAAGAAATTATATAATTACAACATTCTATTATGTTAAATCTTGGAACAAAATGTTTTTGAGAAAATTATACATACTATATTAGCACACAAGTTTATAAATAATGCAGCAATTAATAAGTAGCTCCGTATCTTATATTCAACAGTTAGTACATGATGTATATAAAGCACACGAAAATTGAATTCATTTAAATTTTATGAACCAGGAATTTACGAATTAATGAGGTGTTGCGTTTTAATATGAATACATTTAGACAATGTATTCGTGTGGAAAATGCCAGTCACCAAGTCATCATATATGTTGGCCAGGTAAAGAAGTCGACCCCTGAGTCGGCACATACTATGCCAAACTGCCATTTTAAATTACAGGTGGTATACTTCAAAATATATTTAAATACGTTTAAATAATAAGCATATTGGAAATGTTCATGTCGTATTCATGTGTAGCAATGCAGAAAACATGAAAAACTCGTATCCAACCCGATGAACATACACACAGGAAGAATAAAACTCTTAGCCCAACAATCTTTGAATGAATCAACTATTGAACCAGTTACATTGCAGACACAAAACACAAATGTTTTTCTTTACCAGACTTTTACAAAAACTCAAAAATATTTAATCTCTGCAAATTAAACGGAATTTACTTTGGTTGATTTATTTTGGTGGTTGATTATTTAGTTGGTTTTGGTCGGAATTTACTTTGGAGGGTAGTTTATGTCTAAAATGTACACGAATTGTACTGAATTTGAAATCAAAATTTAAAGAGGAAAAAAAAAATCATTGATACACTTTCTCAAGTCTTCACAACATCAATGATGGTTTGATTTGTCCCTCTCCAAATTTTTTTCGCTCACAAGGATTAATTTAACTGGTATTCACATTTTAAAATACACTCTAATTTATGTTTAAATTCGAAGAGTGTCAAATATACGAACTGTTGAACTAAAAAACGAAGGACTGACTTTTAGTTAGTCCACTATATCAATGGAGATGGACTCTGCGAGCATTATGAGCACAGAATTTATTTTATAATAGTTTTTTTTTTTTTTTTTTTTTTTGAATTAACCCTAATCAGGATATACAGATACCTCATGCATAAAAACGATACATAAAAATCGGACGTAATAAAATATCTATGATTTTTAAAAAAATGCAATTTTGGGTATTTTATTATGTCTGATTTTTCACAGAGAAAATTTAACATTTTGTGTTGTGGTCATTTATAATTTATAACAAAACATTCTGTGACACAGAAATAGATGACCAAAAGCTACGACTAACAAAACATGGGCAAATTTTCACCGATTACAGTCATTGATCAAATATATATGATTAAATTCATAATACAAATTATATACTTATTAAACTGCAAAATGCAATGATATTTTCCGTAATGTTACTGATCATTTTCAAGTTTTTGTTTATAAATTAATCTAATTAATCAATGAAAATTATTACGAAACTAAGCAGAAGATACCCTAAGAACTGAATGCTGTTGTGGCTAATTATTTGGAGAAGTATAGGGTTTCATAGATAATGGGTAGTTTTTAAGTACTGCAAACGATAAAACCCAAAAAAATTTCTAGTAGCTACATGATGGGCTCAGTACGGATTAGTTGCACCAGCATGCTTCCCTGTACCTAGCCCTGAATGGGGCTCTATCAGATAAAATTAGCCGGGTGGAGTTTCCGTGATTTTGAAGCAGGAACCAAGCATAAGACCCCCAATACTTGGCCTGCCACCCCCAGAGTTATCATTTCACTTAGAAGCTATTACGACCACGCCTATTTTAACGTACCCCAGGCGCCATTAGCGAACACGACGGATCTTCGGTTAGACCGCGATTCGAACTCACAACCTTCCGATAATTAGAATGACGCCCTGACTAACCAGGCCACCGCGGCCTTCAGCATGGTCTAGTAGTAACGCAGCGTTCTTAAGAGTGAAAAGTACCAGGGGTTTGATCCCCGCCACTACTGAACAACAGGAGAGGGATATTGCGCTTCTGATTTGCAAACACGGTTGTCTTGGTAGGTGCTTGAGTGTTTTCCATGTTTTCTCCCTTTCAACAGGTGAATATATAACTCACTATATAAATTCTTCCTGTAAGAAATACACGGAGGATACTAAAATATTTTACAGTCTTTGGTCATCAGGCTGTCTACTATGCAGAGTACCTACCCGGACGCAGCTTGTCAAGGATTTTGTTGGCTAAATTATTCAGTCATAAATTAAGCTTATAAATTATCCAATTTAATTAATTTGAAATATATTTCATTTTCACACCTATTTTTTTATTTAATGCAATTTTATTGTTTCTTAAAAATAAGTAAAATATTTTTTGGTTTGTCGTTCAGCAGGTTTTTTTTTTTTCACACAAAGGTTTAGTACTAATAGTTTACAGTGGTTCCATACTACAAACACTTATGTCTAGGGTGGGATTTGAACCTACGAATTGTAGAACTGAAAGCCAAAGTTAACCATTCGGCTGCATGTAAGGCTAATTATAAATTACTAAGACAAGCTTCAAGCAATTTTTCTAAATAATATAACAGAATAATGCCAAATCAGATAACTGGTTATCTTACATACACATTGTTAAGACTTTTCATATTAAAATAGATTTTATAATTTGGAGAAAGCATTAGGAGGTTTTAGCACGGGTTAAGTTTCCATTTAAAATATTAAAATAAGAAAAATAGCAAAAAATATGTTAAATTATGCATTAAATAAAAACAAATATATTAATTCATTCGCATTGTAGTGAATATGGGCGAGTACTTTTCATCTAAATGCTAAACTGAGAACAATAATGTAAGGGAACAGGATTTCGTGTATGTTGGCTTCACATTGAATTTAAATGTGAAACTATTTGTCATTTCTGTAAAATTTTGATAACAGTTAACGATTCTTTCACAATAGAAGCTAGTAATTTTGCAATGGTTCACAATAACTTATATGCCGGACATCGCTGTACAGAGCGAAGAGCTTTATAGGAGAATTATGGGACACGAGAATTATGGCCCACTAGCAATGAAACATCTTCCCGTAAAGAATTTCTAGAAACTAAAATGGTTTTAAACAGCCTTAGACCATTATGCTATCCATTACACGTTGTCGAAAGTACATACGCAGACAAATTACTATACAAAAAGCATAAATCCTATAACCTATGTCCATAACTCCCAGTTGTTTAAGAATAAGACCGAACTTTTTTAAGTGTCAATTTATACATCACAATTAAATAATTAATGGTGACAAACAATTTAAATGGCATTCAATATAAATTTCTCACATAAAAATATTTCTGAATTTTTTTAAATATGCTGAATATCAATCCATTGAACTATGTTGCTTGTTAATTTGCAGCTCAGAAATATGTTCCAATTAATAAAACATAAAATGTTAAATACAAATTAAATGAAGAAAAAAATTTTGAAGAAAGTTTTGTCAGTTACTGTGTTTATTCCAACTGAAAAAACAATACTTGATCGATTTTACATTAATTAATATAACAAAAAATATATTGAAAATATTTTTCATTATTAAAGTAATAAATTTAAAACTGGAATATTTATTAAAAAAATCATATTTATTAAATAAAAAAATTAAGCTTATGAAATATATTAATTTTTCTTAATTATAAACGATATTTTATGCAATATTATCAAATTTAAATGTTGGACAAGAAATAATTTTTGCGCTATTCGTTTCCTCATGCAACCCTGTCAGTGTGGATGATTGGGAGTATTCCATATTTTGTCCCATTGGATACACAAATTTCTTTTCAATAGGTTGTCATTTTTTTTACTCGATATTTGAAACCTGATACACATTTTAAAATAGATCTTAGCTACTGCAAAGATTGACGCCTAAACAGTTGATCTAGCAACGATCCGTTTTAAAACACGCAGCATATAGTAAACCGGGCTCCACTTTTAAAAAGGATTCCAAATCTTTACTCATTCAATGCCAAAGAGGAATTTGAAGTCACAAGCTGTTGAAACGTTACTGCCATTCGATTCACGCCCAAGAGAATCAAACCAATTAATTGTTAAACGGAGTCGGAACTAATCTCGGCAAATTCAAATAATTCCTTTCAAAAATTCTTCCAGGAAGTAAAACGGTGGGTATTCATAAAAATAAAAAAAAATAAAAAAAGCCTTATACATTTTTACCTTTAACTTTTAGATTATCCATTATCCAAGATTAAATTTTATTCCTATGGTGCTTTAAAAAATTATGAAAGGTAGATTCCATCTAAGCTAATGAAAATCAAACATCCTTTGGTGGTAGGTGGTACTTAAAATGATCGAAATTAATTGTATCCTTTTAATTGGATCAGTGCGGCATAGTAGAAAGAAACAACTAGTTCTCTTGAAAGCATTAAATCTTGGATCCGATCCTACCCATTATGAAAAATGCAAATACATTTCTGTTTTCGGTATGCATATCAGTCGGAGAACTGCATGGAAATTTTCCGGCAACTTTTCTTTTTAAAGGCATGTGATTATAACCCATTATCAATTAAATCCCCCCCAAGAAATAAAAAATATTATGAATATTTAAAATATCTAAAATTGCCTTCAACTGTCAGGTTGTTCACCAAGCAATGTTGAATGTGTAATTGATCCAGTTTATAACATAACAGTCATTATTCATATGAGAGCTAATCCTACCAGGACCCTACGCTTTAAAGTGTATTCCAAACCACCACAAACAATCCAAATCCAAGGAGGGATTCGAACTTATGAATTGTTGAATTTAAAACAAGAGTGCTAAAAATTCGTCAAACAGATCACTCGCATATGATGCGAAGAAATGATTCTCAAAGATCAAAATTTGTCATACAAATTAAGTTATAAAAATAAACCACCTCATATTTTTAAAATTTCGTTAATTTTTATACTAATTAAAATTTATATTATTATATTACACAAACATTACAATTATCAAACATATATGCATTTAAAAGCAAAAAAAATTAATATGAGCAGCATTTAAAAATGTAACTTAACAATCCCATTTTTACGTTCTTAATATTATGCTAAGCTTTATTAGTGAAAATGATCATGATCTGTTGTTGCACATATGAAATTAAATTCAATAAATCATATCTATAGTAATCAGTTATCTTACAAAAAATATTTTAAGTAGAAAACTAGTGTCTCAATGCTTTAAATTGTATTTAGATTTAATAAACATTACTAATTAGTTCTCGTATAAAGGAATTCAAGCAACTCGATAATTTCACTAAATTATATTAGTTTATATTTAAAAAATAAAAAATTATGATCTCCACACTGCACATTTAAGTTTTTATCAATTTAATAACTTAAGTAGTATTTTTAAAATCTTAGTTTCTATGTACTGTATTTGAATCAGTTGTAAAATTATAAAATATATTTTAAATCTTATGAACAGAAATAAATGTCGCTTTATATTTTATACTTTCAACTTTCACTCTTGGCAAAACATTCAAAATTAGCCAATTCGAAAAATTTAATATTGATTTGGATTCTAACAGGGAAAGTTACATATTTATATACACTTTCTTTTATTGAAAGAATTTTAAAAGTGTAACGTAAGTCATTAAATGAAGGCAAAGTAAATAAAGTAATCAAATATAATAAATGATTAATTTTATCAAGTAAAACTGATGAATGGTTTGGTTTGTGAAGCAACGGTAATTTTTACATAGAAAGGCAAATTAAATCCAGACCTAGTTTTAAGTAGATTCCAAACGTGCACACTCGAATTTGGAATCGAATACATAAGCAATTGAACAAAAAGCTTGGGCCGTAATTATTCAGTTGCGAGCTCCCCAATGAATAACGGCAACATGGTGATACATTTCCCTCAATTTAAAATATTGAATAATTTTTTTCATATCATTAGTATTCATGTGATAGAAAAATTCAAGATTTCTAAGTAATACTTTCGGTTGATATAAATACAAAATTTCCATTACAAATAATACAGTTTTGCATGTCAGCTAAATTTAAGTTATAAAATTTTCACCAAAAAGTAAATACGATCAAACGTAATAATAAATACATTATCATTCATTTATTAAAATACAGTTATAAAATACCTGATAATCAGGAAATACATTTCAATGAAATTAATAACTATGAAATAATTGGATTTATTACGTCAAAAATTAGCTGGAGTTTAAAACCAGTTTACTTAGTTTTAAAAATAATAAATATCAAATCCATAAAAATTTTGTAATTACTCACATTAAAATTGAAGATGTGCAGCCTTTTAAAAAATTTCATTTAGAAATCAAATATTAATTAATTAATACAAGATTGAAATTATTTCAAACTTACCCAAATTACATATTCAGAAGTTTCGAAGAACTATTAATTCTAGCCGTCCTTTGCGATTATTAATAGTTCAATAAAAACTAGAATTTTCTTTTCTCATCACTGTCATCAGATCTTAATTGTCCAATGACCAATAAGTGCATAAAATTATGATGCACGTGACTTCAAACACCTACAGTGTAGCGGTTTCTTCCACAGGGGAAGGAAAAAATGGCTCCCCCATTTGCAAAACTCGAACTTTTGAAGATAGGCTTTCTTTATCTAATAACTCAGTATTTCCTCTTTAATGAAGCAGATGTTACAATGTTTATATTTAAAAATCTATTCTTTTCACTGTACACATTGGTTTAAAAAGAACCAACCCACGACTAAATACAGTTGGTGAAATTTACTACGCATTCATCAAAATTTTGTTTTTAATTTTTTTCTTGGTATATTTAATGATCAAGCAATTTTGTTTTTCTTTAAAGTTTCAGTAAAATATTAATGTTCTTGGTAAGAAAAAAAGTTATATTTTAAAACCGAATTATTATTATTCTTTGTTTTAGGAACCGATTAGTGTCAGGATTGAACTTTGAATGTAGACGTACAGTCATTCATAGTTCATGTTATTGGGTAATCTAATTCTAGGAAAGATAACTAATGTATTTATTAATGAAGACAATTATTAAATTCCTATTTGTTTTGGGTTATTAAGGGAGGAATAAAAGCAATGATTATTATTAATCAGCACAGGATTAATTTGAAAACATAATATTGAAAATTATCTCAACGTATAGCATATGAAGAGTAAGTTTTGACCTCATGTGAGTATGTGATGCCAAGTCAATCACATAATATTGATTAGTAACGTTTCCAGCTGCCCAATTTCTGTTTTTTTTTTTTTTTTTTTTTTTTTTTTTCCAGAACACCGTTAACACCTGAGTTGGTACCTCATTATTTAAATATTTGACGTTATGAAATCTGAAGACTACGAATTTGTTATGTACATATGCTGTTCTTAACGTAAAGTATGTCCACTACATAAATTAGGCATTGAATCCCATTTTCTAAATTTTTGTTTACTAAAGTTGAAAGGAATACTGCAGAATTTTTCGTGGTTATTTTGTAAATTTATTAAATGATTTCATCATCAAAGCTTTTATGTTTGAGGTAACCAAGCAGTCAGGGCTGGGTAAAGCTTTTTATTTTTGGAGACGGAGCTCGTTCATTGCAGTAAGTTACTTAACAATTTTAAATCACAACCTAGTCACGAAGCTGATATCTGATTTTTCATTCTACTGTCAACTTACATTACCAGTCACTGAATACGAAAATCTTCGGCTGGGGTGAAATACCGAACTCGCTACCTTAAAGACACGAGATCGACTCTTCTTCCCTCGAAATTAACTACCAATTATCTTATTTTTAACAAATAAGATCATTCTAATAGTCATTTAATTAATAGAATTGTTAATTTATTTCTCCGCTTGAGTTTTATATATCCCATTAAGTTTCAAGCGAAAGATGTCCCAAAAAAATGAAATGGAATTTTAACAAATTAATACCATTTGCAATATCACCATTTGTGTGCAATACTTAAAAAATATTATTCAGTTGAAAAAGGGCGACTGCAATTGAAGCGACAACTTTTTTATTTTACTTTAGTTTAAAAGTGCGTGGCTTTTGATTGAGCTTTCCGACTTCGAATTGCCAGAAATTGTTAACACAGTTCTACTATATTAACAACAAATACTATTATTTTGCGTAGAAGGTCTTCTGAAGAAAAGCAACTTAATGCCATTTGATTTGAATAGAACAATGTTGCTAAGGCTGTGGTGGGCTGGTTTTGAAATTCAGTAGGTAATGGGTAGTAACTTGACCCAGTCAAAGATCTGTCATGTTCACTAGCGGCGAATGCATCACGTACAATAGTTCGTGGTAGCAATGTCCTTCCTCTAGTGTGGCGAGGAAAGAGGGGAGGTACCAGTTCGTATATCAACCCCTTCACTGGATTACAGTTCAAATAACCATACTACTGGTTGTGTTAAAAAGCTTCTCTGTTGGTAGAAATAGGCACTCAAAATGTATAGCAAATAAACGAAGTAAGTCGTTAATTTTAATTTGCAAACCTACCTTCTTCTTTAGTATCAATATCACACTATTGAAAAGCATTTAGATATCTAATATAGTGTATAACAGTATAAACGCCCCTCAGTCTGTATGATGATTATGATCCTCCACTCTCAGGTTGGTTGGTTGGTTTGTTGCTCAACGGTCATTTTTTGCTCACGAGGGCTAATTAGACCGGGACCTACGGTTTAAAGTGGATTCCGAACCACTACAAACATCCATGCCCAAGGTGGGATTCGAACCCACGAACTGTTAAACTAAAGGCAAGAGCGCTAACCATTCGGCTGCCAGCTCGGTCCTCCACTCTCAGTGAATGGGCTCGAGTTCAAATCCCAATAAGGCTTGGATGTAAAAATGGGTGAATAAGTCGGACTTTCTGCCTGTTTTGGATCCCCGTTTCGAAAGAAAGCAGTTCTTCTTCCTGTCTGGATCATTATGAAGTCATCGTCAGTAAATGTTCTCTACTTCTGCTTGATGTCCTTTCTCATGTGCACCAGATAGGCAAACACGACATAAAAAGAAACTATATAAACTGATCGTTATTTTCGGTGTAATTTGAATTTATTTTAAATGTAATCTGTATTCGGAAAATAAGTACCATTGTGAAAAAAAAAAGTAGTAATATAATTTTTTCAAGCCAATTTTACTTTTACAGGAAAAAGCATATCTTAAGCTATTTTTTCCTCTGAACATATCATCATGAAGAATGTCAAATTATTTTTAAACAGTTGCAAGTATTTTTAATAGTAGCGAAGGGGATTTCAGATTGCAAATAAAATTAGGTGATTATTTTATGTGTAATTGCTTATTAATTTTATATAACAAAATAAATAATATTCAAAATATACTTATCTACAAATGTTATAATTTAGGGTACTATTATTAAAATTTATTTTCAAATATATTGAAATATTAAAACTATGATTTAGAAAATAATTGACTCACATTTTAGATTTGTATAATTTTATGTTTTCAGAGCTAATTATTTAATAAAAAAGTATTTATTTATTTATTTCATGGAAAACTTTTATTTGGGCTAAAATTTAAATCTATTGATATATAAAGTTTCGTTAAAAAATGCTATTTTATATGCTAAATCCAATATAAAGATACACAAATAAAAATATAAAGATCAAAAGGAAATTGGCTATTTTCTTTTTTTTTTTCATCCCTATTTACTGACAATTTCATGTTAAAAATATATTATATCTTTTAAACCAAATGAAAAGTATTATCGCTTTTTAGGGAATAAAACATTTTCTTAGCGCGTTAAAACGTATATTTCTTTCGTTATACGAAACCAAGTTATAACATACATCATTTTTGCAAGAATAAAATAAATTCCCAAAATATTTAAATACATAGCTTTATTCACCAATCAAATTCTCTACTGAAACAGTCTTCATGTAATTCTTAAGTATTATTTTTTATTATGAAAGCTGGCATGACGCAGCTGATCTTCGAAGAAATTTCCTGCAACCTGTTGGTACCTTTCAATTCCCTGTTAGTCACAATATCACTGTTCAATGTGATAAGACTTTATTAAGCTTTCAATAACAGTCAAAATTGTAATCTTAATCTACCATTGACATTTGATTTATTAAATGTTATACATTTGCCTTTTGTGGGGTTCAAAATAGAAAATTTCTTCCAATTTCTTAATACTACTTTTCTTATTATTTTGTAAGACTATTTTAACAAATTTAATTGAATGATTTATCATTTATATCGGTAGAAGAATTAATCTATAAATATATAAAATAAATAAATGGAAGTCAGAAAATAATATCTACAATTTATCTCCTTATTTGAAGTGTTATTGTTTTAGTCTTTTACCAGCAATTGGTTTCTTTAAAGTGCCCACAAAGTCTATATTTTACCCTTTTTTCAAAAATTTTTCCGTAATTCTCTTTTATTTAAAGTACTACATAAAAACCTTTTTTGTTAAAATTGTAATAAAAACTTGTAATCGTATGAGTTGGTGATAATAATGTTATAATTACAGATTTAAATGTTGTTTTATAATAGAAAAGTAACCAATCATTTAAGTTGTTTGCATTAAGAAGTATTGTGAAAAAGTTTCAAAACGCAAGGTCGACAGTGAATAACTTAAAATTAGAAGTCTTCGCCCTTTTTGATAAGAGAAAAATATGACGTTATCAAGAAGGCGAAAACATTTCTAAAAATGGGAACACTAGTTAACCGATATGTGACAAACACTTTGCAAAAACAAAACAAACACAGATAATGTGTAAAAGTTACTGTAACAGATACCTCTGTTCAGAAAGAAAAAGATACCTTTTGATTGCACTTCAGTAATTATTGATATTAACCAGCAAAATTTATTTTAGAAGAAAGTTCTTACTATTGGATATATGACATTTCAATATTTTTGGAAGTCATGCATTAATAGAATGTGCAGAAACGTCTGAGCACTAGGTCTTAGAGTTGGCTTCACAAAAAAATGTTTCGATAAGAATTTCTGTGTGATTAAATTTTTTAGTTTTATTTTTTATATATATCAAATAAATCTCAATTGGAATAACATGCGTCTTTTATCAAATATTAGTTTTTTTTTACAAAAAAAGCAAACCATACTTTAAAAATACTCAAACCGAACTGTTTGCTTAAAAAAAGTGAACCTTTTAATAAAGATATATAATGCATTTATATAAGTCATAAAAATAATCATTTACATTGATTATACTATTAAAGAATTAAATTTATCATAAATAAATTAAATTAATTATATTATTTTTAATACATATGACTTGATTAAATGGTTTTTAAATTTACTATCAAATATTTATTTTAACGAAATCATTTTAAATCTACTTTTTTGTGCTATTTAACCAATCTTCGACTTAAAACAATTGAATCAAATAGTTTATTGATTATTTTTCAGAATTTGTTTGAAGTGAATACGTGAAACGTACATGAAATAATAAATATTTATAGCCTTTCTAGTTAGAAAAATTTTAATTTAAAGTACGGTAATTTCATTGAAACAAAATATAAGGTCTTATGACAACACATTTTTATTAAAAACTGCTTGCTGCTTACTTGAAAAAATTTTATATCTATCAGAAAAATGTCAAATTAATTATTTTAAAAATCGTTTGGCTTACATTGGAGCTTAATTAATGTTCATTATCATATTTCCGCTTCGCATCACTTACAAAAGCTTAAAAAATTTTTTGTGTTTGCAGTTAAAATATCCTTCAACGCAACAATAGAATTAAGACTAAATGGCCAAAATATAAAAAAGTATACCATTTCATTCAGATTGTCAGGAGTTCTTATGTTTCTCTTTAAAAGATGAAATTTTAATGTTAGAAATATTTATTATGGAGCCAGTGTAAATGATTTAAATAGCAGTATTTCTGCTGACTTTTGTATTAACAGAGTAGATTATGATATTGCTCACATTTTTTATATTTCTAAGAACTTATTTTTTCATTGCTAATTACCTTCCTAAAATTAGAATTTTAGGAAAAGGAAACCTAAGTCTTTAATAATGATATGGTTTGACTTGTTTTTTTTTATGATTTATCACACTGTACATTTTTCATTTGAACACAGGGATAATTCAACGATGACTAACAGTGTAGACCGAACAACTAAAAATCTATACCCGAAGTGAAAGCCACTCAAATGACAGTTGAACTATCTTAGTTGGAAAATTGTGCGAATATCAAAATATTTGACGCAACTTATTGTCCAAATGACATAAAATAGAGATTTCTAACATCGCATTCAAAGAGAACTACTTATGATTTTTAGAAAAATATTTTAACTACCGAAAAGTATGGTTCAATTTTGATATCTATGAAAGCAATCATCCAAACTGATAGCAAGCTAATTAATTTATAAGCTTGCACTTTAACGATACAAAACACTAATCATAATTATTCAAAATAATAATGTGGCTTTTATAACATTTGTCTGAGTTGCTGGCTCATTATTAAAAAAAATATTAACTACTTAAGGAAATACTTTCTATACTGTTATTACCTTTCTTAGTTCATTGTTTATTCTGTGATTATATACCTTTGTTGGTTCATAATATGAAAACTGCCTGCTCTATGGACTTGTTCCACAGATTAAATTTCTTTACCGAATATACTTGAAACCGACTGCTACTGGAAATTCACGTTTTTTATCTTTAAACATAACTCAGATGAAAGTAATAAACATTCTTTTCTTCATCAAAAATACACACCCACATAAGAAATAAGATATTACTTCATGACAAGTGTGTAACTGGAAACCTTCAAATACTTTTTCGTTTTTCCATATGTCTACATGAAATAATATATTCCTCTGCCTTGTTATTCAACTAACCTCAAAAGCTTTACGGAATTCATTTCAAACTATTCGACATTAATATTTATATTATATGCAACGCAGTAATAATAATTAAAAATATGGCAATTAATGAGCTTGAATAATATATTCACGCATGTGAATTCTCCTGTTTAACATCCATAAATTTTCGTATATGCTTTTCATTATATATATATATATATATATATATATATATATATATATATATATATATATATATATATATATATATATATATATATATATATATATATATATATATAAGCTAAGTTAGATTAATAGCATAAGAGTTCTTTTGATAATTTAATCTATTTAAACAATTCTAAATTTAGGTAGTGAGTTCGAATCCAGGCCGAACGAAGATTCGTCGTGTTCGCTAATAGCGGCTGGGACACGTTAATACTGGGGGTGGTCGCAATGTCCTATAAGTGAAATGATACCTCTGACGGTGACAAGCCAAGTATTGGGGTCTTCTGCTTGGTACCTACTTCAAAATCACGAAGACTCAACCCGGCTGCTTCTATCGAACTAGTTGAGCCCAATTGAGGGCTAGGTACAATGTAGCATGCTAGTGCAACAACAACAATTCTAAATTTATGAATGTTCCCTTTTATTATCCATAAACTGAAGTCCTGAAACACAGGTGCCAGTGAATTACTAAGACCTTTCTTATACATTTAACAACATCGTAGCATCCCCTATATACAGTCTGTCAAAAAAAAAGTACTGGGACACAATATAAATTCATGAAATTTTATCATAATATATAACTTAAATACACAAATGAAACAAAAAAAGACATATATGACATTTTGTTAAATACAAATCACAGTGACTGAAACAAAACTCAAATATTAATGTAAATATTGTTATAATTTAAAGAAAAAAAGTCAAGACAAAAAATGATCTCAACAAAGTATTGGGACACTGCCCAATAAAAAAAACAGCAAAACAATTGATAGTTGATATCTTGTTGGACCACCTCTGTACTTGACCTCTAACAGTCGATTTGACATGGATTTGACCAGTTTTGCACAAAAAAGACCCGTCCATTTTGGCTCACTCTTCAACAAGGTGTTTTCTTAATTCATCCTTGTTAGAAATGTGGGGTTCATTGAGTTTTTGCTGCAAATAATCTCATATATGTTCTATGTAATTAAGGTCTGGACTCTGTGCAAGAGTTTTAATCATACCAGGACAGTGGTAAAGGGCCCATAACTTGCAAATGTAAGCAGTATGCTTTGGGTCGTTATCCTGGTACAAATTAAAATTACTTGCTATTCCCAACTTTCTCGCACTTTGCTTTAAATTTCGCTTGAGAATAACAAGATAGACATATTTATTCATTATACCATCTATGAAATTTAAGTTTCCAACACCAGAGCTTGCCATGCAGCCCTAGACTAATTGGTTGCGTCCTCCATACTTAACAGTAGGCAGCAAATTTTTGACATGCAATTCAGTATTGGGTGTCCGCCAGACTTTTTACTTCCCATCTGATCTGAAAATATTTTATTTGCTTTCGTCTACGAAAATTATATTTCCCCAAAATTCTGCTAGCTGATATACATACGTTTTAGCAAGTACCAGTCTATCCTGTCGGTTTGCTTTGGAAATGTAGGGCTTTCTTCGAGGTACTCTACCATGATACCTATGTTTTCTTAAAACATTTCTGACAGTCTCAGGATTTACAGATTTCCCGAACATACTTTTATATCTCAGAGGCATTTTTACTGTGCTGGTTCTTGGATTAATAAGAACTTGTCTCACAATCCACCTTTCTTCACGTTCAGTAAATATCCTAGGACGCCCTGATTTCTGTTTTTTTTTCTTCAACACTATTTGCTTTCGTGAACCTGTAAATAATGTTAAAAACAGTAGACTTACTCAGCTCCAAGATTTGTTCTATACAGCGAACTGATTTTCCATTTTTCCAATGGCTTATTATCAGATTTCACACATCCATTGAAATCTCTTTGTTTTTCGCAATTGCTCTACATGTAACCAATTTTATTGACAACTTATGTTGAAAAGTATTGTCTAAAAAAGTTGCAGCAAATTAAATTTTATTTTGTGATATATTTATTGTTTTACATGCTCCTTTCAAAAGTTTCCCAATACTTTTTTTTACCCTTGTTTGCCTTTAAACTACACTACTGGCCATTAAAATTGCTACACCAGGAAGAAATGCAGATAACAAAATGATATTTATTGGACAAATATATTATACTAGAAATAACAAGTATTTAAATTTTGAAAAAATTTGGCTGGATATATATATATATATATAGATCCCGAGAAATCAGTACCCAGAACAACCATCTCTGGCAGTAATAACAGCAGTTATACGCCTGGGCATTGAGTCAAACAGAGATAGGATTGCATGTACAGGTACAGATGCCCATGCAGCTTCAACACGATGCCACAGTTCATCAACCGTAGTGACTGGTGTTTGGTAACGAGCCAGTCGCTCGGCAACCATTGACCAGACGTTTTCTATTGGTGAAAGATCTAGAAAACGTGCTGGCCAGGGCAACAGCCGAACATGTTCCGTATCAAGGAAGGTCCGTACAATACCGGCAACATGATGTCGGGCATTATCCTGCTGAAACGTAGGGTTTCGCAGGGCTCGAATAAAGGGTAGAGCCAAGGGTCGTAACACACCAGAAATGTAACGTGCACTGTTCAAAGCACCGTCAATGCGAACAAGAGGTGACCGAGACGTGTATCCAATGGCACCCCATACCATCACGCCAGGTGATGGGCCAGTATGACGATGACGAATGCATGCTGCCAGTGTGCGTTCACCACGATGCCGCCAAATACGGATGGACCACCATGATGTTGTACACAGAAACTGGATTCATCTGAAAAGATGATGTCTCGCCATTCGTGTACCCAGGTTCGTCGTTGATAACACCATTGAGGGCGCTCTTGTCTATGACGCAGCGTCAAGGGAAGCCGCAGCCATGGTCTCCGAGCTGAGAGTCCATGCTGCTGCAAACGTTGTCGAACTGTTCGTGCAGACACTTGTTGTCTTCCAAACGACCCCGTTTCTTGACTCACGGCTCGTGACGTGGTTGCACGATCCATTACGGCCATGCTGATAACATACCTGTCTTCTCGGCTGATAGTGATAGGTGGCCGTTGAAATCCCGCATGGCGTTCCATATTACCGTCCTGAACTCATCGATTCCATATTCTGCTAACAGTCATTAGATCTCGACCGACGCGAGCAGCAATACTGCGATAAGATAAACCGCAATCCCGGTACGCTACAATTCGACCTTTATCAAAGTCAGAAACGTGCTGGTACGCATTTCTCTTTCTTACACGAGGCATCACAACAACTTTTCACCAGGCAACAACGTTCAAATGCAATTTGTGTATGAGGAACCGGCTGAACAATTTCCTCATTTGAACACAATGTAGGTGTCGCTACTGGCGCCTGCTTTGTCGGAATGCTCTGAAAAGCTAATCATTTGCATATCAGAGCACATTCTTCCTTTCGTATAAATTTCACGTCTGTAGCATGTCGCCTTCTTGTTGTAGCAATTTTAATGGCCAGTAGTGTACATTCAAAAAGCTATATGAAATTATAAAGCGAAAATTTTAGCAAAATTTTAATTATATAGTGTATACTAAATGTTAAAGCACCTCTTGATTACTTTTGTTTTAATATGATAAATATTTTTATAAATAGGTTTACATGTTGCGCATCCCAAGTGTCCGAATACTTTTTGAACTGATTGTAAACCCTCTTCAGTAAGAAACAACGCACAGATATCTGCTAAACACGACAACGGTAGCATCTATTCTAAGATAGACAATTTTCCTTTTATCTATCTTTAAATAAATTCTATTTGGAATGTATCTGTGCCTTGTAATCACTGCCTCATATGATTATTATTGGAACACAGAATGTATTAGTATTCTATGACAATTCTGTTTCATTTCAAATGAGCTAGAATAAACATGATATTAACAGTGATAAACCTCCATAAATTTTTTTATTCATCCTCTTTTTTAGTTATCAAATGATAGTTCGCATTTTAATTTATTTTATTTTCCCATATCTCTGGAAAAAATCAAAACACTGCTTATAAAAGTCATTCCTATTCAAAAAGTAGTTTTTAAGCCCTAAACTACGGGAATTCATAAACCATCTTTTAAAAACATGATAACTTCATAATCTATTTACACATTGTTATGTTCTATGAAGAAAATTAAAACAACAAGCATTTTTCATTGTGGTATAATAAATAAACTTTACTGCAAAGTACGTAAGATCTCCGCTTGAAAGCATGATTGAAAAAGAGAAATTGAAGTTGCGCTTGGTATTTTTGCATACACTTTTATCCATGTTGTTGCTCAAAAAGATTTCTCAGATTCCTTTTTTGTAACGCATGTGTAATGCCTACTATGTTGTTGCTGCACCAGCATGCTTCCCTGTATTTAGCTCTGTGTTGGACCTTACCACTTAGACTGAAGCAGCCGGATGGAGTCTTCGTGATTTTGAAGCAGGAACCAAGCAAAAGAACCCTAATACTGGGCCTGTTACCGGCAGAGGTATCATTTTACTTGGAAGATATTGAGACCACTGCATATTTAGCATTCCCCCAGCCATCTTTAGTGAACACGACGGATCTTCGGTTAATCTGGGATTCGAGCTCACTACCTTTCAATACTGAGAACGACGCCCTAACTAATCAAGCTTCCGCTCCGCGGTGTTATGTTCTACTATGTCTGAAACATCTTTCCACAATCTATTACGTATTGTGAAAAAAAGTAATTGCATGGTTAATCTTGTTTAAAGTTAAATCTTTAACGCGAATATTAGCTTGCCTGCAAATCAAGGTATATTCATGAAATTGCTAATTTAATGAATAAAAATATCTACATAATTTTGATATATGTAGATATTTGATATTCTACATAATTTTGATATATCTGATGTAGCCATATTTGTTACGGAATTCGTTATCCGAGGATAGTGAGTTCAAATCCCGACACAACCTTAAATCCGTCGTGTTCCCTAATAACGGTTGGGGGACGTTAAATAGGACATGGTCGCAATGTCCTCCATGTAAAATGATATCTATGCGAATGGTAGGTTAAGTATCGGGGTCTTCTGCTTGGTCCTTGCTTTTAACTTACGAAAACTCCTACCCATCAGCTTCTATCTAACTTTTCGAATCCAACTCAGGGCAACGTACCAAGAGCCATGCTGGTGCAATAATAATCTGTTCTGAAGTATTCAATTCTACATATGTATATACCTATATAATTTACAGTTCAATATTACTAGTTATAAAAGCAAATGATTTCAAATTTATGATAAAAAAAAAGTATCGTTCGAAGTGAACCAATAAGTAGAAAATTAAAAAAAAATCAGTCAAAAAAAATGGAAAAAAAGATACAGATTAAATAAATTATATTCGATTTAAGAACATAATGTTCTAATCGAATTCTAAATTTAAGCCTTCTAACTGAAAAATGAATTCTGGAATGCAACTCATGTCTTATAAAATATTTAACTATAAAAATTAAAAGTCTTGTTTTTCTCAAAATTGTGGATGGAGATAAGCATGCTTAGCAAAATATTAAGAAAACAAGAAAATATTGTTAAAAAACAGACAAAAAAATTTTATTTTATTTATTTATTTTTTATTTATTTATTTATTTATTTATTTATTTTTTTTTTACTTATGCTAAAATTTTTTTATGAAGTTCAATAAAAAAAATCTTTTTAATACAAAAATTATGATCGTATATTTATGTACATATATACATATATTACAAAAAAGTGAACTTGTGGGAATAGAGTATAAAATTATTGAAAATAATATATTATTCAAAATGTGTTTTTTAATTAAGAAAAAATATATTAATAATTTCTCAACCAAAAAATATCTATATTCTCAATTTTCAATATGCAAGTAGTATACAAAACAAAAAAGGTCACAAATATGGGCACAAAACAGGAAGTTCCCACTCAAAAGCATCCAGTGGAAGGGTTCATCTTGGAGTTATACGTGCGCGTGTAAATTTGCCTTTTTCGGCTGAGCATCCTCTTCAACACCCTTTTATCACTATCGGTCAACTTTAAATTTCGCCCACTATTCTACTTCAAAGATTAAATCTCCCCATTTTTCTGCAGCCAACTTTTGTGTAGGATGTCATAACCCTCGACACAAAAGTACTTCAACACCTACAACGTTTGCAGACCTTTTGTGTTTGGGAATATTCAAAGAGGCGAGCCCTTATGACGATGCCTTTCCGTACGTCACAAAAGATGGACATTTCGAATGGTTGTATGTATATATATATATCATGTATACGCATAACTAAGAGTGAGCAACTTTATACTTAAAGATCTAATAATTCTCCTTTTTCTTTCGTCGCCACTAAATAAGAGATATGCATCGTGGCTGTATAAAAGGTGATTAGTTTTGCCTTATAAATTAGGATTTTCGACCATAAAAATAAACAATAGAAAATCAATTAGAAATAAATTCAATAATTCCTCTAGAGTTTCGTTTAGAAAATCATTTTTGTATCATCAGAAGTAATAATCACTGATTAATTTTTAAAGGGATAAGTATGGTTGTTTACTTTCTTCGTAAATTTGACGAGACTGTATAAAAGGTGAATAGTTTTGTATAACGATGCATAGAATCCAAAAAATATTTCTTTTCATACTTTATAATTATTTCAACTCTTATCGTGAAAATAATTTTTAGTAACACGAAAAGAACGAATTAATAGAATTTGAGTTTAAAATTTAGTAAAAATCTGTTCAGAATAATAATACTTCATGAAATGCATTAATAACACAAATGAAATGAAATATTTATTCAAACTGAAGCACATCGTTTATTCTCAATTATTGACTTTGTTGGAATTTTATGAAAAATGTGCGATTATTAAGGTATAAAATGGGTTCTAAAAACATATATATATATTATAAAAATAAATATAAAAAATAAATATTACAAATTTATTTTTATAGATATTTTTATATTTATTTTTATAAACATTAATACAGGTCAAAAATAAATCTATGGGTCTCTGACCTGTGAGTGACAGATTTAAAGTAAAAAAAAATTCTAAATATTATAAAGAACTTAATAATTATGAAAGTAATTGAACTATTCAACAGATTTAGAATCCCTGAAGTCCATTGTGAATATATAGGTATATATGTGTATATATGTATTTATTATTGATTGAGAATATTGAAACTCTGAATCCTAAATGTAAATATTGCACTCGAAAATAGCTCTTAAATTAATAAAAATGAATCTTAAAAATCTGCAAATTAATTGGAGAATTTCTTCCGTATGAATAAAATTGAGTCAGATTTTGTCTAACAAAAAAGAAAAGTACATTTTATAGTCTTGTTGAGGACCGAAGAAACTGATATCTGTTTTCTGATATAATATTATTCAAATTATCAAGCGATACAAGAATAACAGCTGAATAAGATGATGATAGGCAAAGATGTGCTCACGAAATTTTGTCACAATGCTTTTAACACTGTGACAAAAATTTGTGACACCAGTAGCAACATAACACTCGTATCAAATCAAGGACTCATCGTCATGGAAAGCGTGATCATACCGGCAGGCTATGCTAAGCAACCTATTTATTATTTTGTGACTTTTAGCTGTGCGGATTCTTGAAGTTAAAAGTATACCTGAAAAAGCATCATCATTTCAAACAATGAAAAATACTAATCTGCCTATAATTATCTCGTTGAAAAGAGAAGTTGCTTAAATATTTGAATTATTTGGCATCACGTCTCAGTGTTGTAGAATGTTGTGGACACAGCGCATTAAACTCTTATAGGTTGAATTGTAAGTAGTTTTCCATCTGTTCGCTGTTTGTTATGCAAAGAATTGCAAATTTTGAACAAGAATTGCAGAAATTTGGTCATGAGCACAGTTAGTCGAATATTTTATTTTTGCTTCTATCAATCATAACTTAGCTCTTTTATTTTCTGGTTGTCACTGACTGTTTTCCTTATTTTTAAATTATTTAATTAAAAAATTTTTCGTAAATTTTTGTTGTCTTCTGTTTCATTATTATTCATCTTTGAATTGTAAAACGATCTTCTAATTAAGTTTATTTTTTAAAAAAATTGATAACTTGTTGAATTTATTGGTAATGTCTTTCACTCTATTCTAAACTATTGATAGCATAATTAAAATATAAAATTTGATTGACCTATTTTAAATTTAATCATTTACAAAGGTCTTCTGAATCGGGTATTTTTTCCCATTTTTAAGCTATGTCTTAAGCATTTCTGATGCAATTACACTCAATGTGTTACAGGAATGTCTGACCACTGATAATCGCAGGGCTCTATACTATAATATAAGAAGAAATGATGTTCGTCGCCGAGCGAATGATGATGTATTTTGCTACTGTAAAAATAAGCTTATATAAATATAAAATATATTATGTTTTTTTTAATATAAAACACACATTAATATTTATAATTCTTGTTTTTCAATAATTTACCTTTGTTGTGTTTCTATATACACTCTACTTCATTTTTCCCCAGAATGTTTTATATTATATAAAAACTATCCCATTCTTAATATTTTGAAAAAATAAGTATATGTGTGTGTGTCAGTGTATCATTTATGTTAATCATTAAACAAATGTGCATGTAAGCTTCCCAATTATTTTTCTCCGAATGAGTTTGCGAAAATTCTAATTTATTATACATTAAGATAGGGTATTAAAAAAAAAGGATATATATATATATATATATATAACTAGTATGCATAAAACTCAGTAACGATAAATCACTGAGAAACTACAATTATATAAATTTTTGTATAATATGTAATGATTTTTAAGCTTATTTATTCAATGTAAGCACACTTCTTTCTGTGAAATCATTCTGTGAAATCAAACTTCTTTCTGTGACTACAATCATTTCTGTGAAATCATCATTAAAATAACTTATTTTATTTTAAAATAATTTCACAGAAAATTTCAAATTTATTGAAATCATTTTAAAATAAATATTAGTTTACAAAAAAAAAAACTGATGTCACTATGCTAAAAGATATTACCATTATAAAATTTTGTTTCATGCAAGTTATAATAAATAAAAGCTGATGAAACAAGAAATAAGTATAATTTTATTTATTAAAATTAAATAAACTTAGAAAAGAATTATTCTTTTGCGTCAAACAGTAAATAAATTTTTTTTAATCCCTTTAACATAAAACTAATTTAAGAAAAATTAATAAAAAGGAAACATTGTCATAAACTAAGTATATTTACATTAAGATCTTTAGAGCAAGTAAAATGTTGTAAAAGAAATCTTTTGGTGAAAATATATTTTTATAATTTTAATAACTTTTTCACATAAGTAAAATTAATATATTAGTTTACATGAATTATCAGGTATTCTTTGTTACTTTTGATGTTGTTAAACATGAGTACATAATTCTTTACTGATTAAACATTATTAATTAAATAGCATTGGCTATTTACAACAGAGAAACTCGTTTTTAAGGCAGGTAGGTAGGTTATAGCGGACACTTTTGGAGCTCTATGCTAGAATGCTTGTAGATCTCATTGACTCGTTTTTAAAACCTCTAACCATGAGTGCTAGTTACGGTTTTTAATACCTTAACTAACACTCACTATTTTACGAACGGTCTATATGGGTCACATAGAAACAATAATAATTTTAATTCCCATACAATCTAAATTTTTCTAAAAACTTTTTTACGAACTCACTTTTATGTATTTTGCACTTGCATTTATATTTTATCATCTGATTATTTATTTTATGTTTGAGAAACTTGGTTCGGGGTATTATTTTTGACGAATATTTGATTGCAGCAATAAATATTAATTAATCAGTGTAATAAATAAAAAATGTAGATTCTAAAATCAAAATTAAAGGAAGATACTTTTTATAAATCCTAGTTTGATTTATGTCAGTACATTTCGAGCTATTAGGGGTTGCGAAACCTCAAGTATCCTTCACCTCGGATGTTTTACGCAATCCGTATCGTCGCAATCCCGCCTATTTAAATTCCTATTCATAGGCATTTGCGTGTAAGGAATAGCTTCATGAGTAAATACTATAGAATCTTCTGGAAAGAGTGATCGCGTCTTGAAATCTCACCTCATGAGATCGACATTCCAGATACAATGCGCTTGTGAAGGTACACTTGGAATGATGCTGCAGAAAAAAAGCAATATCTAAATCATATTGATCTACGTGCGTTATTAAATAAAACGTAATTGAAAAAATAACTTATCTGAGGGTTTAAGTGAAGGATAATTATTCATCCATGAGCTTCGACAGAAACCCATTTCTTTCCGAAATTTCACTTCAGAACTTTTTGAATCTGGATTCAGATGTAGTTTGTTTGGAAAAGTTATTAGAAGATTAAATGTTTCAGAACATAATAAATGAGATTTGAAAAGAACTTTCAAATATCAAACATGAAGAAAGTGACTTTGAGCGGCGACCATCTGCAAAACAAGTAGAATAATGACTAACAAGATAAAGATACTTTTTTAGAAATTCAACTGTGAAATACTTTTCTACAGCTAAAAAAATATGTTTTTGAAAATGTAGCTTTGAAACGGAAAAAAAGTAAATGATTTCTTTAACTGATTTTTCCTTTATAAAATGAGAATTCATTTCCTCATTTAAATATTAATGCTACTTTCGTGTTTTGAATGCTCACTAAATAAGTTTGCTGATATATAAAGAGAGAGAGAAAAAGCAATGTGGTAAAAAATACTTTTCAGATCTAACAATTATTTTTCTATTTTACGAATTTTCAATTTTAAGAACTATTTACTGGCCCTTATGTGTTCGTAAAAGCGAGCATCTACTGTATATATGTAAGTTTCTAAAAGTTTTAAAAGGGAAATGTTTGTAAATTAAAACTTTTATAATATTTCTATCAGATTTGCTTTGTTATCGTAAAAAAAAATAATAATAATTTTTTTCTGTGCCAGAAAATCATATAATCTATCCATGCATTCTCTGGTGTATGAAACTTAGTCTTGGAATTAGATAAATGCTATATATATTTTTTTATTTATCACGATCTATTTTCCTTAACTAATCAGTATGATGAATTCTATACAGAATAAGATATTAATGAATGGGATTTTTTTAATTAATTTATGGAATAGAATTTTAATACTCACATTATTAATTTAAAATTGATTATATATAAAAGGGATATTTAAATTTCCGTTTTCATGCTAAATTTTTATTTATCTAAACAGGAAAAATGGTTAAAATAACGCATCTTGGTTTTTAGTAAATAATTTGAGTAACTATTGCATCATTTATTGCTCTCATTCTAATTGAAAATATTTTATTGTTGTATGTTAAATATAAACATATCATACAACAGAATAAATATATGAAAGACAAATGCTACATCTTATACTTCCTTTGTATGTATGTTTACTTACATATAAAATTGATTTTTAAACATAACTTTTTTTGCATTGAAATGTAAAAAGAAGGTTACTTAATAATGGACTATATATTCTAGGATACCCATGAAATTTTGAATCTCAATCCGACCAATTCAGAGAAGCAAGATTTAAGTGACGTTACCAACATGTCAATAAGATGGTGTTTAATGAGGACAGAGCTATGTACACAGATGAAACGAGATTTTGCTGCATCTTGCTAATAAATGCTTAAATGTCTTGAGAGTGTCTATGAATATCCCCTTCATTAAAATAATTCCTTGTTGTATTAACTATTCCTTTAAGACAATATCTAAAAATCTCCTGTCATCCAAGACTTCCGATTGGATGTATGTTTTACAGACAAAAGCTTTATTACAGGAAAAATCTTGGTTTTTCCTTAAATTTTTCGATAGCTGATGATAAAAATTTCATTTTACTAGTTTGGCTTACAATTAAGAGTTGTGTTAAGCTTAATTTTCTTTTCTAACCAAAGTAATGACCATCTCCAATTTGAAACGTCAGCTTTATCTACTGTGAATTCTAAAAAAAATCACACACTTTCATCCATATTAAAATCATTATTAGTTCAGCTTTATCTACTGTGAATTCTAAAAAAAATCACACACTTTCATCCATATTAAAATCATTATTAGTTAAAAATTTTTGGAAGACTAGAAATCCATTATTTACTCTAAGATTTTCATATACATAATCATGTTTACCAAAAAAAAATTTTAATGGTCTTGCTTGTTTTTAGACATTATCAATTAAGCATTTTTATTTTCAAATTCACTGTTATTTGTTGTGCAGAATTCTTTGTTTTACATTGTAACATTTGTCTCTTCACGTGTTAGCCTTGATTTCTTTCTACATATTACATAATCTATTTTAAAATAAATATTCTGATGTGTAAAGATAATTTGATTTATTAATTTTTATTTATATTTGTGCATGGCATTCAAAGATTCCCCATAACTTCTCCATTCTCATTATTGTATAGAGTGCTAGTAAAAAACTCATACTGAGCAACATATTTCTCTTTTTTGGTTTTCATTGCTAAATTTTAAGATATTTAATTTCTATTCAATCGTAAGCACATTTTAACATTTCCCTACTCTACATACCCCTATTATTATGATTGCGTCATGGGTTTAAAGTTTTATAACCAAAGGAAATAAAAGAAAAGGCTTTAAAATGATTTTATAGTGCGTAAGCATCATTGTCAGTGAAGAGTATGATTACCTTTCTCATAACAGCATATTATATTAAATTAATTGGCAAGTTTAAGTAAAGAATCCAAAGTTTACCCATAAAGTAATATGACTGGGTTTTGTGAGAAGACTGGTGATCCCATCATGCATTATTAAAATTTTTCAAAATAGTTTCCTTTAACATCGATACACGGCTATCTACATCGATACATTGATTCCCAAGGCTCAAGAGATACCCAATAGTTAATTAGTGATACCTTATTATTAGACTATGACAGCCAACTGGAAGCTGAGAACACCATAGAAATAGTGACTATCCACGCTCCCCTGGAGGTTTGGGGACAGAAGAAAATTTGACTGTGTCACATCGGGATAATGCAACACCCTCTAAAAATAAAAAAAAAATAATAAATAAATAAAAAAATTTGTGCACGGTATCGATTCCGTGCACAAATTTCTTCTTCATTATAGCGATCTATATAATTTACTTTTTACTGTGTATTTCGCTTAATTTTCTATTTATTACACAATCACATAATTAATCAATATTTCACTTTTTAAATTATTGTTTGGAAAATTTCATCATTTATCTAATAAAAAGAGATAATGTTTTTAATATGCTTCTATAAAACATTCTAAAAACTTAACAAATTTTTTCATCAAGAACCGATTTCCTGATTTAAAATAGGATAAACTTATTTATAAAAACTTATTTCCTTATATTTAAATATTATAATATTAATTTAAAATAAATACTTAGTTCTATTATAATAGTATATTAATAAGATGTTAAAAGAGTGAACAAAACGAAATTCATAATTTGCTAAGATGAACGCTGATTAGAACATAAAATGTATATCTATAGCTAAAAATGGTCGTAATATTGTAAAATATTATATATTTTATTTCTGTTACATTCTTGAAGTATTCCAAATTAAAATTTCTGGCATAAATTAGCAATTGTAAATAAAAATACCAATATCAATTTATGAGCACCCGTTTAAGTTCTTTATTTGCCTACTTGAAGAATTTTCTGCATAACCAATGTTATTTTACTATTTTTACAATATTTTAAGTTTACAAACATTATATGTGGTCTTACAATAGTTTGTGAGTAACATTTGTACAAAATAAAACAAAATTTATTAAATTATCAATATAATATTCGTAAAATTTTGAAGTTATAAATTTTCCTTTTAATTTAATCTTGTATGTGATATTGTAACCTCTATATCTAAAATTCCTATGTTTCAAAGTTTCTTTAATAGTCATTAAATTTGTAACCAACATAATTTTTATAAATAATTCTAAAAATTTAACTATTTTTATTACTAAACAATTTTATTCATACATTTTAATTAAAGAAAATTTTCATATTCATTAATATTTACACTTCTAACTAAGTAAACGTAACAAAATTCATTTCAGAAAATGAATTCACTGACTTGATATATCAATATCTAAAACATACGCATTTTTAATAATCATCACCACATATTAAAAAATTATAAAAAAATTTTTGAACTGAATTTGCTATTAACAAAATAAAAACTTTAAAAGAAAATTCATAATTTTATTGATGAATATTGGTAAATATATATATCATTACATAAATAAGTGGATTAAATAAAATATTTAACTGTACTTTAATAACACTATTTTACTGAATAAAATCATTATTTTTACAAAATTTCTCATTAAAAATAACATTTATATAACTTGTTGAAACAAATAATAAATAGAGAATGAAAAGAAATAAGGATATAACAACAGAGGGCTTATAATAACTTTATTAATCAATTCGATTTCATATTAAAAGAATAAATTATTACAAAATATTATCATTTTGTTTTGTTATACACCCCAAATATAATTTTTTGAAATTAGGAAAATTAAAGGCAATGATGCATAGGGATCGATTTAATTCCTATATTTATTTACTTGAAGAGAAAACCTCTGAAATTTGTTTACAGTATTTTGTAACAGCTAACAACTTTCTTTTTGATTCTGAATTAGTGGATTTTATATTAAGTGCTCATTAACTTTCTCTACAATAATTTTAGAGTAAAATATTTGTAGGAGCTAAAATAATTTATTTTAGTTCTACCCCCCCCCATCAGTGTATCATGTTTGCAACATTCAGAAATTAATTTACCTTAATCAAAGATTTTTAATTTTATAATTCATGTAACTCCAAGATTGTCCTAAGAATGAAACAAAAAAGATTAACAAGTAAAGTGTGTGTAACAATTCATATTCAATTATATAATGTATGACACTTTTAAGATATGATCACACCACATCCTTCATTCTAATAGATTTCCAACAATATTTAAATTCATATATTGAGTCACACTACTCTAACTGATAAAAATTGATAACAGTTTTAATGATTAACGATGTTTAGAGGTTGAATTTGTGATAATTATTCTCATTAAAAATTGAGTACTCATTTTATCACAATTTTTAATATTTTTCTTCCCCGTAAATTACAAACTGGTATTTAAAAATAACATCAAGTTATATTGATTAGATACTTTTAACATATTTTAAAATTTAAAAAATAAGTTGTTCTATTTATAGACTGAACATTTTATCTGGAATTTTAATACTTTTTAATATGACAATGAATAAAATTTTCATTTAAAAAACAGTAAAGCTTTATTTTCCATATTTATTTTAAAATGTAATAAAGTTGTTATTTATTCTTTAAGTAAGTGTTAAAAATGGTTTTGTTAAATACTCTATATTAGTTCAAACATATTTGCTTTCATTAGAAAGATAGCATATTTATAATTCCTGTTTATATTAATTTTTAAAAAACAGTAAAACTCTCTATTTTTCCTTCTTTATGTGAATCATAAATAAATTTTTATATTAAAGAATTTTCATTGCACTAAACACATTATAAGTGAATAACGGCAGCACATAAAGTATTTTATTATAAATTCAATTTAAATTGATAATTGAAAAGTTAGATAATAATTTCCAATTTGTACATAACTTGCAAAATCACAATTATTTACGAATTTTACTTATTTTTCTAATTTCTAAAAAATTACAAAGGTTCTAAACTTTGAACATACTGTTCTTTAATGTTCTAAATTAAAAAATTTATAATGGATATACACTACTGCCCATTAAAATTGCTACACCAAAAAGGCGACATGCTACAGACGTGAAATTTATTCGAAAGGAAAAAGGTGCTGTGATATGCAAATGATTAGCTTTTCAGCGAATTCAGACAAAGCAGGCGCCAGTAGCGACACCTACATTGTGTTTAAATGAGGAAATTGTTCAGCCGGTTCCTCATACACAAAGAGCATTTGAACGTTGTTGCCTGGTGAAAAGTTGTTGTGATGCCTCGTGTAAGAAGGAGAAATGCGTACCAGCACGTTTCTGACTTTGATAAAAGTCGAATTGTAGTGCACCGGGATTGCGATTTATCTTATAGCAGTATTGCTGCTCGCGTCGGTCGAGATCCAATGACTGCTAGTAGAATATGGAATCAATGGGTTCAGGACGGTAATACGGAATGAAATGCGGGATCTCAACGGCCACCTCAACGCACAATGGCAGCGTGCATTCGTCATCGTCATACTTACCCATCACCTGGCGTGATGATATGGGGTGCCATTGGATACACGTCTCGGTCACCTCTTGTTCGCATTGACGGTGCTTTGAACAGTGCACGTTACATGTCTGGTGTGTTACGACCCGTGGCTCTACCCTTTATTCGAGCCCTTCGAAACCCTACGTTTCAGCAGGATAATGCCCGACCGCATGTTGTCGGTATTGTACGGACCTTCCTTGATACGAAACGTGTTCGGCTGTTGCCCTGGCCAGCACGTTCTCCAGATCTTTCACCAATAGAAAACGTCTGGTCAATGGTTGCCGAGTGACTGGCTTGTCACCAAACGCCAGTCACTACGGTTGATGAACTGTGGCATCGTGTTGAAGCTGCATGGGCATCTGTACCTGTACATGCATTCCAATCTCTGTTTGACTCAATGCCCAGGCGTATAACTGCTGTCATTACTGCCACAGGTGGTTGTTCTGGGTACTGATTTCTCATGATCTATTCAGCCAAATTTTTTGAAAATTTAATCACTTGTTATTTCTAGTATAATATATTTGTCCAATAAATATCATTTTGTTATCTCCATTTCTTCCTGGTGTAGCAATTTTAATGGCCAGTAGTGTATTATGGTGAAAAGTCATTAATTGCAATTATTATTAAATGAACCTGCAAAAAATTTAGATATTGACAGAATTTAAATTTTTAAAATTTAAGTTTATGTCACTGTTTCAGTAATATTTATATATGTAATAAATGCGCAATTAAGGAATGAAAATAAAATAATCAAAAGTAAAAAAATAGAAATAATAGCATGTCTCAATAACATAATGAAAAGAAAATATTATAATCTAAGTAAAGACAAAAATGCATATTTTAAAACTAATTTGTGGACTAAAAATCTACACCGAATTATTCACGTGGTGATGTTTTCACCACAAAAACGTTATAAATATAGAGATATATGCATTCTGATAAGGAGAGCTGTGTGTTTTCTGAACCGCCAAATTATCGAGAAATTAGCTAAATTTTTCCCCCTTCCTGGTCTACATAGCAGTCAGATGTCTTTTTATTGTTGATCTGTGGTTGTCACCTATAATCTAGCAAAACGGAAATCACTGCTTCAATGAATGCTCCTTTTTTTTTTTTTTTTTTTTTTTTTACGTTCTCTGCCATGACAAAAATTCGAAAATAGTTTTTGCTCTCTTGCAGATCCTCACTATCTCGAAAACCGAACGCGTTGACTGTTCGCAGTTTTACATTAGTTCTTAGAAGTGCTTCATAAATCTTCATTCCGAGAAGCGTGCTACAGGTTACTGCAGCCACATGTGGTAGGCAACTCTTGTTGTTTCACATATAAATCCAGTAAGTTACAGTTTTTCCAGAAAAAAAAACGGTCAAAAGGCACAAAAACTCATAAACCTTTTATTGGCTTTGAAATATAAAAGGGTCCTAAGATCATCCTTTTCATGTTAGAAGGTTTTGGAATGAATGTCAAAATGTAAGTAAAAAGGTACTGATCCTTTGGAGCATGTTACACACTGCGGGAAAAAGTAAAAGGACAGTCATGTTTTATAAACTGTGCTTTATATTTTAGCGCAAATAATGTAAATTTTATTTTTTATTTTTTAAACTGTATTTTATTTTATTTTCAGTGAATGAGTTTTATACACCACTATGGAAATATTATAAAATAGTACTTCAGAATTTTTAACCTGTTAAAAAATTAGGACACATGTAAAAATATTCTCATACTGGAGTCTGTAGCAGTTTAATATGTTGAAAACATTGTTTTTAAAACTTTCTTTCTTTCGAAAGATATATTTTGTCGGAAAAATCCTTAATTTTTGTACCGTTAAAATGTCTAGAGGTAAACTTTTAAGTGAATTTCAAAAAGATCAAATTGTGTCATTTAAAGATGATGGTGTAAGAGTAATTGAAAGGCACCTACACATCAGTTCAAATGCTGTTCCTAACCTCTTGTAAAGTTCAAAGAGTCAGAGGAAACCAAAAACTGGCAGACCTAAAAAATTGCCTCCACGTGATCAAAGGAAAATCGTTAAAGAACTTAAAAAAAAAAAAAAAAAAAAAAAAAACGCTTGGAAGCATTGGAAAATCACAAGACCAAACTGGATTGCCACATGTAACCAGAAGAACACTTTATAACTACACATAGAGATCGAAAACGTTTATATTCAAGAAATGAAATCACCATCCTAAATGAAACTAAAGACTTATTGAGCACCTGTATAGTGGGCCAAAGAACACATGTCTTGGAGCTCCGAAATGATTTAGTTATTATTTCTGGTGGAAAAAATTCAATTTAGGTGGCCCAGACTGTTATCAATATTATCGGAATTGTCTGGATACACAAGCAGAAACTTATTCTTCTAGACAGATAGGAGGAAGCAGCTTAATGGTTTGGACAACTGTCGGTTATGATTGAAAGACTAATCTGTTGTTTTTGGATGGAAGTTAGAAACTTAGAAAAAGCATTAAAATTTTAAATTCAGATATTCTTCACTATGGTGCTGAGTTAGGTGGAGAAAATTGGATATTTCAATAAGATGGAGCATCAATTCACGCGACCAATGGCGTTAAAAATTAATTTGAAACAAATAATTTTCAGATTTTGCCATTTCCTGTAAAAGTCTAGACCTTAATATTGTAAAAATATATGGTCGGTAATTATTCAGCATGTTTATACCTAGGGCAAGCGATATGAATTCGTGATTAACATTCGACAAGCTTTAAATTGTATTTGGGACAATTTTTGTCAAACTGAAATTCAAGACTTAATTCAATGCCAAATAGAGTGTTTGAAGTAATTAAAGCGAATGGCAGAAGAATTCCTTAATAACAAGACTTTTATTTTCATTATTTAGAACTGTACTTCTACTTTTTTCACATAGTATGATGTGATGGAAATTCATTTTTAATTGTAATAAGCAAGAAATTTTTAATTTCATGTTACAGATATAGTTATCAGATTGTAAATAAGTTTTCAGAAGAATTGTAATAAAATGATTTTCTAAAAGTTTAAAGTTCTTCCCTTATTTGACAAAATACTCGGGTCCTTCTACTTTTTTCACGCAGTGTAATTTTTTGTTTGTTAATCTTTAATATGAAACTATTATAGACGTTAAATCCCAACATAAGAAACTTTGCTATATTCATTAATTTACATTTAACTCAAATTTCAGACCAATTTTATTCTCCCTATATAATCATATGTTCATTTTTGATGACTTATATTTGACCATAATTTTTTTTCAGGACGTAATTATATCGTGTTGTAAAGTATATTTACTCTAGAATTTTCACTTTCAGATTTTTTAATTACCCTCTTGAAAATTTTTTTAAATAAATAATTGTGGATTCTGTCGTTTTATTAATGGAAATAATGACAAATGTAGTTTATATGGTTTAATAATGATTAAACAAGAGAATAATATTCATACATTTACAAATGAATATCAAATAGTGATCTAACATTATCTTAAAGAGTTATAATTCAAAGTTAGTGATTGTCCAGAATCAGTTTGTACGCCTTCACGTCTTCATCTCATCTCTCCTAGTCATTCCCTCTCTTAGTCTATATGTAGGACGGCAAACTTGATGGCAATGGTCCTCTTGCGGCACTTTCAATCCCACATAATACTTAACAAAACTTTTTTCGTTGAAGAAGCCATGCAAAGAAATTTTCAAATTTCTGTAAGGATCTTAAACATGTATTCTATTTCTTGTTGACAAATATTAGGAAATACTGGTAATATCGCGTATTTGTGCCCTAATTTCTTAACATTCATCCTATGTCGAAGGTTACTTCGCTGGCTTTGATTCTTAAAAAGATGATTGTTTGTCAGGGGTGAAATGAAGGCTGAAGGCACTCTATCTGGAGCTTTAATTTGTCAACCCTTCCACTCATCAAAATATAAAAATAAAATATGTCAAATTAAACATTGTTTTATATTTCATTGGTTGGTTGAATATTTCTTTGTAAGCTGTTTTTTATAAATAAGGAAAACAAGCAAAATGTTTTATAAATCGCTAGTTTAATACACAATGCCAAAAAAAAAAAACATAGTATTAATAGAAGCTAATACATAGCGTAATAAAATTATTATTACAATACAATTTATCAAAAACTCAGTAAATTGCAGACTTTATTCTCTAGGCTTTAAACTAGAATACATTGAAACTCAAATTTTGAAATTGCGTCATCAAAATCGAAAATACTTTAGCTGCAAAATCAATACTTCTAGATATTTTTAATTGGCAAAAAATTACTAAACAAGAGGACCATGTTTATAGCATAGTAAAAGAGAGACCATGAATTTGAGTTTGAAATATACCATGAACCAGTTATCTAATGAGGGTAGAGGATCGCCAGATTCAGGGACCTCTGAAAACTGCCAGTTGGCAACCACTTGAAGCTTACTGAGTTTCAAAAATGTATCGTACTTTCGTCCTTCAAAGGAAAAAGTTTTCAAAATAAGATATTAATATAAAGTCAACAAAACTGGAAATCAAATAAAAAATTTCAGATACTTATAAACATTATATATTCTTATTTTATTTGATTAATTTTTATTTGATTAAAATAAATACTTATGAGAGCTTTACGATGCTCGGAAATTAATTGTAAATTTATCATGGATACGATAAAAGAGATTAAGCTGATAGTTATTTTTTTTAAATTGAGAGGAAGTTTTAGATCTACAATGATTATTTTCTTCTTCGAAAAGAATCTTTTACTTATTCCGTGATTAGAATTTTCACTTTATAAGAAATTTTCCATTTACAAGAGATAACCTTGGCTCGACATTGATATGCCTACTCCAGAATCCTTCCTTGGGTACAGAAAAATTATAATCTAGAATGCACAAAATACCATCCACATTTTCCCACTGACTATATTATTATTACTTTCAGGTTGCAAATGCTTAGTGTTTTACAGAATAACATGAAGCAAATAAGATTGGAGGCTGAGAGAAAACGATTAGTTTGATTGTTTATTTAAAAAAAAGATTGTTTTTTACGGACCTCGTGTGTTTCGTTTAAAAAGACAGAGAAAAGACTGTTTTTCTCTCACATAATAATACTAAATCATTACAGCTCTAAAATTTTCTGAATCAATAAGCTAATGAAAAAGCTCTGTCATGATAATTTAGACCAGATTATTCGCAAGTTTCTGTCATCTTTTCAAAAGATTTTAGAACTATTCCAAATTAAAATGTATATAAATATAATCTGTAATAAAAACACATCAAATTAATATTCATTGAATGAACATTCACTCAAATGAATAATAGTATGATCAGTTTTAAATAATAGATGATGTACTCTAATCTTTTTTTAAGAATTAGCTGAAGATCTTATCTAAATTCCGTGAAATTACCAGACTGGTTTGCTGATCAAAATTACAACAAGAAAAGATTATAGAGCTTGATATAAAAACAGCATAGATATCAAATGTTTTCATGTAGTGGGATGTAAGACAAAGGTATAATATGGAAAATTTTCTTTCGCAATTTTATTGCAGTAAAATAGTTTAAATAAAAGGTAAAATAAAGCTTATGAAGAAACAACATGAGAACGAACTGGAAAACAAAATCGTCTGAGAAGATTATCAAAACTTTGAGAAATTCTTGTTCATAAAATCATTGGATAATAATTTCTTCATGCGTCGTTAGCGATTCACTCGTAAAAACTATTTTGATTCGTTAATAAGTTCAATATTGTGGAACTACTGTTTTTATATATTCTATATTTCCTGGTTGTGTATTTTGGTATTTCAATATTTATTTTTGCCCTCCAATTATATAAATAAAATATTGAAAAGAAAGAATTGGAATAATTCATTTCACTTCACTTCAGATATTATTTTAGTTGGAAATTGAGGTGAAATTTGCGGGAATTGTTCTTTTTATGTACTGTGCGGTTGCAGTTCGAAGTTTCGTGAACCTTCTTTTCTTAATTCGTCTCCGATCGTAGGAGTTGCGTTCGCATATTGCTGCCTGATCATCTCACTCGTGCACGAGAATCTTATTGTTCTTTAGTGTTCCAATTTTCTCATTAGATTATTAACATGTCTGTTATTGGATTTGATATTGGGAATGAAAATTCCTACATTGCAGTTGCTAGAGCCGGAGGTATTGAAACAATTGCTAATGAATATAGTCAGAGATCCACGCCGTAAGTAATTTTTCTGTTATTTAAAAACATCCTATTAGTATTTTATTTTTCCACACATGGATTCATTCGCTTAATATAAACAATTAATATCCTTTATTTTATACTGAATTTTCTACTTTTTCCGTCATGTAAAAATGAAAATGATTAATAATATATTCTCCTGTTCTATTTATCGTTGTTAAATGGATATGTGTTAAAACTATGCATTGATGTTTTCATCTAACAAGGTATTACTTTTTATCAAATAAATATTTTTTCAATAAATGTGCTAAGTTTTTCTTAATTACAATTGTATTACTGTCAAATATGTGTATCAAAGTTGCTTCAAGTTCTACAAGAATGTATTTATTGTCCATTTAAGGAAATTGGAAGTGAAACTTAAATAACAATCCTTGGATATAAAATACTTGAAAATAAAATAATTTTTCATTTAAATAATTTAATTGAGACTTCTATATACCAAACCAGTGAACAATTTATCTTATTTTAGTTTTTAAGTATCCTGTTGCTTTGTTTTGTATTGTACAGGAATACCTGGATGTGTAAAAAAATATTGATTCTCAGAAAATTACTAAAAATACTCAGTTTTGAAATGTGTTCTTAAACAGCTGTAGATACTACAAATAATTTAAATTGCTAATAATTCAATTGTTGAAACTGCATTCAAATGTCTATAGTTAAATGGTATATATAATTATAGAAATTTATGTGAAGTGAATTACTAGAAAATTCTCTTAACATCAAAGTGAAAAAATTTTCCATTATGTGTGGATCATTGAACTCTTTCTAGAAATATATTTACTTAAGAATCCTTTGCTGAAATTATGATTACATATTTCAAAAATTAGCAATAATGCTTGCTAATTTTTGAAATTTATGATGAAACTAATGAATTAGTAAATATTATTTTAATATAATTTGTTTGGGCTAATGTAAATAATTGGGTATTTGCCAAACTTGATTTACACCCCTTTCTCAGCAGCACTACATTTATTGATTTTTCATGCCAGTTAAATATTTCCATTTTGTTATAAATTTTTTAAAAACTAAAGAAATCTAGATTCATAATAATAGTGACATGCACCCTTTCAGAAGATGAAAAATCTTAGTTTTGTTTAATTTATGTTTATAAACCGTATTCTTAATTATGTACTTAAAGTATTTCTTAATATAGAATTTTATTAGCCCTTGCCTTTTATTATAATGCAAATATTAACTAATATTACTATATTCTTTTATTTTACTTCATATAGGGAAATATCAATTCATCATTCATATTTGGTTTTAAGTATTCTATTACTTGCTTCTCAGATTTACTATGCAAAATCTAAAATATCAAAATATTTTGTAAAATAATTTAAAGGTAAGAGCTGTGTAAAAGTAAACATGAAGAAAATTAGATATACTTTAAAAGACTTAGATATACTTTTAAGATATACTTTTAAATGGGAAAAATATTAGCATAGTGTTTTTTAGTATTAAATGAATTTTACATGCAATCATTATATATATATAATGTATATATTATTTTAACATGTAATAAAAATATTAACAGTTTAAAAAATACAATTTTATAAAAAAAATTTTACATTTGATTTAAATAACGTGTGTGTGCACTTAATGTGATATTTTTTATCTCAGGCTAATAAATTTTAACAGTAAATCAAACATTTCTTAAATTAATTTTTATCAATTGGTAAAATTTTGATGTTGATCTTATATTTTAAAACTAATTTTAATTATTTATATTTAGCAATTCTAAAACTTTATCCCAAATTCCCAATTATATATTATTAAATAATATAGTAAAATTCTGTAAAACTTATTTTTTTTAAATCAGGTTTTTATTAAATTTTTTCATTTTTATGGTTATTTAGCTATTTTATAACTACATATTTCTCTATGCTTATAAATTTTATAGTACAAAGGATACTGCAGTACACCAATATACTTGTGCATCATGTGGACCTTAAGAAAAGAGCTGTTGATTAACATATTATCATCCTAAATAATACAATGTAGAACTTTGTGCTATTTAAAGAAAATTCAATTCATCAATATTTACTTCAAATTGGTTGAATTAACAATTATAAAAAATATATTTAATCTTAAATATTTGTTAAATATCCTAATTTATAACTGAATACATACTGTATTGATTTCAACTAATGCATCTTTTTCATTTGTTTTGATAATAACCTACATTTATTGTGTCAGAAATAATTAACTACGTAAGTCTTCTAATTTTTTTATATGTAAGGGAAAAAGTGCAATGAGTAAGGCTTGGCAAATGCTAATTAGGAAATATCATAATTGATAGATGTAATTATATATATATATATATATATATATATATATATATATATATATATATATATATATATATATATATATATATAAAATTTACACACAATACAAGAATTTCTTTTAACATGTTCTAGAAAATTCTGGTAACTATAAATTATATATTAAAAAATAAGAACAACTAAAGTTTAAAAAATACTGAACTGATACATGCCAAAAAATCAAATATGCTTTAAATCACTATTGTTGATAACATAGGAAAAACATGATTTGTTAATTCTTTGACTTTTGGTTCAATTTGTAGATTTGAATCAGACCTCAGTCTTAGATGTTCATAGCGGTTCCGAGACCACTTTAAACTATATGTACTGTTCTAATTAGCCCTCATGTGGTTAAAAAAGACTGACAACTAAATCTAACTTTGGACAGGAATTTTTATGCTGGTTTAGATTTCATATGAAACTAAGTCACAGTGCCCTTGTTTACAAAAAATTACCATTGAACAACAAAACAATACAACTTTAAAAAAGGCCATGCTAAGTTTAGAAAGCCATGTCTTATTTTAATACAGATAATTCATTAGGCAAAAAGTTTAATTGTTTTTAAATGTAATATGAGACTTAAGTTTTTTTATATTCAGAATTTTGTATTTTATGAACTTTATATAAAAAATTGTATGTTAATAAAAAATGATGCTTGACTGACCAAATAAAGTAGACAATATAACTAACTTCATCTTTTTACAGTGTAATATTATATTGTGATTCTAATTTAATAATTTGTTTTAATTTTTAAGTAAATATTTTCCATCCTGTTTATAAAAATTATCACTGTCTGGCTATTATAATAACAAATATTAACAATTCAAGTAATGTTATACAATGATAAAAATTTACTGTTAATTTAACTTTTTGAACAGATTTGTAATAATTTGTGATTTGATCTTATTAACCTTGTGTAAAAAAAAAATGCTTAGCAACAAACCAAACCTTATCTGCTGTGTAATTTGTATTTTAATATGGCTGCCTTACTGTATTTTAGTTGTGCAGTGTAATATTGAGTACTGCATTTTAAAGGAGACCATCTTTGTCATATCTGATAAGAATGTTCTTTGATCCTGATTAAAATAAGGCTTGTCTAAGAATTTTATAAAGTATATTGGCCAAGTAGATAAGTATTTTGTATGTATTGGTAGTATAATTTAAAAAAGAATCTTTATGTGGCACAGTTTGTTTTGAGCTGCAGAAATAGCAGAATAAATAAAAAAGCAAATAATTATGATTTTTATTATGTCACTACCATGCTGATGATTGGTCTTTAGTTCTGTTCTGATATAAGGTGGTCTGCCTGAGTTTCATGTTTTAATACAAGTATAAAATCCCTTTGACCATGAAAAAATAGCACCAAATAAAAAAATTTTTGTCAATAGGAAACTACAAATTGTATATATAATTGATACTTCAATAAATCATTTGTATTTCTTTAAACACTTAAATTCTAAGTTATCTCTCTGCTTTTACATGTCAGAATGGTAGATTAAGGACCTTAATATAGAACAGAATGCAACTGCATAGTTAAAAGTATCTCAAATTTTACTTAAAGTCAATTAAATAATGGTGTTGCAACATTAAAAATTATGGTAAATAAGTATTTCTCTGAAACAGAACTTGTTAAAATCCTACAATATAGTGTAGTCTTAATGTGATTTCTAATTTTAACACCAATTTTACTGCACAGTCATCTCACCAGTCTAAATTATAGCTATTCATGCAGTAACAATTCTGAAAATACCAAACACTTTGAACATCACAAACAATGCTATTTTAAATTTCAAATATCAAAACTTTAATGTTTCATAATAATTACTTACTACAGAAATACGACAAAACTAATGATTTGAAAATTTCATGACGTTTATACATTACTAAACATACCGCATAACTCTAAAATATAAATGTTACTATTCCTAGTAGCTCAAAATCAATTTTTTAATATTTTTTTAATGAATGAAAACACTTTAAAAGTATACAATATATAACAATACCAATCAGATACTAACAGTTACACTATAAATCTAAATCAGTAACATACTTTTAATGAGACAAGCACTCACCTTTAAAAACATTTGTCTAAACGTACTCTTGTACCAGAGATAACCAGGCAATAAAGCTATATCAATAAGGTAAATAAGATACATTTATATGAAAATTTGAGTTTCTTATTAACTAGAATTATTATTCACAGTAAATTCAACTATATACTTTTATACATACTTAATAAATTATAGAAACTATTATATATATAACATTAATTTTAGTATAAAATAACACATAAAAAAGTAATCGCCTAATCATTCTTTGAAGAATCATTGGCACATGCTCCAAATCTATAAGATCAATTTCAATTTATCAATATCTATATTTGACACTAGCTTCACACAAATATAAAAATTTGAACATTTCAATTTTATTCACTTTAAAAATAAAACCTCTATTGTACCACAGTTTCAAATACATGCATTTCAAGCATAAATGTAAAATAAAACACAGAAGCTTCAAGCTGAAATGCAAGTAAATTTCACGCATGTACATTGGGTTATATCAAAATCACAGGGGGCAGTAATCTATACATTTTTGGTGCATTTGGAACCCATACAATTTACCTGAGAATTTGATTTTAGGGTTCAAATATTATTATTTTGACTGTACTTAGATTTATTTGTGATGTAAAAAATTAACGGCTATTGACTAGAAGGTATAATTTTATATATAATTTTTTATTAATGTTTTTTGTTGCTGTTAAAATTTAAAATTACTTTTTATATTTAATTATTTTTACAAAAAGACTAAATTTTTTTCAGTTGTGTGTTTTACCTTGTTTTAGTTATCATTTAATATGAATTGATGAATACTATGAAACAGTATGTTATTTATGTGACAAATATTTGCACCAACTTGGTTGACTGGATTTTAGACTAGCATCCTATTTCTATGATCTATCTTTTCTACAAACATGTAAAAGTAATCGTGGAGTCGTAACTTTTTCAATTGTTTAAAAATAAAAGTCATATTTTAGGAAGACTAGTCACATGGCTTGAACAAAAATGTTTTCACTGATAGTAATTTGATGCAAATTTCAGTTTTCCTACCAGTTGTGAAAATTATATTTTAAGTATTCATTATTTGCAATTTTGTATTGTCCAATTTCTTTTCTACATGAGATTTAAATACTCAAAATGATAGTACTAGATGAATTTTTTTTTATTTAACTTTTGTACAAAAATCAAATCCAAAATAAACTTAACTGGTAGCTTTGATGAAACAGTTTGTGTTTAAATCCAACCTTAGGTTTGCATACTTGTAGTGATTCAGAGATGACTTTGAACCATAGGTGTATTGGTCTAATTAACCTTTGTTTCCAAAATTGACCATTGTGTGATAAACAAATTTATTTAACAAAAAAAAATTTCAATAAAATATGCAGTACTTCAAAACAAAATAAATGTGAGTGCTATTGTTTTCTATTATTCACTTTTAATTGGCCTGTAAGTCTTACTTTAAAACATGCTAGCAATTGACTAATTAGTGCTTTTGCCTTTGGTTCAACAGTTAAGGTTTGATTTTTACTGCTGGTGCTTTGTTTTTGTTATGAATTCTTTTTAAAATGTAAGTTCCTATATAAATAACTTTCCTAGTGCTTAAAAGGACAATATTAGCAAGAAATAAATGTTAGGAAATTTAGTTTGCTTCTAAAACTATTAAAATCAAATTCTGATTAAATATATCAAATTGGAAATGATTATAAGTTAATAAATCTCTGCAAACTAGAATACATTTTTGTGCTTGCTGAGCTGCTTTTTAAAAATCCATAGGAAAACTGCAGTAAGCTGTTTGGCAAATGGCTTGTTTCAGTTGATTTCAAATATATGAAATTATTGTGGACTTCTTCAAACTTCATCAGATATTCTATTTGGTGTAAAAATGATATCACCCCCCAAATGTTTTCTTGCCAAATCTATCATCCTTTGTTTTGGTTATCATGTTGCCAATTTAAGTTTTTATTACTTTTATGATTTTTTTGTTGCCGGATTTAGTTTTCTCATGTTTTACATCTTATTTATGTCATGTATATGGTTCTTTTCAGTGGTAATGGACGGCATTAGTTGTGACATCATTCACCACTAAGTTTTTCCAAAGAATCGTTGCTAATGTTGCCACAACATGGGAATTCCAATAACCAATATATTTTGGGGGTATCCCTAATAAGCTATCTGAAACACGTTATCTTAAATAACACTTTAATATTAAATTTTAACAACGAAATAGCAATTTAAATATCTATCACTCAAAGCAATGACAATTCAACAACAATTGCCACTTAACAATGATTGCTTAGAAATTGTTGCTACGTTTGACGTCACACTAGGCCCTTAACAACTGTTTAGAAACAGTTGCTAGGTTTTGACGTCACACTAAAGTTGTCCATAGCATTTGAAAACTTCATTTACTTTTAATTTGAACTTTTTTTTTTATATTTTCAACTTCGTAAACTGTTATTTTTTCTGATATCTTTTTCTTATATATTTTTGTTAATCTATTATATTTTTCCATAATATCAACGAGCATATTCGACACGTGAGCTTGTCATCGTATTAATTAAGTTCATTATTGTTATCTATTTATCTTTTACCACATCTTTTGAAGTATAAGCAAACCTAACAAAAATACTTTTGTCCATTTTCTAGCAATACTTTTTTAGAATTTTTTTACTATTATATGATTTAAAATTTTCTAAAATGCGCATTTTTGTAACTTTGGGAAAATTACCATGTTCGAAAACATGCACTTAACTTAATGACGAAAAAGGTCGTAACGGTCTCTAAGTTTGGTGTTATCCTACTAGTTTTAAAATTTTAAATTAAATCAAATATTTTTGTCAGAATGTGGTATTGTCTTTTTTTTTACAAGTAAAATTTTGTATTGAACTTAGATGATTTACAAAAGCTTATCAATAATTAAATCTTAAAATCTACAGTGAACATCTCATTTAACTTTTTGTTTTGCCTTTATCATGAAACTTTCTTACAGATATAATTTATTATGAAGTCAATGTTCTAAAAATTTTTTCATTTAAATGCTTATTTAAATGATTATTCTGTATATTAACAGTTTAGTTATTTTAAAGAAGTGCTAGTCTAATTAATTATGCAAAAATATACTATAAAGCAGTAAAACTAATCCATTAAAATTCAATGCAGAGTTTTTGCACAAAGTTGTTAAATAAACTTTTTCTAATGTGATAATGTCCAATATTTGCTTGAAAATCTTTTCTCTTTTGAAATGGCTATTTTACAAAATACAAAATGAAGATTTAAACTCAATTTTCTGATAAAGCAACTTTACAGGTTTTTCAAAAAATAATTTTTTGTGTTGTAATCTAAAGCTGTATTTGTTTTATCTAGTTTAACTACCTTAAGTTATAATGACATCATTCAAATGATTTTTATAATATTTTTGTTAACAATAGCAAAAACAAACAAATTTTATTAACAATGGCAAGTATAAAAACTACTAAACATAAGTATTGTGATTTCGTTTTTGTGTAAATCTTTGATTTTTCACTTACTCTGAACATAGCAAGTTTAATTTTAAATTTGATAGATATTTCCTACTAACTTCTGTACGTATGGTTGCTTCTTCTGAAATATATTATGAAAGATTTTTTTTATAAAAGTCTTACATTTTTCTCAAATTAAAGCTCATTTTAATTTAAGTACAATAATGATCAAAGAAAGCTCGTCAATTTATATTTGTTTTCTAGCATTTTGTCGTAAAACCCAGTAGTAGAAACATTCATGAAAAAAAACATAATTAAAATCATAATTTTGTTAGATGGGAAAATTGTGTAATGTTTGAGAAAATTGGAGGTTGTACCAAGTGATGAACTGAAATAGGATTTTAACCAATTATTTTGCTTATATTATTCCACTTGTTTTCTCATATTAAATAGAAAAAAATTTTACATTTTAAAGAAAATCTTTGATTTCCAGTAATTGCTCAAATCTAGAACCATACATATATATTAATACACATACCTGCCAACCTTTGAGGGGGAAAACAAAATCAGTAGATTCTCCTGATTTTGAGGGAGGGGGGGGGGGAATTCAGGAGACACTACTAGTGACATTTTTATTGGAAATAGCATGTTTAAAACAGTAGTAGTGTAAAAAGACAATTTTACTGTTTAGATTGTGTGTTAATAGTTTAATATTCATCAACCTCATAAAATAATTATATATATATAATCTTAACTGGGTACAGTGTTGTAATCATGATGTTAACTACTTGTAAAATATATATTAATTTTATCATACATAAGCAGCAATTGTAATTTTTATTTTAAACGAAGACAGGCTTTGCCTGAAGTTGTGATTTTGTTTTGAAATTTAAATTAATGGCAGTGTTCCAAGTAAATGTATAGGGTTTGATGCTTGTGTAGATATGCTTTGCCAATGTGCAAACTGTCATGCCATGTTTGAGAATATTAAGTTAGACAGAGTTCCAATATTTAAAATATTAATTAACAATTCAATTAATTTTCTCTTGAGTTAAATCAAAGATAAGTAATAAATTATTTGTTGTTAAATGATCTACATATTAAGACCAACAGATTTACAATTACTTTAAATTTATATTGAAGATATGTGTGCATTCTGCAAGGCAGCTCTGTCTGATCTACAGACACCCCCTCATCCTGTTAAACTCTGTATGTGTACCTTCTGTTGACTGTTTAAGTAACTAAAACAACTCAATAGACTTTTTCCAGTAAAATTTCTGTTTTTAACTGAATTTGCCAAAATTTAATAGATTTTCATATGTTATCAGGAAATTGGGAGAAATAATGAAAAATCAGTAGTTTCCCTATAATATCAGTATTGTTGCCAATAATGTATACATAATGAATAATCTAAAAATATAATTGTATAATTAAACAGTGGTTGATTAACTTAAAAAATTAAATGAAGAGGAACCTAAAAATTCTTATAGTAAATAATTAAAAAAAAGAAATCAATTTGAATTAAAACTTTGTTAAAGACATTTTTCTTTTGTTTACATTTTTGTTGTCATTTAAATATTTTCATTTTAACAGGTTGTCTATTTGAAAGGTGTCTCTTTCAACTAATTTGGTTTTATACAATGAAATATAACAATGTTTAAGTAATTTATGTAAAATGTCTTTTAATATTTAAATCAAATTGTTTTCCTCTTGCAGATGTAATCTCATCTAATGCTTTTGAAATAAGTATAATGTTAAACCTTATTTAGTTAAAATATTTACATCATGAATGTTTACAACGGTTAAAGAATCCATTTTATATAAGTTCAATGAAATTTGGGTTGAATTAGCCATTCTGTGTAAAAAGTCACTATAGTTCAAATATTTAATGTAGTTTGAATCTAAAATCTGATAAAATGAAAAACTAATGATTGTAACGGAATTTTTAAAAATGACTTTAGCTATATAATTGCAGAAAATGATGTTTCTATCTGTCAAATTTATTTAAATTAAAAATTTGGAGAAAATTATCTCGTAAGAATAGTGTTTTTAAGTATCTCAATGTTTTGAAACCTAAATTTCGACATTTAATTCAGAATTAATTTTTAATATCTTTTTAAATGCCTACTTATATTAAAAAATTCTTGTCAATGTTATAAATATAGCTCATCACATTGTAATTTATTGTTTATAATGTGAAAAATATTAAATATTTATATTGAGTATTAAAATAAAGTATAAGAAAATAGAATTACTTTAAAAGTAGAAAAAAATATGTTGTATCAGATACATAAATATGTGTGAAATATAAACTTAAAAATATTAGTGTTACTTTATTCTATTTGATAAGTGATTTAAAATTATATATATATATATATTTCATTTGAAATTAATATCCACAAGTTAGCTATTAAAATATAAACAGTTGATAAAATATGAAAAAAATTAAAGGAAATATGGAAAACAAAAATTCTACCTCAATTTTTTTTCATTTAGATTTAAATTTAGGTAATTGATTAAAATAACTGCAATAAATGTTCATAATGAAAATGGCTTTTTACATTCTATCATGTCTATTTGTATTATTTTCTATGTTCTATTAAAAAATTTGATATACGAATAATCTTGAGGAAGACTAACTTATGTTACTGAAATAATTTTCTAATCAAAATCTTCAGTAGTGAATGGTAAAATTAGAAATAGTTAAAATATAAAAACTTTTCATCATTGATATTAAGGATTACAGTATCTAATAATTGATTATCAAAATTAAAACATTATTTTCGAAATATCCTTCAGGTTTAAAAGTTAACTTTTTTTAGAAAAGCAGTGTTTCTACTGATATAGCATTTATGTGTACTTTAAGATCATTTTACTTTTGCTTTTTAAATAGGTAAGAAATGTGAAAATTACTGAAGAGGAAGTAATTTTTTATTAAATCTTCAATTAAAACAAAGCCTATTAAAAAATTGCTTACCAACAATTAGAAAAACATGGCCCGCCCTATATTAGCTATTTTTAATAGAAAATGTGTAGACTTAAGAGGTGAAATATTTATCTAACCATATTCTTGTTTTGTAAGATATTTTAGCTGCCATTGCACCTACGTACTTTATATTTGTCAAACATTCATCTAGTTAAAGTTAAACTGCCTTTTGCAGTGGGAAATTTTGTTCAATATTGTATGTTAAAACTATGTTAGAGTAATTAAATAGGCATTATTTTCTTTATTGTTAAATCAAATTTGCTTTAATGTTTATTTTCAGAACTTACATATCATTTGGAGATAGAACTCGGCACTTGGGTGTTTCTGCCAAGAATCAACAAATCACAAATATACAAAATACTGTATTTAATTTCAAACGATTACTAGGCAGGCTACATTCAGATGAAGTAATCAAAAATGAGCTACAATATGTTCCTTATGAGACCTGTACATTACCAAATGGGCAAACAGGAATAAAGGTAATTTTAAAATAATCTGCTAGAAATTATCTAGATTAAAATCTTTTATGTCTATAATCTAGAGAGGGTTCGTACAACTCCTTAAAACTACTAGAATTAAAAAAAATTAAAGGCTCTTTAAAAATAAATTATCTAAAAAATTATCTAATCTTAAGGCTTGTCTCTTTGAAAATCGGGAATCACACCTGGAAATTTTACTTGCTTTGATACAGTTAATTTTTTGTTAGATAATAAAAACTTTTTGTTATTATATTTTAAAATCTTTAATGTCATTGTACAAAAGGCTAATGGAGTATCAGCTTCTAATGCTTTCACTAGATGGCGACATGATCAATATTAGAATGTTTTATTCTTAACTGTGTTGACTGAAATAAAGATTAAGTTCAGCCACAGTAATTTCATAATAATCCAGTTTAGTCAGAACCTGATGTAGTATTTAGATTTATGTGTGAGAGGTGAAGAAATTACCAATATAATCGTCATATTGTGCAATCAGATGAACAATTTTAATTAATTCTGTTTTCTTTATACTGAATAAAATTCACTGAATATTAAAATTTAAATAAAAAAATTTTTGAGTTAAAATTTACTTTCTTTATCTTGCTTGGTAAAAATTGCATATAATTTCAGTGAATTTGAATAAATTTATTTATTTTTGAAATAAAGGCTGATATAAATTATTTTATTGTTTAATGGAGAGTATCTTTTCTATGACCAGTGAACTCTGGAAAAGTCATACAAATATGTATATGTATTTTCTATGCATGTATATATATATAACCACAAAATGTGAAAATCTGTTGAATGAGTAAAGAACTAGAAGAGCTTAGAATATGGATATGAAATTGTATAGCTTTAAAAGAGTTTGAAGATAAACAGAAGAAAAATTTAGAATTGCTTTTATTAAATAATTGCAAAAAAAAAAAAAGTTATTCTAAAAACTTTATCTAATAGTTCTATTTGCTTTGAGTAAGTATATTTATGTTTGAAGAAAGGTCGCTTTACAAATCTTGAAACACTTAATAATGTAGAGGAATCCATTGAAGATGTTTAAAAACTCAAAAATTACATATTTTATACAATGTATAATCAAGTATTATAAATATTGATTATTTAAATAAAAAAAAAATTCTGTTATAGCTGCAAAGTAATCATTCAATATAATTCTCATTAATAAATATTCTCATTTCTTACAATTATTTATTTCGATTATTTACAAATGAAATTGAAAAATGTATATATATAATTATAGGCATTTATTTTATATGTGGAGAACAATCTAAAATAAAATAAAAAAATTTATTTAATATGAATGTAAAAACCTCTTAGAAATCTATATGAACCCTGTCTAGATTTATACTATGCTTACTACATTTCACTGTTAAGATTTCTTATAACTTCTAGAAACCGTTTTATTTTTTAAAGCCTTGGACATTTATGGAGATTTGAGTTAACTCCTGAAAATAGTGAATAATTTTTTGAAATTTTCAATTTTGTTCTTTTGCTATTTATCTTTTGTTAGAAAGTGCTGCCAATTTTGTTAATTTTTATCTTATTCTTGGAAATTTTATATTAAATTATGCTATAATGAAACAAAATAGAAATTAAGCAAAAAAATACCATTAATGTTGTTAATGACATTTGGACAAGCTAAACTTGCAAAGCCTTAGCTTTGTGAATTTAAGTCAGTCGGGTGCATCGTTCAGTTAATCAGAGCACCACGAAGGCGAAAGTACAACTTCGCTCTTCACATCCTCCGAGTCAACAACAGATGATTCACTCTCTCAATTTTGACATTGATCTGAAGGGGGAGTAATTTTCTCCAGACCTTTGCATCCATGGTAACTGCTCAACAACCGACCATAGGACTTTCTATTACACAGATTCAATGAGCACATATATCACATGTACTCAGTGGGTCTTTGGCAGCATTGGGAATCAACCCCTGTCCTTTTGGACAGAAGGCCGATGCCATAACCTCTAGGCTACAATGACCTCATTAATAATGAATTTAAAATATAAGTGTTGAATACAATTAAGTAGAATTATCTAGATATGAAGGGGTATAATGGTTTGATTATAAATTAATATGTGAAAGTGCAAATCAAAACCTATTAATAGATATTATCTAGGAAAAGAAATCGGTCATATTGTACCAAAGTAATAACTGCTTTAATTCTGCTTCTCATTTTTAATATTCTTATTTTAATATAAATTGTAGTTTTCATCTTTAAAATCCACAGTAAATTAGTAGAAAAGAGCTATGTTAATAAATTTAAAAATATCCATAAAAATATTTGTTATTATTTGCAATATTTAAAAGATATTATATTTGTGATTAATATAAAAATTTGAATACTTAAATGAAGTTTCTATTATAGCTACTTGTCATTTAATGTTTCTGAAGTCATCTATTAATTTCTTCAATCAAAAATTTGCATTAGTTTTTACACAAATATCTTTGCTATCATTATCTGAAAATGTTAGTTGAAAATGTACAGATTTACAAGGGGTGCTCAAATAAAACGGTACAAAATGTCATAACATAACCATTAAAATGTTTGTCTATACTGCTATGTTAGAATGTGGGAAGACTTCTAGGAGTGTAATTTAAGTCTCCATTGTGGATTGGAGCATACATGGTCACTTCTTTGTTCAGGAGAAAGAATTTGCTATTATCAAGAATGTTATTCAGTTGATACGACAGTATATCTGAGGACGGGGGGGGGGTATTAAATTGAAACAGAGACTTTTAACTCTGATTTGTACTGTGAGAAACTGATGCCTAGGCAAGTCCATCAAGAAAAAAAAGACCAGGGCTCCTCATAATGGCTGTGGTTTTGCTGCATGATAACAAGTGTCCAAGTTCAAGTGGGCACTGACCAAGTTCAAGTGGGAGCAGCTTGACCACCTGTTCTTGAGCTTGAGATAGTTGTTGCCATGTGATTCTCATGTGTTTAATCCCTTGGAAAAAACATCTAAGAGGAAAGTGATTCAACTCAGGCAAACTCAAGGATGCTGAAAAAAAGACTTCCACGTGATCTTGGTGCAGGGTTTGCTCAATTCCTGGAAATTCCTTAAATTCCAAAAAAAAATTTTTAAGAACCCTTGAAACTTCTAGAATTTTGACTTGATTCCTTGAAAATAGTGAATTACTCCTGGAATTTTTTCTTACCTTGATGCATTTTTTTTCTAGAAAATATAATTTTTAAAAATTTTCTTGTTTAAAAATTTATAAAATTTTCAGTAAAATTGTCGAAAAACTTAATTTAGTATTAGTTTTAATATTGCCACAAGATGGTGGCATGATTAATATTAAATTTTTGTATCCTGACTTTCGTATTCTGTTGGCTACAATTATAGCTAGTTCAGCTACAATAATTTCATGAAATTTGGTTAAGTAGTAAATACCACTTCGCTTTACATAAATCTAAATAGATTTATGTATAGCGAAGTGGAGTAATTACCAAACAAAATCAATATGTTGCACAACTAAGGCGAACGATTTTAATTGATTATTTTTCTATTTACTGTTTTCCTTATATTGTATAAAATTCTTTGAATATTTATATTTAAATATAAAATTTTTTAGTTAAAACATACTTTCCATGTCTTCCTTGATGAAAATTGCGTATAATTGAATTGGGATAAATTTGTTTATTAATGGAATAAAGACTAAAATAAATTATGTTATATGCCTGGTGAAAAGTGTCTTTTCAATAACCATTGGACTCTGCAAAAGCCACACAAAGATAGGCTTTTGCGTGATTCAGAAAAAATGCATTCTCAATGTCTGTTTTGTCAGAAAGACTTCTGTATTTTAAATATGGGTGAATTGGCAATCAAATCCCATATGAAAGGGAGAAAGCAGATATATTTTTAGAACATTCTACATCTGCTGAAAAATCTACTCATTTAAAGGATTTTTTCATTTTTGCTGATCCTGTTAAAGATTGGGAACCCAAAGCATGCTCTGCAATTATAGATTTGTTCTTCAAAAAAAGTTTTAAATGCTGAAATTCTATGAACCTATAAAGTTTTAAACGAAGGATTGGGCTACAGTTCTTGTAACAATATAAATTGCCTCTTTCAAGCTATGTTTCCTGACAGTGTTAATGCAAAGCAATTCAATTGGGCTGAAAAAGTATGCTTATTTAACAGTCTTTGGAATTGCACCATATTTTTCCAACTTATTGGAAGAAAAAGTTAATTTTTCTCATTATGCACTGCTCCTTGAGAAAATCTTAAATAATCATCTGCAGACCAAACAGTTTGCCTGTCATGTAAGGTTTTTTGATAAAGATACAATTAAAACTGCATTACTCATATGGTTTTTTAGGTCATTCAACTGGAGATATTTAATTTGAAAAAGTGAATGAGAAGTGCTTAGAATTAAGAACTAGTGGATTATTCCAGTTGTCACAGTGGATGGTGCAAACATGAACAGGCCGGTTCTAAAATGGCTAAATTTAGAAATGACTAATTTTATTAAATTTACTATAATGGCTAATTTTTTAAAAAGTGAACTTCATTCAAATATTGTAAATGTCGGAAACTGCAGCCTACGCATTCTATACAAACCTTACAGCAATAGATGTTTCTCATTTCCAGAAGTTGAGGTAACAGCGAGTACAATTTACAGACTATTTAACGATTCACCCGCTCGTAAGGATGACTGATAGCCTTTCCCAGGCGTAAAATTTCCTTTAAAGATTTGCAAACATCGATGGTTAGAAAATTTAAGTGTTTTCAACAGATTTCTTGAAATGTAATTGTTATTTAAAACATAAGTTATTTGTTAAAACAAAATATTTCCTAATCCTGGTACTAAAACTTTTAATTTTGTGCAGAAGTGTACAAAATATATACTTTTTTTCTCTAAATGCAATTTTTTTTATATTTATTGCTTTGGAAATAGAACTTTTCTGACACTTAATCAAACTGATAAACCAATGTTGCCATTTATTGCTGAAGATTTTCATGCATTGTTGAAAAGTTTGATGCAAAAGTTTTTAAACAAATTTTTGCTGTCTGAATCTATTGGGAATATCTAAAAACTCTAAAATTACTCATTATTTTATACAATGTATAATCCAGTATCATACAGAATGTTGATATTTTAAATAAAAAAAAATTCTGTTATAGCTGTAAATTTATTGAAGGCTTTTGAAATAGTAAATCTTTAATAGTTTTAACTCAACTAAAATATAGTCTTATTAATGTTTGCAATTATTTTTATTATTTACAGAAATGATTGAAAAATACATAATTATGTGCATATTTAATTAAGAACAAATTTTAAAATAAAATGTATTTAACTCAAATGTCGTTAAGCATGTTAAAAATTATTTAATGTGAATGTCAATACCTTCTGGAAATTTTTGATTTGACTCCTGGAATTTGATTGTTGGAAATATGTATGCACCCTGTTGGTGGTGCTGTGGGTGTCGTCACTGCCATAAGAATTCTGAGAACACAAGGAATCCTTTGGCTCATTAATCAATGGGATCATTGTGTTAAAGCTAATGGTGAATGCTTTAAATAAAATCTATATTTATATATACAGTGTCGTTTCATACCTTTTCATTTGGACACCCCTTTTTTAATTTATAGAAGCCATAATAATATGTAAAATAATTATCAACCCGAAATACTGGAATTTTTTGAAAATCTGCATAGACTGGATCTTTTGCTAATCTTCTATTAGTTCTTTTTATAATGAGAGACAAAACACTTCTATTCATGTGCTTGAAAATACATGGAACTATATTGCAAGATAATATATTTGAAAACTAAATATTTTTGTTCAACTCTGAAAATAGTTTTGAATTATAGCTTCCAAAACTTTCATTACTTGAAGGTTTCAGATTTTTATAATTCTATAATTTGTTTTATGCATATAGTATATTAGCTAAACCAGAATTTAAATTTTTTAAAGTAAAACAGTATTTTTTTAGAGATATTATACATAATAGTATTAATGCTTAAAACACTAATACTTTTCTTAGTAATTTAATTTTTTTTTTTTTTGTATGTTAAACTATTGAAATATCCATTTAGTTAAAATGTGCTGTTAAAATCTTTTCAGGTAAATTACCTGCAAGAAAAAACAATTTTCACTGTTCCACAAGTAATGGCGTCAATGCTTACAAAATTAAAGGAAATATCTGAAAGTAACCTGAAGATAAAAGTTCAAGATTGTGTTATATCTGTGAGTATTAAATATTGAAATACTAAACTTTCTTTTATAAATATTACAAAACTCTTGATGATTTATAAATTTTAATTGAATCATTAATGCATTTGTCAGAGTTATAATTTTTATGGATGGTTAACATTTTTTGTGTAGCGCTAATTTTTCTATTCTTTGAGTTTCTTATTTCACTTATAAAGTAGAAAAAGTAAACATAAAATCAATCTGGATTTCATAAATAGTTTAAAAATAGTTAAATGAATAGGAATCTTTTATGAATTATCTTTATAACTCTGTTGTAGATGCAGTTTCCAGCTAAAACTATTGATATTGCCTATAGGTACATGTGTGCATCCAAAGCAAGCTATGCAGAGCTGACAGCCAGATGTTTAGTACTCTGGCCTTTTGTTCAACAGTTTGTGGATTCAAATCCCTTCTTGGACATAAATGTTTGTTGTGGATTCAGAGAATCTACTTTAAATTGTAGATCCTGGTTTAATCATCCCCTGTGTACAAAAATAAGCGATATCACAACTGACCAATATAAGCAATAATTAAGACTGTGTTTAAATGTACACTCAGTGTGGAAGCTTTAGCTATTTACTGCTGTTTTGTACATATGTTCAGAAATTATTTCTCTCATATGTCCAGCAAGACCAGAATTTTATATTTATACTGGCATCCGAAAGTTAAGGAACATTTAGTTTTTTGTGACTAATTTGAAATGAATGGATATAGAAATTTGCTTTACATATGTACAAAACAGGTACATATTAATCACAACATAGAAGTTTACACAAGAAAAATTCATAAATGATTTACAACAAAAAAAGAAAGCTCGCTGGCAAAGTCCATTCTTGGAAAATGAATATTCACAATTTTATGTGGTAAAATGTCATGGTAACTTAATAAGAAAGCATTTTAATAAGAGATGTGCCAATCCCTAGAGCTTTCAATGTATTTGTGGCATCCACTATCCATGCTGTCCATCATATCAGCTACCAAAATGTGGAGTGACGGCTAAACCTGGAGTAAGCTGTTTTCTAGATCTGCTGACTTTGGAGCAGAAGCTTTTCAACCAAGATAATCCAACTGATTCTCTATTAGATTCAGGTCTGGAGATCGAGCTGGTCATTCCATTCACTCTAAACGAAAACTAAATAAGATTTTTTCCAACAACTAAAGCTTGATTAAGCCTTGTGTTACACTCATCAGAATAAAATTACTGTCAATTGCACTGGCATATGGGCGGATGTCGTCCTAATGTCTCAGACCCACCACAGCCCCTTTCTGGGTTAGTGAGATCCTTGTTCAAACAATTATTCCACCACAGCGGTAATTATGTCCATCTCCTCCAGGGTTGAATTGATGGTATCTAGTGCTTTGTTCTTTGTAGATCAGCACACATCCTAAATTGCTCTCCTGTATGAATTTGAACTTGTGTTTGTAGAAAGTACAAAAGTGCGTTGCTTTTTGGTCCAGGAAACTTGTCCTCTTCTTGCTCAGCATAAGTATGTCCTTCTGTCATTTGGTGAGGGGGACACACAGCTATTCCTCTTTCATATAGACCTGAATGTTGAAGATGCCTTACCACTGTACAATCAGATATTCTCCCTGAACCTACAGAGTTGTCTGCAACTTGTTGCGACACAAAAATGCTTCTCCTTCAGGCTGAAAGAGCTATGATCTGGTCTTCTGTGAGAGTTGTAATTTGTAGCTGGCCTGGAAATCATCTTCTGGACACAGATGCTTCAGTTTGATATTGGTTCCAGAAACAGTGGAACACACTGCATAACACATTAAGATATTTGACAGCATCAACTTGTGATATCCTAATTTCCATTCATCTAACTGTCCATCTTTCCAAGCTAGTAGCTGAATAGCTAGCGCTCTGGCCTTTTGTTCAACAGTTAAGTCGTCATATCTTGACATGAGTTTGAAAATTATTTATAATTTTTTTATAATCAAAATCTTTCCATCTTTACTTACTGTACTGATATCAGTACAACAGTAATTTATCAGGAAAATACATAACAATTAAAGTACATTATATATAACCTTTATTTTAAAAGCTTTTAAAGGGAAGGGCTTAAAGGGCTTGCTGTATTTGTTTTAATATTGTGAAACTCTACTAAAGTTATTTATCAATATTGAATGTAGAATTATCACAATAAATAAAATTTTTAATTCAAACTTAATGATTTGTATTCCCTACAATTAATGCTTGTTTTAAAGTATTTCAGTCCTAGATTTAATGTTCAGAATCATTCTTCAACAAAAATAAGAATCTATCCTTTTTATATTTAAACTTGTACTATAGTTTAAAATGTACTCTTTAATACCAGACTATAATTTTTCTGTGAATAACCAAAGAAGCAATTTATAGATTGTCTAATGCTAGGTTTTAAGTTTAATGTTAATATTTATAGGTTCCAATATATTTTACTGATTGGGAAAGAAGAATGATGCTAGATGCTGCACAAATTGCTGGTTTGAATGCTTTAAGATTACTGAATGAGACAACTTCTGGTAAGAATTAAATTATTCTATTTATCATATGTGTGTGTGTTGATTAAAATCAGCATTTTTAAATTTGAGTTTATTTCTAAATTCTGCAGGCTTACTTTAGATCTTAAACTTGTATTATAATGCATGGTATATTGTTATAAATAGCTGTGAGTTACAGCATATTTGTGAATTATTTATCTTTGTTTTAACATAGATAAATGACACTTATAATTGGACTAAATTTTATTTTAAAAAAGATTTGATCAGCTGATAATAAATGTTCAGAGATATTTTGACTAGTGGAAAAAATATTCTAATTTTGTTTACAATAATTTTTAAATATAATAAAAGTATTAAAATTAATTTGTTAGAGCTTTTCTCTAGCAGTGCGTTTCAACATACAAGATTAAAAAAAAAAAAAAAAAAAAAAATTGAGAAGTTGAGCTGAATTAAAAATACTTTAAAAAAATGTTAATGGAAGTAAGAATACAAATAGGTGAGCAGTTAAGTAGTTAATTATTTAAATGGCAATCAGACCATTTTCCTTTAATGATAACAAGAAAAATACTTTGTTCTTAATATGGCATAAGATTTTATCAAGAAGTTTGTTATATAATCTTAGTTTTTTCCCCCTTTCAGATTTTAAACTTTTAATTTTTATCTAGATTTTAGTTTGCTTTTCTGATTTTTCATTACATTTTTATACAATGGGATAGTGTTTATTTTCATTGAAATTTAAAAACTAGAATTTTTTTAAAATACTGTATATATAAATAAGTTATTTAAAAAAAATTTTCTGTGTTTGTCATTTTTTGTGTATTGATTTTCACATTAAAATATTTTTAAATAAGAAAACAATTTGTACATCAAAAGTACTTTCTTCATGTTTTAGTCGCATTGGCATATGGATTTTATTTGACCGATTTAGAAGAGGATAAACAAAGAAATGTGGTATTCATTGATTTTGGACAATCTTCACTACAAGCATGTGCTTGTGCATTCACTAAAGGGAAACTCAAGGTATTGTATCTATTTTTGAATTAAAATTTACTTTTTTCAGTGAAAATTAAAAATTTTTTATGTAAAACTTTCAAGTATTTTCCCCAACAGTTATTGGCTGCTAAAATTTACTGAAACACATCTGTTTGTGTTCATTGAGTTTTTCATGCTAGTTTTTTCCCCCTCCAAAGTTAAACCTTTTTAATTCTTTGAAGTTGTGAAGTCTAAGTATTAAATGTAATTTGTCAACTTATTCTATAGGTTCTGACCTGACATTTAATGTTTTTAATTTACATTTGATCTTCAAAATTCTTTCTACCCTAACAAATCATATCTTTACATAATATTTAAAAAGTACATATATAAAATACCACTGTAAAATTTAAGTTTTAGTTTACTGAACACTGCCCTATGCAGAATTTTTTACCTCCCTGTTGGTTTTGTGTGTTAATAAAAGCATACTATATTTCTAGTGAAACTAAATTGAAATTTTAAAGGTAAATTAGTATTAAAGACATTATATATATATGCGTGATTCAGAAATTTTCAGTTGGTGATTCAAAATTTTTTTAACTGACTTTGTTTACTCTTTCCGTTACAAATAATTAAACTTCTTTATTACTATTTGATATGGCATTTTCATTTCACCTCATTATTTTAAGTATTCACATCAGAAATGAAATCTGACTATTCAAGATTAAAAATACTGCAGAGGCATAAGTTTTACTAACACATCGATGGAAGTAACTAAAGTAAGCATTGCAAAATGCAGTTAGATAACTGTGGCCATTTGCTTGTTTCAAAAGAGAGACATCTTAATTTATTGAGTTTGTGAATCTAAGTTATTTACATTAAATCTAAGGTATTTAAATTTTTATGTATCGTACTGAGAATTTTATTATCGTACATTAAGTTTATGTTGCTGCTTAATTTTTTATTACTTTCAAATGTTTATTTTTAATAAATATGTTTTTAAAAAACTTGTTTATTTTTAATAAAACGAAAACTTTAAATTTTCTGTTACTAAACTTATAATAGTATTTGAAATTGTTTCCCTATTTTCTGTCTTTTTATTTAAAAGTGTAAATATAAATTTTGTAAAAGCATTTATTTTGAAATTATGTGACTGTCAATTCTTGAAGCTTTAATTAATAATTTAGGTTCTTGGTGCTACATGGAGAAGAGATTTAGGTGGAAGAGACTTTGATAATGTTTTAGTTAGACATTTTGTTGATGAGTTTAATAGTAAATACAAGTTAGATGTAATGAGCAACAAAAGAGCTGTTATGAGATTAATGCAAGAATGTGAAAAGCTAAAAAAACAAATGAGTGCCAACTCATTGGAGCTTCCTCTAAATATTGAGTGTTTCATGAATGATAAAGATGTATCTGGAAGAATGAAAAGGTGCGTAGTTTTTCTTTAAAATTTTAAAAGGATAATTTTAAATTGTTAAGGAACTATTAGCTTTAACATAAATGTGAAGCATATTTAAAATTAAGATAAAAAATTACGTGCAATTACTTTAATGCAATTATTTTATTGATCTAGCTCAATTTTTTAAAATACTCATTGTAAAGTATTACTTAGAGCAATATTAGTTTTATTTATTTTCATCTAATTTATTATCCAGATTTATTAAGTATAAAAGGTCATGGCAGAAGTAAATTTGAACAGGTTTTAAATTGGTAGGTAATATATTTTTATCATTGGTTATGTTCTACTGAAATTTTGTTTTGAAAAATTAATCTGTAAATCAATTGGTGTAAATTTTCTATATAATGTGTAATATTGGAGACAGATATTTGTTAACTTTTGTCAAATGTGAATATTGCATCAATTTTTAATAAGTGTTCCATTTTAACATGAATAATACAACATTAGATTTTTTGTTTATACACAGGTTGGACATAAATGCATTTGTAACTACTGTTCTTTGTATCTTATAAATTTATGAAATGAAAACTTTATATATAAAATAGAATGATAAATGTACAATGAATGATATATATGTGCAAGTCCTGCTTTTCTCCTCCTGGTCAGCTCTGCTGAAACTTATAAAAAGTGTGCATCTACTACTGACTACTATCTTACAATTCAGGACTTAATAAGATTTCAGCCGAATGGTTAGTTCTCTTGCCTTCGGTTCAAGAGTTCGTGGGTTCGAATCCCAACTAGGACATGAGTGTTTGTAGTGGTTCGGAATCCACTTTAAACCGTTGGTCCAGGTCTAATTAGCCCTGGTGTGCAAAAAATGACCGTTGCGCGACAAACAAACTTAATAAGATTTCAAGCTAAATTCTGTAAGTTTTTTGCTGTTTAGTTATGAGTGCAAAACATTTGTTTGTAATTTACAAGAAAGGTACAATGTGAAAAGCAACAGTAGTGAAAAATTCAGTTATATTTCTGAAAATATGTAAAATACAAAATGTGTAATAATCATCAATATCAAGCATGTCAACAGCAGATATTTGTCACCAGTGTCAAAGAATTTTATGTCAAAGAAACACACGTACTTAAATTACTAAGCTTATGTGCTTATAAAAATAATCAAGTGTGTTGTTCCAAATCATTATGGAACTCAAAGATAGAGCCAAAAATTCTTGTTTGATATTAATTTGCAAAATTAAACATTTCACGCAAAAGCACACTTTTCAAGTGCAAATAAGAAAGTTCTCCCTTTGTTTGCTGAAAATCTGTATACATTTCTTAAAAGTATGGTTATTGATCATTTTTTTCATGAAATATTTATCTACTGATGAAAAGAGAATTGAACTTTATCTTAACAATTGGTTTTTAATTGAACATCTAGGAAAAAATGATACTGCCAAAGTAAAATGTTGGAAAAGATAGTTTCATTCTATCTTTCCAACATTAAATAACTTAATATGTTTGAATTAGCTTTTTATTTGTTTGTAATTTTTTACTTGAATTTTGGTAAATATCTTCAATATTCAAGTTGATGCATTCATTAAATTAAACCATTCATAACTTATTCTAAATTTTAATAAATTGAATGATTGGAAACATGGTCAATTCCTTTAATTTTTATCCATCATATTAATTTAAATTATCTTACATATAAGCAATAATTTAAGAATTAAAGGTACCTTTATTCATGTGTAAGTTGTATAATTTTATTTTTAAATGTGAAGAAATATTTTTGAAAAATTAGTGTTTGCTTGAATTGATTGTTTTGCATTGAAAAATGTATCTGAAACTAATTTAAGAAATATCATATTTTCTTGGGACTACTGTTTATATTTTGGTATGAAATTAAAAATTTTTATGAATTGTAAGCTATATCATTTTTATTGGATTTTATACTTTCATTTAATCTGGATTTTAAAACAGTTATGAAATTCAGCTGAGTAAATTTGCTGCCTTTCATATATGTAATTACTTCAATCAAAATATTTCTTTTAAATGTTGTAACTTTTAATTCTACATTTAAAAATTATTTTTAATCAAAGTTAGTTATCATTGCAATGAATAGTGAAATTCTACATTAATTTAGTTTGATAACCAGTATTATATTTTTAAATAAATACTCATGTAAGACATTTTCATTCAGCTTTTTTAACTTCCATGTAATTTTCAGGGAAGTTTTTGAGCAATTGTCTTCAAATCTTTTGCAACAAATTGAAGTTACACTTATGCAGCTTCTTGAAGTCACTAGTAAGTATTCTAAAGTTATAATCTTTTACTAAAATTGTAAATATTATAGGTTTTAAGATATGCTTATTTTTAAAATTTGTTTCAGAATTAAAACCTGAAGACATTGATTCAGTTCAGATTGTTGGTGGTTCATCCAGAATACCAGCATTCAAAATATTAGTCCAAAAAGTATTTGGTAAAGAACCTAGCACAACTTTGAATCAAGATGAAGCAGTTGCAAGAGGGTGTGCATTACAGGTAATATATATAAAAGGTTTCTTTCCTTGGAATACACAAAGTTAGCTGTTATGTGTAACCTTAAATTGTTGCATAAAATACTCTTTTTATTGCTTTATAGTACTGCTTTTGTAGAAATTCTATTTTAAGGAATTTAATTCTACAAAGAAATTAGCTTAATGACTTAATTTTTTAAAGTGATGTACTTGTTGGTGTAACTTACCCCAGAGAAAAATTTCTTCTTGCATTTATTGGAAATTATTCATTTATATATATGTGTGTGTATGTATGTAGATGCTGTTAATTTGTAAAATTAACTACTGTGTTCTAAATTTTCAGTGTGCAATGCTTTCACCAACATTCAAAGTTAGAGATTTCTCTATTACTGATATACAACCTTATGATGTGCAAATTACGTATCCTGAGCAATATAATTCAGAAACCTGGTAAGAGTTCATTTGAATCATTATTGATAACCATGTAAATCAGTACAAGTGTTAACTATTTTTAAGTAATTTCCTTTTTGTATTGATTACTTTTTCTAATACATTGAGGGGTTTCACTTTTCTGTCCTGGGAAGATTTCCATCTTTTGAAAAAATTTTGCAGTTGCTTTCAATTTAAAAATTTATGTTTATGAAAAATTTTTGTTTAATTGTAAGTGCAAATTAGAGTTATGCAAATGATGTGAAATGCTCAGCTCTCCAGTGCTTGTAGGATAAGATATAAGGCAAGGAATCAGTAGAGTGGATACTATTCCTGCTATTATATCTGCTTGGAAAATAATCATTAGAAGTTTGTTCTTCCCTCCAAGGATGTCTGTAATTGCAGAGAATGCCAGGCCATTATCAAAGGCCATTCCAGCAGACAGATAAGTTAATGAGAATCATGATAATCAACTTGAAAAAGGCATATTAGTCATTTCAGCAAATCATAGCTGACAGACACCTTGAGGTGTCCACAGTGCATTGGCTATAGCAAAGATGGTTGGAATAAGGAACTGGGGAATGTGCGGGGTTCCAGTGCAGCCAGAGTGATGTCAGTATGCATCTGATGCAAAGCAGATCTATTGAAATTCTACTCCATGTGCAAAACACCTAAGATGTTCCTATATCAAGCAGAACCATTTGCTGTCAATTGGTTTTTAGTCACCTGTGCTCATGACATCTATTAATACTGTCATTGATATCACAGCATTGATGCCAACGTCTGGAATGGTGCTGGATTAATGTGGCACAGGATTGTTTTCTCAGATGAGACATGCTTGTTTCTTCATTGATTGCTGCAGTGTACGAGTGTGGCATTGATGTGGAGACCATCCAATCCTCCATCAATTGTGAAATGTGACAGTGCTGCACCATGGTTTGAGGCACCATTGCATACGATGCCAAGTCACCTCTAATTTTTATTCATGGCACTATGACAGCCCAATGTTACATTGATGATGTGCTGCAGCCGGTGACACTCTGCTACCTTCAGGGTGTGCCCAATGTCCTTTATTAGCAGGATAATTATGACTGCACTATGCTCGCCTCACCAACATGACCTGTAAGATGTACACCTACCTCCTTGGCCACCCTGTTCACCACATCATTAACCTATCAAACACCTGTGGGGTTTCATTTGGCGCTATTTGCAGACTCTGGCTCCTTCAGAAAATATACTGTGGCAAAGGATTAACAAGGAATGGAGAGCTATTCTTCACGATACCATTTGTACTCTTAGTGCCTAGATGGGTTGCTTCATGTATTGCTGTGCACAGTGGTGCTACAACCAACTGTCCTGACTCTGCTCTCACTCTGTATTATGTATATCATACTCTTTATTATGTATTCAAAAAGGTTTTGTTTATATACTGAAAAAAAAAAACAAATTCTTTTAAAAAAGACTGAGACTAGCTGTACTTAAAATTTAAGTGGTCTTAAGAGAAGTTTATCATCTGAATCTCTCAATCTTTATTCCATGATGAAACAAGTAGTGACATAACCCTCTCTTGGGAATCTGAAAACTTGTATGCACTTGAGCTAATAAACACAAAGCAATTATCTTTGTCTTAAAACACTGAAATTTATTTTTAAAATATTAAACTTGTGCTGAGAATAGCTAATTGTAAATTTGCTTAGTCTAGACTAAACATGAAAAAAACATGCAAAACGAATTGTGTTACAAATATGAGTGTCTATAAGATGACACTCATATTTGTAACACAATTTGTGGTGTTACAAATATGGCTAAAAATATTAGTAAAAATAAGAAAATAAGAAAAAAAGAATATTATAAAAATAAGAAAATTAAATAATTTTTTGATTAAATAGTTATGAAATTGAATATAAAATGGACATCTAGTAATAAAATGTTAAGGTTATTGCTGAGAATGAAAATTGATGGTTCATAAATTGTACAACTCTTTAAGCTTTGCTTTTGGTAATTTAAGGGATATGATTTGTTTATTGAACTGTAAGCATAAATTCCTTTTTGTTAATTCCAATAACTTTATGAATTGTCTGCCAATCTTAATTTGCGTGCAGGTGAGTAGATTTGGTACTGATAAGCAACTGACCACCTAAATGAACCAAGGATCTTCCAACAGTGTTTCCAAAACTACTGTTAAGTGAATGTTACTGCATTTGGGTTTTTGTATCAAATGCTTTGTTTATGCACCAATGCTGACTGTTCAACTTCAAATGCTGGAATTTACATGTGTATACTGCGACTGTTCGTCCACTTAGTGGTGACAGGTAGCATCTTCAAATGAAACATGTTTTATGCACCATTGGACAGATGAACGTTGGCATGTACCACTTGAATTTTCTGAAAACAAATACCCTGCAACCATTGCCAAGAATGGTCCAAGCTGGAGGCAGGAAAATTCTTGTCTGGGAATACTCTCCTAGCATTCTCTGATTCAGTTATATTTTGTGGAAGGTTTGATGCATCTATACAAGAACACAGCTGTCTTTGCAGACCATGTCCACCTCTATTTTTGCATTGTTTTTCTTCTAAATTATTGCATCTACCAGTAGGTCAGTGTGAGGTGTCGTATAGCTGTTAGTTTACATGTGTGGTTCAAAAAGCATCAGGATGAGTTAACCATTCATCCCTGGGCAGCAAACTCACCTGGCTTAAATCCAGTTGCAAATTTGTGGAACCATTTTGATCATGTTATTTGCAGGATAGATCCTCACCTGCTTAATTTAGCACTGGATTCAGTATGACTTAACACATCAATGAACCTCTTCAGGAACATTATTGATTTACTCGCATCATTGACTCTAAAAAAGCTGTCTTTTAACAAGTCTGGTTTTGACAAGTAGTCACATTAATGTGATTGCATTGTGTAACTTACTGAGTTCTTATACATGAAAAAGAAATCAAGATTGTGTATTACATGAGTAATATCTAAGGAAATTTCATAGCATGAGCAGAAAAACTGGTCTTAAATCAGTTTAGTAAAAGTGGCTTTTTTATATTTTGTATATAAGAAAATTTTCTTTTAAATTTATATGCAGTTATTTTATAAAACTTTAATAATATAGTGATAATCCTTTAATATATTTTGAATTATAATATTTTGTTAAGTTCTTCCTTTTTTTAAAACCTAAACTGCATTAATTTTTACTATCATTTCTTAATTTTATTTGAAGAATTACTGTTTTAAAAATTTACGCAGAATGGGGGTACATTTTTACAGGTTTGTATATTCATAGGTGTTATGAGTCTTTCTAAACAGCTTTTTAGGAAGCAACAGCAAATTAGATGAAAAACTTATTTCAGGATAATGAATGTTTGATTTATATCTTGTTGCATTCAAATATAGGAATAAATGTAAAAGCAAATCAGCTTTTATGGATACTGCTCAAAATTTACTTTCTGTGGTAGCTGAAGAAGAATTTGAAGATACAAAAAGTTACGTGATATATGAAATGGATTATGTCGAGTGGTACAGTGGGATTAAAATAATTTAAAACAATTGTCTCATCCTTAAAATAATTTAAAACATTGTTCCATAATGTAAGTTCTTAACTTTTTTTTCAGGGTTTAGGAATTTTATTATAAATGACAGAATAATGATAAAAATGGAAACTTATAGAATTAGCTCATACAGTTAATTTGAAAACATGCTGTTACTACACTCTCATTGTCAGCATGTGTTGAATGTGAGTTTTCGGTGAAAAAAGTTTTGCTGGTAGAAATTTTGAATAATCAATAAATTGTGTCTAAATGCATCATTGATGATCATGTCCGAAATATAGGAGTAGTCCAAAGTATAATAATTAATAAAAACCTACATTGTTTTGCTGCTGGTGCCTGGCAAAAGTATAAAGTGTACTTAGTTTAATGTAAACAGCAAAATTAGTTGCCAATAATAGAAGAAAAGCAAAAAACACTTCTTGAAAAATTGGAACTAAAAAAATCAAAATGAAGCATTTGGAAGATGACATGTATGAACCTTAAAATCTATGATAGGAATTGCTGAGGAAGTTTAAAAAAAAAAATAAATAAATTCACATTAATTGTAAAATTTTTACAATTTATTTCTAATAGTTGCAAATATTAATGAAAAAGGATGCATATACAAATTTATGTGCATATTTGGCTAAGAACAATTTTTAAAATAAAAAATTATTTACCCTGAATATTGATATCTCTTGGATAGTTTTGATTCGACTCCTGCAAAACTCCTGGAATTTGATTCTTGGAAATCTGTACCAACTCTGCTATTTAAAATCTTGTTCTTTAAGTTTAATGCTTGATTTATGTAGCCCAAATCATAAGTTTTATATTGTTTCAACCAAAGGCAAGCCTTGCCTTACAACTGTGAATTTTGGATGTTGGAATTGAAAAGCTTTACAGCATGCCAGTAGTCCAGGTGTAATTACCACCAATATTAATCCAGGATCAGATGGAATTGGCTACCAAATGCTTCAACCTTTAAGTCCAGACTCTTTATCAAATGTACTTCACTTGTGTAACAGAATCTGGATTGCAAATTTCCAACACTCTGGAATGAGCTGTAGTAATTCCAATATTGAAACTTGGTAAAGATCTTTCTGATCCTTTAAATTATTGACCTATATCTCTAAATAGTTGCTTTTGCAAGACTCTTAAATGTGTGGTTAATTCTCATCTCGTTAATGTCTTGGAAAAAATAAATGTATCCCTGTTAATCAGAGTGGTTAACATAAAGATTCACTCTTAATAACATATGAGGAAATACACATCTGCAATACTCTTGTGCAGGTGAATCATCTGGGTTCCAATTTCACTGCCATTGAGAATGCATATACCCTTGGCGTTATGGAGTTCTCTGTTCACTATATAATTTTGACTTTCAGACTAATCTTCTGATATTCTTGCAAAGTTTTTTAGGCTCCCATTCTTTTAATGTCCATATTCAATCTTATGCGTCTAATACTTTCATCCACTCAAAGGGTGTACCTCAAGAGTCTCTCTTAAGTGTAATTATTTTTTAACTTATATGTGTATATAAGCAGCATTCTTCATTGTCTTTCACTTTCTATTGTTGGTATGTGGATGACCAGCAAATATCTTGTAAGGGTCAAACATGCAATTAAGAGAAAATATCAAAAATCTGTTAAATCATGGTGAGCAAAGAATGGCTTTTCTTAATTCCCTGACAAGAGCTGCTGTGTCTATTTCTGCAAGACCAGTCTTCATAACAATCCTATTATTAATCTAAACAATACATCTATACTTGTGATCAATGAGGTAAAATTTCTCGGAGTAATATTTGACTGTAAGTTATTAAGTAGTTAATATTGTTATATTGAAAAAGTTGAAAAAGGTTAAAGGTGCTCATAAGTCAGTTAAAATTATTAATATGAGGAATTTTAAGTCTTAGATACAGTTCATAAACATGTTTAAAAAATGTATTTGAACTCTAACCAAACAAAGTAAACAAAGATCATTATTTTTCTATCATTGTTCTAATAAGTAATTTTTGTTAATTTATTGTTACGCTTTTATATATGGATTAAAAATTAATCTGTTTTAGTTTAAAATATTGTTTTTAATGTTTTATATGTAAACATTTAATTTTATACCTTATCTCAAAATATTCTCACAACTTAAAAGCTGCTAATGTTCATTTTTGCAGTTTTGTCAATCAAGTGTTAATAAATTTTTTAAAAACTGTTATGAAGAATGTAAAGCTAAGTTTATGGAGCATTAAATTATCATACTTACATATCTCCTATTTTAATGTCTCCAATTGTTATATAGAAAATATCTTATTTTTATTATCTTCATTAAAATTGCAACTTACAATAATTGCTATAGTGTTATGCAGACATAATTTGTGAGGTATTTCATTATAAAACAAATGTGAAAACCTGAAATTTGTTTAGATAAATTTAATTTTACATTTCTTCTGCTTTAAAAATTTAAACAATATATTTTTTGTCTTTAATGCTGTTCCTTTGGTAATTATTAAAATTTAATTTTCTAATTTGTGGGATCTGTTGCCAAATTTAATAGCGCATTCTTTTATTTCATTTGTTAGAAATGCGAGACTTACAGTTAAAGAGGTATTAAAAAGTAGTTAATTGTTTAAATTCCCTTTAATTACTTATTAAGCAACTCTTTAGCATTTTTACTTTTTAAGTGTAATCTTCATGTATAAGATTTTCCCCAACAGTTATATAAAATACTTACATAGTTTAAATCTAAGAAATTGGTTCCAGTTATTAGTTTAATCAGCATCTTATAAATTAAGAAACTAATATGGTTGGGTTTTTGTTATAAAAGCCTGGTTTTAAAGTTAAGTACATGATGGCTAGCAAAAATATTAGTCCTGTTCCCTACTTTATTACACTGTATAGTATTTAGTTTAAGTTTTATGTAATATTCGGAAAAAAAATTATCTGACTAGTTTTTGGTTTTTTGCTAAACTTACTTAAATTTAAACATTCTAATTGAATAAGTAATTAATTCTTGGTTCGTTAATGTTTTTAAATTTTTTACTTTCAGTTATTTAGACATTTTTCCTTATGGTCATCCTGCTCCTTACTCAAAGATGTTAACATATAATAGGAAAGAACCATTCGTCATTGAAGGAATTTATAAAAGCAAAGATTTACCTATTTGTGGAACAAATAAATTGGGTAAGTTCTGTTACTAATTTTTCTTAAGGTCTGAATTCTATATTATGCTTCTGTGTATACTCGTATGTGGTTGAAAATGATGAAAAATTTTGGATGTTGCCAAATACACAGAATTTCTGCTTTTTAGTTTATTATAAAGTTGGAAGTACAGATCCATTTTGTTTATGATTTTACTTACATGGTTGAATAAAAATGTCGAATAATAGAACTTCTTATGCCTTCACATTTTGGGTGAATTGTAGTGCAAAACAGTTTTCAACTTTTGTTCTGCATACTATTATTTCACTCTTCTGCCTGGTAATTTATTTTTTGAAAATTTTAAATCAAAAAATTTCATAATTCCAAGAATTCAGGTTTTAAGAAATAAAAGTTTTGGAAGTCTATTATTTCATAACTAGGAATAATTTGAAAATATTCCAATTCAAATTAAGTATCTGCTGAAGATCAATGGTTGGTTACTTTATGTTTACAATGGCGATATTAGTTCAGCTAATAATACTGTGGTGTTCAATTCTACCATTCTTGGTTTTGATTCCAACCTCAGGAATGGGAATTTGTAGTGGCTAAGAAATTACTTTAGAATGAAGGTTCAAGTCAAATAATCCTGAGCAAAAGTGGTTATGGTTTGCCTCACAATCCTTTGCTAGATTCAATCATTATTCGCAAAAAAACTTTTAACTGATTGATTAAATCATCAGTGAGATATATTTTTAAAAATTTGCAGTACATTCTCTTTAAATAAGAAATTTACAATGAAGAGATTAAACTTTTATTTGAATGCATTTGTAGGTTTGTTTCCTATCATCATTGTATGGTTTCTGAACAAATGTTAAAACTTTATAAAGAATGCAATTTCAATATTAGGAAATAATTGCAAATTTTTTCTTTTTGAAAAATAAATTCTATTGAATAAGAAAGGCTAGTGTTTGTTCAAATGAGGTAGTGTCAAAAATTCAACTTGTGTATTTTTCCTATTGAATATGGTAGAATTTTAGTGGAACATAGTCATTACTATTTTGGAAATGTAGTTTTCATTGATTGTTTATGATAGATTTTCATGTTCAAGGTAAGATTATGTTTTAGGTTGAAATGATTATGAATTCAATCTATTGTTTAAAAGCCATTTAATTCAACCAGAAAAGTTGTCTTGAGATATAATTATTGATTGCTTGAAAACTTAACAAACTTAAGTACCTGGTTTTATTTGCTGTTTCTATGTGTTCATGTGCTGTTTCTAAATCTGTGACTCCTTAACTGGTAGTGTCTCTTCATATAATCATGATTTGTTTCATGATAATATGAATTCTTTTAAATTACACTGAATTAAAATATAGATCTTTTTGATATTCAATTTTGCATGAAGAAAAAGTATAATAATTGATATTTTAAGTTTTTTAAACTTCAAATTTTATTTTCTAAATGTGGTGAAAATGTTCCAAAATCACCATGTTTTTTAAATCTAATAACAAGTAATAAAAAATTCATAAAAAATATTTTCATCAATTTCCTTGAAGTAATTTCCAAATACATAATTCTTTATTGATAACACAAAATTTTATAATATTTTAATTAAATTATTAGAAATGTTTTGTTTAATAATCAGTTCATACAAAAGTATTTAAAAAATAGATTAAAAGTTTTTGTGTTGACTCAATATTTTATCTTGTTTGGATGTTTCTGTGGATGGAGATATTTCTGTGGTTTTTCTAAAATGTTACCGGCTACCACAGTAATTGATGGTTTGTTTTTTGAAATTTTTTTTTGTACATGCATTTTCAAATGTTTAAGTGTTATAATGCTTTTTTAATTTTTGTTCAAATAATCATGAATTCAATGAATGTTTTTAATGTTTGAATTACTCTTTTTCCTTTTTAATGTCACTAAAATACACTACTGATGCTTAATACATTTCCTATTTCAGCTTCATTTAAAATAAAAAATGTAGCTTCTTCAGATGGAGAAAACAAAAAACTGAAAGTAAAAGCACGCATTAACCTCCATGGGATATTCTCTATTTGTTCTGCCACTATGTATGAAAAGCAGATTGTTACAAATGGAGAAGGTAATGTCAATCATGTTGAAGATAGTGCTAATAATGCTAAAACTGATGAGGTTATGGAATCAGAAGCTTCAGCTCCTAATGGTGACATTAATACTGAAGTAAATAAAGAAGAGCCTGATAAATTGGTAAGATTCTGAAAATTTTATAAATTCTAGTTAGGTGCAATACAGGAGTTCCATAAATTAAAAAAACAATGGTAATTCTATTAATGTTGGGGAAATTTTTACATTTCAATTTTATTGTATAATTAAAATTTTGTCATTAGTGAATATTGTATAAATACATGTATACTATTTTTTTAAAGCTTAGTTTAACAAATTTGGACTTAAATCATTATAGTACTTTCTTATAACTGTTCGACTTGCTTATTTAGTTATTACATTTGAACTTTATTGCAATGTTTTACTTTGTTGATTAAATAAGACTTCTATTAAAAATCTTAACTAATTTTTTAAAAAAAATTGTGAAAATCAAATATACTGATTATAGAAATAATTACATGAAAATTTAGTGTAACTTTAAAAAGTGCTTTTAACCCTCCTTTAAGTATTCCAAATATCCTCAGTGAGTTTATACTGCTATTCGAGCTGGCTGATGAATTATTTGCTCATCATGGTAAGCAACAAAATGCAAGCCCTCTGAAAGCTGAAACATTTCAGCAATTACAGTAACCTTGTAATCAACCTTCTAAAATAAATATCTTGATATGTAAATTATTAAAGTAATTTGTCATGTTTTTATTTTTGTTATAATTATTTCATGTTATCATTTTTGTGATAAGTTTCATTGTGTGTAAGAAAATACTTTGTTAGTTACCTTAGCATTATTTTTATCTTAAATATCTTACAAAATATTTTTACTTTGAACTGTTATTTATATATAAATTTTTAATCGTGCTGAATTCTTAGGTTAGTGAGAAGAAAGAACCAGAACCAAAAAAACAAAAATCTGTTGTGAAGTCAATTGAATTACCTATCGAATCAGAGTCAATTAGCTTGAGTCGTAAAGAACTTGATGATTTGATTGAAAAAGAAGTGAGTTCATTTTGATTATCTTAATGTTTGTTTTAACAGTAAAATTTGAAAGGAAAAAGAAAATCTTAAAGGGATACCATAAACAATACCTTGAAGCTTTTTCATACATATGAATGAAATATATTTTATTGCAAAACATTTTACTGGCACTATAATTTATCTGCTGTGCATTTTCTAAAATTTAACTTTCTAGTAAAAATATGATGAATAATAATGCTCTCTCCAAACTTTGAATATTCAGTTAGAAAATGATTTTTGTTTGCTAGCTAGATGATCTTCTGTACACATTTTCAATTAAATGGAAGTTCAAAAATTCGGTTGAAGCATAAGTCATAGTCAATTTTTATGACTCACTTTTAGTTAAGAATATATCTATAAAACTGGTAAGAAAAAAAGTACAGAACCAATTCATACTATTTTGATAGAAAATAATTTACATTCTCTGAAGCATGCCTAATGGGTTTTCTTCTTGAGAAATGGAAAATGTTTGGAAGTAATTACAGAATTTTCTTCAAATACTAAGAATTTGTATTTTTGTACTAGTTTAAATTTTATAGTTTGGCGAATGTTAGTGTTTAAAAAAGTTGTGACTCATATGAAATTAATAGAATGTTCTGCTATTTAATGATGTTTCTAAAACCAGGCAAATTTATATAAATTTCATTGAGAAACCTTTTCCATCTTTATTTCTTATGTAACCTCTATGTATACAAAAGCTTATATGATGTTCACAAAATTGATTTTTATTTAATGGGATATTTTAAGAAATTTTAATATTGGCTATCAGCAAATCACGACATGCCTCTCCATGCCATCACAGATTAACTTCCTTATTTTAGAGTTGGAAGAAATCCATTGTGAACATACATGTATGTGTATTCTAAATTTTGCACGTGTCTGTAAACATTCTACTGTACTGATGTAAAGTAAAAATGAGCTCCAGTGGCTCAGTAGCTGCCTGTTAAGATCAGTGTAGTCTAGCATCATTTGCTGTGGGCAGCGATTAGGAGGGTGACTACGTATTCTCCTTATCTGTGTTGCTTGAACACCATGAGTTGGGAACATATCCATGTTAATATGCGAAGTCTTTTTGCTGCTGTCACATGGATGAGAGGAGGAGCATGCCAGCTCGGGTATGACCCCATCACCTAACTGGTTCAAAATCACTTGGCACTTGGTGATGGGCAAGTATACCAAACCCGTTAATTTAAGTCTGATGCTCACCAGCACCACTATGTTTGCATGTATGTAGATGAAAGTAATTTGTTTGGTATAACTGTCTCCAACTTAGTCAACTTGGTTTTAGATTGTAATACCACTGTAGATGACATTTATCTGTAACATCTGTAAGAAGTGGCTTGGAAATTGCTCTGCAATATTTTTTTATGTGACTGAAGATTCTTTGACTTCAAGTATTTCTAGAAATCATAATGATTTTTAATGCTAATTGAAAAAAGTATCTGTAAATGTTAGGTATTAAGTATTTTTTATGTTATAATGTACCTATCTATATGTAGAAAATAAAGAAATCTGAAATAAACAAGAAATAGTTTATCACCCCCATTTCCAAAAATCGGAGCAAAATCCTTATTCTGAAGTTCATTGATCGAAGCCAGATATTTGTTGACTGGTAAAATTGGTTTTAGGCAACATTTGTCTGTGAATTTGAAATTGTGGAAAATTGCCTTGAGCATTTTAACTTTCACATTTTTTATACTCTATGAAAATATTTTTTAGGGCAAGATGATAATGCAAGATAAAATGGAAAAAGAAAGAGCTGATGCAAAGAATGCTCTTGAAGAATTTGTATATGAATTTAGAGATAGACTTAGTGGATTATATGAGAAGTTTTTGAAGGAAGAGGTATTTTAAATTTATTTTTCAATAATCTTTAGTATTATCTAAATATGTGTTATATTATCTAACATATTTTATGCACTTTACTTGAACCAATACTGATGTAAATTAATCACTTATTTGTATTTTTGTATATTCATATATAAGTTTAATATCTGAATGTACTGCTATTTTAGACACTACTATACTGGCATTTAAAATGAAATAGCAATTACTTAAAACTTATTAATTTAAGTAATTATGTAACAACTTTAATGGAATGTTAATATTCCATTTAAAATTTTTGTTGAATATAAAAAAAAAGTAAGGACCCTTTTTGGCTGTAATCCATTTTAAAAGGGGTATGAAAAAAATTATAATGGGGAAGTACTTATTTTCTGTTTAAATATTTAAGTTTTTTATACCATCTATAAAATCTTACGTGGTAATCAATGCTATTGATTTTGTCCAAAAATTTGATTTCTTTTAAGAAAATAAACGTTTTATATAGTTTTAGATTTAAAAAGAAAAACTGGTATTATATGTACCTAATGAAACTTACATTAAATTACTAAGGTGAGATATAATTCCAAAATCATAACTATACAAATCACTTAAAATTTTATTAAGGCAATTTTTTAATAATACTTTAGTTACATGTAAAAATTTGTATTTTATATTCTATTACTTCTATAATAGAAAATTTTAAAAAAGACTTCTTTTTCACTGTGACTTGTAACTGAGTAATAAGGGAAAATAGCATTATCAAATGAATAGTACTTAATTTTTCTTTAAACTTATATGACAAATTTTTGTTGATTTAAACAAAATTTAACATTCTATTTACCTTAATCCCTCTGGACTAATTTTAGAAAAAAAAAAAGAAAAAAAATTAAAAGCATGCCAATTCTTTCTTTTCTCTTAAATTTATTTTTAAAATGATAAATTATTAAAGTTAACTCTTAGTCTTTATTAGTGATTGCTTATCTTGCAACAAAAATGTGTAAAATTAATCTTCATTATAACATAAACTAATTGATGTGTGTAAAAAACTACTTTTTTAATGAAAATTCTTTTTCAGCATCAAAATTTTTACTTCAGCTTATATTAAATGTTTTTATTAAATGAAACTAATGTATCAACAGACCTTCATGGTGCGCTCATTGGTCTGAGCATAGTGGTTAGTGGCCTGCCCTTTGATTCTATAATTGGGATTCAATTTTTGTCTCCAGGATCAAATAAGTTCAGAATCAACTTCAGGTCCCAGTCTTAAGTGACTGTGGGATATTTGTTTCGTAGTATGTTTACTGTAAACATTAAAAAAAATTTATGTAAAGCAAGGTTTTATGGCATATATGAAAGGACTTAATGTGCGTTTTGCTGATTGTTATTTTTGCTTAAATAATTTGCAAGTCATTCATATAAAAAAAACAATATTGAATGTCTCCCTATTTGTCTAAAGAAACTTCTTGATTTGCACTAAAGAAATTGTAATTTCAATAATATTATAGTAGTACTTTAAAAAAGTAACTTGCTATTCTAATTTTCAAAAATTCTGTATGGAAATTTAACATTGTAATCTATTAGTTTTTGCTGTTCATAGATTTTTATTTTTTTAAGTGACTCAGCATCCACAATGTATCTGATATGTCCCTATAAACTGATCAATTAGTGGCCAGCAATCTATCTGGTACATCACAGGTTTGCTCCATAAGCCACAGCCTATTTTTTTGCAAAGTAGAAACCATTTCCTTCATCTTTTCTCCTAATGGGGGGATTGATGGCTGATTCTTAATGGCTTGAACCTCCTTTAAATCTCTTCTTTTGAAAACTGAAACTGGGATTGATTTTCACACCAATTATTTTAAAGCATTGGTTATTTTTGCAGAGATTCAATTCTAAGATTTTTACAAATGAAGTGCAATTTTGTAAATATTTTACATTTCTAAATACCTTTTGTTTCTGGTAATGCTTCCCTTCTTTCATTAGTTTATTTTTGTCCCTTTTCCTTCTTTCCCTAATTACTTAGATTTATTTTAGCTAATTTAATTCAGATTTTTTTAATGACACTTTACAAATTAATTATGATTGAGATTAACAAATTTCGTAAATGGTAACAATTCAATTAGCAATGAAAGAGCTCTCGCTTGTACTAGTAAAATTGATGTGTTTTCCATAATTAATATTACACTCACTTATAAAAGTTTAGTACAAAGATGTAAAATGCAAAAAAATCAAAATATTGCTTTGATTGATACAAAATTCCGCACAGGAAAGTAGCATATATATTTATGTATAAAATATAATCAGTAATTATATATAGAAAGGAAAACAATATTAAATTTTTGTAAGCTATAAGATAATGACATACTGGAGATTTAAACAGAATTATGTATAAAGTGAAGAAAAGGACATTAATAGGGTATGTGATTCGCCTTCATCTGTATATAAAATTCACAACTTGTAACCATGCTTTCAATTAAGTGGTCAACCACCACAGAACTAAGCAATAGCCATTCTTCTTGTAGAGCGATTTCCAGCTCAATTAGAGAGGCTGGATGTGGGCAACGTGAAGATACAGCACGGCCGAGAGCATCTCAAAGATTTTCACTGAGATTAAGGTCGGGAGAATGTGCTGGCTACACCACACGTGCAATCCCTTTACTCTCCAGGAAGTCATTTGATAATATCAGCTCTAGGAGGCGTGCGTTATTGTCCATTAAAACAAAAGTAGGGCCAACTGCTGCAGCACTGTAAAATGAATTAAATTTGATTCAATCATTTTTTTTAACAGGAAATTGTTCTTCAGAAAATTCGCTGAATTTTATTTAAATATTAATTAATTATAGAAATTACTAAAATAAAATTCAGTTCTAAGTGAAATATAGGTTTCCCAATAAATTAATTAGTTGTTCAAATTCTGCAATAATTTCATGTTTTAAAAGTACACATGAATAATTAGTAACAAAATATATCTTATTTAATATAAAATATAATCTTAGAATATTTAGATCATTAGCTATTTTTCTGCAAGACTATGTTATTTCTTCGAGTAAAAATAAACTATATTAAAAAACATCAACAAAGTATGGGTATATATTAGTTATGTGAAAACCTACAAACTTATTGAAAAGTTTCAGTATTGAGTATTATCAATAAAGTTTATATATAATACTGATTAATTTAGAGTTGCAGGTATTCTTTAAATTTCTAACAAAAATAATTTTTTTCATACAGAAATAACTTTTCTGGCTTAAATAAATTTGATAATTTAAAACATTAACATTTTCTAAACTATTATTAGATGTATAGAAGAATAGAAAAATAAATGCTTACAACAATTATTTCTTCTTATGCTTTTAAAGGCTTGAAAATTTATCTTACTTAAAAAAAAAAAAAAAAAAAAAAAAAAAAAAAAAATTAATTTTCCTATTTTCATAATTTTTTTCGATTTTAATTCTTGATAAATTTTGTAATATTCTGCATGATGAAATAATAACGCGATTTTTCAGCACTTTGAAAATAAAATTTTTTGTAAGCCTGCCCCATCTCAAAGAAATTTTAAAAATGTACTGATAAATTCTTGTATTTTATATATAAAAATGTCTTTATTTTAAAAACATATCAAGATAATTTTTAGAAGAGAAGGGTATGTCTGAAAATTTCTATTTATTTTTATAACTTCTGATTTAAGTAATTATCTGAAAATTCATTAAATACTTAATTAATATTAACAATAATATTGTACACAATAAGAAAAATTAAAGTAAAATTTAACTTTATGATTTTATTTTAAAAAATAAAATGTAGATAATGTCTAGTTAAGGAAATTAAATTTGATTAACATAATTTTTGTAATTTTCCAGTGCTTAGAATCTTTAAATATTTAAAGAAAGCTGCTGTTTGGAAATTTTCTTTTCAAAATTTTATTTATGTAAAAGTAAAATGTTTATAATTTTTATGCAATTCGGATTCCAATGATTTTATGAACAAAACTTGTTTTATATCATTTTGTTTCTATCATATTGATACTATTCTTTTGTGCAAATTAAGTTATAGATAACTTCTAAAGTATTCAAATACTTTTCACTAATTTATTACCCATTGGATCTCTTTAAAATATTGAGAAATTAATGATCATATTAAGTTAAATATAAAAGAATGAGTTATTATATATACAAATTTATTTTCCCTTCAATTTTTATTAGCTTCTAATGGTAACTATTTCAAGTAGTTTCCCATATACGTCAGAAATTCGTTTCAAGGAAAATAACTCATCACACATGTGATTTCCTGTATGAGTAGGGATGTTTCCAGTTAGTTATGGAAGAAATGAAAGGGGGTGTTTATTTTTAGTGAAGAAAGATTTTTAATTGTTCTAGTTGAAGTAGATGGATGAAAAAACTGTTTCTCACCCTGATTTGTTACTATATTCTAATTTAAAAGTGTGTTTTCTTCTTGAATGATTTTCTGTTCTGAAAGAGAATAAATTTTGATATTTATAAGTGAAATATTTAAACATTTTTTGTCGAATTTGTATTTTAAAAAACATTTTTAAAAAAATGGCTGGTGGCAATGAAGACAACATTCCTCTTTTAACTTCGGTTGACGTATTTTCTTCTGAATTAGAAGAATCTGACAATAATGTTAATTATGTCAGACAGTGGTGTCCCATGAATAATGAATCTCCAGCCACACCATGTTTTTTACTCAGAAATTCTCGTGCAATGAAAGTACCAACTCCTAATCCTAAAAATTTGTTGGAATTTTTTATGAACGATACTCTAATTTAAAAGAAAATTGTGAAGGAAACAAATATTTATGCTGAAAATTAATTACAAGGTAATACTCTTACCCCAAAATCAAGATCACATCAGTGGTATTGCACTGGCATTCAAGAAATGAAAATTTTTCTCAGTGTTCTGATATTACTGAGAATAATTACTAAAAATAAATACATTAAAAAATTTTTTTTTAAATTTCAATGCTTCGATTGTATGGTAAAAATCTGCTAATTTTTTATTTTCAATAAAAAGATTTTCTTAACCAAACACATTTTCTTTTGAAAACAATGTGGAAATTTAGATTAATAAGAATCATAATTAAGTTAATAAATAAACACTTTCCAGTCAATTTTTGACATTTAAAATTTCTAATATGAATTTAAAATTATAATAAATCAAATTCTAAGAAGAAAACAAACATAAAAAGTATTTCCGATTTAAACCGCATATGAATTCTTATGGAAAAAAAATCTTTCATAAAATTATAATTGGTATATTTTTAAAATTAATACGCAAAGAAAATTTATAATTCTCAATTAAACTTTTTAACTAAGAGATTATATTCTTCTAAACAATGTCTCTTTGAATTTGAGACCATAAAAGTAGTATTATGTTACGAATGGAAAATCTTTTTATATAAAAATACTTTTTTTATAATGAAAAAGAATGTTGTCTTAATATATTGTTATGTTATTAAGTGAAATGAATAAGACCAAAAAGAAAGCTACTCGTTATAATTTTATCTTTTGTTTTTTTGCGAAATTAAATAAAAATTATTTAATTTCACTTTTATTTTTAATTATATCTAATTTTTAGTTCACATATGCTAGGAAAAAATTTAAAAATAACGAATAACTTGTATGAACAAATCTTCTATTTAAATTGGAATAAATTGACAATAACAGTTTAAACTATTTAGTACATGCTTTGAAATTAGATAAAACAGATTAACCAGTCAAATTAATTTTCATGCACTTTTATCTAAAATATGACAAGTGATATTTTATTTAAGATTGATCGGTTTTGAGTTGAGGAAAGAAATTAACTAATAAATTTCTGCCTTAACAACTTTAAATGAACATTTTTGTCCAGTTCAAAGTAGTGAATGAAAAAAAACAACATCTGGTTTTGAGAAGGGAACATTTTTCGCAGATTAAAAAATATTCTGAGATGCTGAGTTAAAATTTACAACTGTCCCATTTAAACACTGTTAAGCTGATAGCTGTATTTTCATCACTCTAAGATTTTAGTTTAATACTTTGTGGGATCTTTCCCCATTTAAGATCTGTGAATAAAGACATTAAATGTGGCAATAGTGCCCCACATTACAATAACTTGAGCAAAACACAAGCTAGCCTGGCAATAATTAATATTCTGTATTTAGGCTCTAACAATTAGATTTCAAATACTACTTCCAGCTAATATATTTGTAGAGATTTAAAAATCATTTTATACTGTAGGTAAATCATTTAACTTGTCCCTTAAACAGTGATAAATATACTAAATTTAACAAAATCTTATAAATATGTATGGATTTTGTTACTGAGATAGAATGAAAATATCAGTGATTTAGATTATAATATCTAAAAATTGAAAAGGTTAAAATATTTCTCTCTTGAACTCAAGATTTTAACTTAATAATTTTATTAAAAAATTTAAACATTCTATTTTTCTTATGATGAATAAATCTTGATCTATTACATTTAAGCGATGAATTGTTTACATTTAATGTAAAGTTAATGGCACTCTTAATATTTTTGTTATTTTTTAGGAGCGAACAAAAATAGGGAAGATATTAGAAGATACTGAAAATTGGCTGTATGATGAAGGAGAAGATCAACAAAAAAGTGTTTATGCACAAAAATTAGTAGATTTGCAAGTAGGTTAATTTTCATGTTGAAGGATACAATTTAGGTTTGCTTATTTGTGCATTTGATTTAATCTGCCTCATTTATCTTTAGGTTCATAATAAACCTTTGCTTCTGAGATGCACTGAATGTGAAAAAAGACCAGAAGTTTTATCTTCATTAGGCTCTAGTTTAATGCGAGTGCAAAAAGCATTAGAATCATATAAAGCAAATGAAGAAACATACAACCATATTCCTGAAGAAGAAATGAAGAAGGTATTATAAAATTCAACTGTAAATTTTCTTTACTAATATTTTCATTATTCATTAGGTCTTAAATTTTTAGATTTAACTTCTATAATTGATACAGTGTAATCACCGAATCACTTGCATATTAGCAGAAAACTAGTTTTATTATTTTAACATTAATCAAATGCTTTGATTTCATGTCCTGTAATTTCATTGAAATTTTCTAAGTAAATTGTTTATCTATTATATAAATAAATAATCACAGACAATCTCATTGGTTTTTAATGTGGGTTATATGAATATAATATTTATATTGCTGTTGATTTTATTACATATAGAGTAAGTTTCCTTTAAATTTTTCATGTATGCAAATATATTTTTTTTGTAGGTTAAGAAAATATGGGAAGAGAAACAAGCATATTATGGCAAGGCCTTGCAGCGTTTATCAAACCTTCCTCTTTATGTAGATCCTCCTATTCTAACAGATGAAATTCAGCGCCAACAAAGGGTAATTTATGTTATTTTAATTTAATAGTTTTGTTTTTTTAATTTTAATAAAGTCCCTTATAATAAAACTTACTATTTATGCACTATAATTTAACATTTTAAATATGAACTGGAAAAATAATATAGTGCAATTTTAATATCAACATTATTGAAAAAGGATAAAATTTAACAATTATTCATCACTAAAAGAGTTGTATTAGTATCCACAAAATTTGTTCTGCTAACATGAATAAAATTGAATTACCTAAAATGTAAAAATAATGCACAATGATATTGAAACTAGTTTACCATTTTGCAGTGTATAGAAAATACTTGTAGTTATGTTGGTTATATAATTGTTCTAGTTCCAATTATAGTAAGTTGATTGTCATGATTTGATCTTTAATAACTTGTTAATGTAAAAAAATTTGTTTTTGTTTTGTTTCACACTTTATAACTTTATTAAGTTTTTCAATGTTTTGTGATAAAATTTTGTTTTTCTAGGAACTGGAACAAGTAACAGGTGAAATTTTATCTAAACCAAAGCCAACTGTTGAACCACCTGCTGAAGAAAAAGTAAATGGCCCTGCTCAACCTCAACAAAATGACAGTGAAATGCCTGACTCTACCACAAATGCCACCCCAGAAAATGTTGGGAAAGCAAATGCTACTGAAAGTCAACCACAATGTGATGAAAATATGGAAACTAATTAACTATAATTTATGAAGTTAGGTCTGTGATTTATATTTATGATATAACTATGAGTGGATCTATAATGGTGCAAAATGCTGGTTGTAACTGATATCTTACTACAAGCATGCTATTTATATGCTTAGCATTTTAAAGTATTTTCCTGTAATAGAAATTTAATATAATTTAAATTTGTGCTTAAATATGAAGTAATATCAGAGATAAAAATTTTGTTACAACTGTAAGAATTTTATTCAGGTTTTGGCTATTTAAAAAGGTGGTTATATAATGAATCAATTATTGATATATAAACCTAAATGATTGTATTAAAGATTATCAAGGCTTCAAAAGGTAATTTTAAGTAGATGATTTTTGTCAATTAGTACATTAATATTTAAATTATGAATTTAAAATCAAATGGAAAAATGTAAATCTGGTACTAATTGTGAAGTTAAAATGAGTAGTATCTTTAATTGTAGTTCAAACTATGCTATACATGGAGCTGTAGTTTAAACTATGCTGTACAAGAACTTGATGCATTATCAAAATTTTATCTTTTAAAGTTTTTGTGATTTATTGTAATCAATATAATCAATGCAAACAAATAATCAATATTTTAAATAATCATTGTTTATAGGTATTTTGCGGTATTATTACCACATGAATGATAAGCTTTATTTCTACTAATTCTTGTACTTAATGATTTATTTATGTAAGTGGTGCATCAGGATATTTCTGTAAATGCTTTAGGAAAATAGCATCTATCTTTTATTAAGCACCAATGTGCATTTTACATTTACTTATTCATAATGATATTAAGTCTTTAAATTGCTGACATTCCTTCTCATATATAAGTTCTGACAGTAATAAGGATCTAAATTTTTTTGTTTCTGTTAAATTGATGCTAGTGGAATGTTGCTGTTATATCGATAGTATAGTTTCTGGAAAAGCCGAATCTTACTGTATTGAATATCTTACTAAATTATATATGTATTTTAAATTATCAACAAAATTTCATTGTAAATTTGAATTTATACCTAAGGAAATTCTAATGACGTATTAAACCCGGTGAAGTTGCAAATATTTATACTTCCTTTTACTTAAGTTAGCCTATTTTTTATGTTGTTGAATTCTGTTGTTTTTCTTGATATAATGAGTAGTCATAGATTTCTATTTTATTATGGTTATGAATAATTTTACTGCATTTTCAATTAAAGAATACATTTTCCCATTACTTCTCAACTGATAAGACATATAACCAAAGAACATTTAGTTCTAATTATTCAGTAAATGTTTATTAACTTTGTGTAGGATTTCTTTGCAATAATATGCTATAAATAAGACTAGAGGTTTATCAAAGAAATTTGCTTAAACTATTGAGTGTACTCTTAGAGAGAGGTCTTCAAATTTTCTAAATGAGTAATTGAGTTAATTTGTAATAAATCAAAATAAGATATCTCTTATGCAATAAATTATTTAAAAAATTAATTTTTGACCATAGGGACATTGAGAGATTTTGGTACATTAAGATTTGGCAATTTTTTTTATGATATGCTATTTATATTTTTATATTTACTATGCAAGTATTACTATGCAACTTTATTGGAGCGAGTATTGCTATACTCTGCAAATATTTTGAAGTTTCAACGAATGTTTTTGTTAATTCAATAATTTTGTGTCCGGTTTTGGTTACACACTGTATATATCATACTCTGTGATCCATATATTGAAATTGTGTATTTTAAAAGAGTGTATATTTTTATCCACAAATTTCAGAATTGAAGCATTCCTCATTATCATATTTATTGTATTACTTTTCATACCATATATGTATGGATGGACTTCAAAGGAAATTTATTGTATTTAATGTTAAATGAGAAATATTTCCCTCGATAAAGTGAGAAAAGTAAATACAATTTGTTGTTCAGTAATCTGATATTTGGAAAATTTTATTTTCCCCAAAGTAACTTTATTCCAGTGACTGAAATTGAAAATACATAGTATTTTGCTATTTTCCAACATACTGGGATATTTTATAATTCATGTGTAATTTAACTAAACATTTTTTTGAGAAGCTGTATGATTAAAAGGCAATACCTTTGTAGCTTTGAATTCAATAATCATAAGCATCTCCTATGGTAGAAGCTTATGCAGTTATTTAGTTTGTGCTAACACAACTTGTATTTATTGCTCTCATTAAAAATTACACCACTGTTTTCAGAAGTTGCATTAATAAATGTACAGATATTAATTTGGTTCTTTATTTTAAAAACAAGTCATTTGTTTCGTTTTAAAAATGTTCTTAAAATATCTAGATAGTTAATTTTGTCAAGTTAATAAATTTTAAATTTAATCTAGTTTTTGCATTATGCTAAGCAATGGCTTTTATATGAAGCTAATAAAGTTGCAAATATTATTTTCAGTAATACTTAAATTAGGAAATTAGCGGAGTTTTAAATCATTAAAAAAATTTAAAAAAATATATGCTCTAATATTATCTTATTAGTTCTTCTCTAGTATTAAATTATCCAGCATCTGAGGTGTACTAAAAACGTTTAGTAGAATTGAAGGAGTGTCAGGTGACTTGACCGTATAACGTAGGACACAGTTCAACTGTAAAAAGTTTGAATATAGCATATATATATATGTGTGTGTGTGTGTGTTATATATATAGTGAATAGCCTTACATGTGAAAACTATTGAAAATATTTTTAACGTAAGTAAGTGGATGTCTTTCTGCAAGAATTTTTCAGACGGTAAGCCATATTTATGTGCTACAGTGTTTCAATTCTAGAAGAGTCCGAGACAACCATCCAGATTGGTGTGCATGCAAAAATTAGACATGCGTTTCCCATTGGCCAGCTTGGCTGGTTGAACCTTAGAAACACAGCTCTGCCACCAGGCCTCTGTGAACCGCAATCCAAAAATCTTGTCTGATGTTAAAATAAATATTTTTAAATATAACTAACATAGGAAGCTTATGTCTAAAACCTACATTTAGTCAAAAGTTGTCATCCTTTGATTGTTAAATGTACTAGATTTTACAGTGTGAATTTAGGTGCAGAGCGATTAAGTCATTGACTTTGTTTTATGAATGTTATTATTTATTAGGGCTATTATTTATTAGTAGCTGGGAATTCATCTAAAAAACTTGAATAAAATAAAAATAAATTTGGATTTTCAGCAATAGTCTCTACCAAGATATTTTAGAACAGATTCAATATATTTTGCTTTTCAGAATTTCTTATGAAAAATTCAATGTTCCACTGTTATAAACTTATGCTAACAATTGTTTTGTAATATTTTCAACATAAAAATTTGATGCTGCATAATAGTTGGCTTGACTGCTTAGTTTTATATTCTGTTTGGAGACATGCATAATTTTTTAAATAAGTATTTATAAAAAAGGAACACAATAGTTTTGTTTTGAAATACTTAGTGTCATTAGTTACGGAGTTTGAGAATTACTCAATACAGTTCTATTTATTCTGAGTTGATTTTCCGTACTTAGTTATTAACTGATAATGTATGGCACATTGAAAGATTCACATATTAAATAATTTTGGCGGAACTTGTTTATAAGTATTAGCAAAAGTTTATTAAATTAATATTATCAAAATTATTTGATTGGCCCAATTATTTTAATTTGGAAATGTAAATGAATACGAATTTTTAAAAATTAGCAAAATTATAAATTTTTTTTTTTAAGTACCCAATCATCTACAAAAATTAATTGTACACTGTTTTGAGCAGCACACAAAACTATAAAAAAGGGAAATAGATTACTGCATTTGAGTAATTTTTCCACTTAATAGCCAACTCACTTATTACTGTCAAAATGACGAAATTATGCGCAGTTTAAGAATTACTTCTAAAAATCCCCCAAGTCAGTCCAAAATTAATTTTTGCACTGCAACACTTCTGTTAGAGATTGAAGTTTTGATATTCATGAAATCGTCAAGTAACTAAGAACTAGTGTCATTAGTATATGTTAATTAGAGCAAAAGGAAGAAATATTGGATTAAAATCTGCATTTTCTGTACCTATTGGTCAGAAATATTTGTATCATAACACATAGCTTAAATTGGTCAATTAATGAATGGTGAAGATTTTTTCACTATAAATTAATGAATCAAATATATTATAGAGCCATTTAAGAAATTTTTAATCATTCTCACTGAGAACTTTAAAATTTTGTAAATATTTCGCAGTAAATGACATACAAAAATGAACGGTTTTTATTTTATATGAACGAAACTGGCATCCAATATTAAAATTTGTTGAAATAAATTCAAAGATAATAGCTAAAAAAAAAATCCCTTGTAATCTGAATAGGTTTTATCTAGTTCCATACAACCAGCAATTTAATTACATTAGTATGTTCTACTTGATAACAAAAAAAAAAGCGACTCGAGTCATTTGAGTCCCTCATAAGAGTATTTTGAGTCGTTTCAATCTCGTTGAAATAGAATAATTTGCTTGAAGTTTTAAATAAATCATCAAATATTAGATTTTCAATTAGAGGTAGAAGTGTTATTGGCGCTTTGTAGTTATTGATAATTGCTGTAGGACCTTGGTAAGTCGTCCTGATTAATCTTTCATTCCAGGTAAGACGATTTCTCATGGACAACGATGTGTCATCCTCGTTCATATTCGTCATTGATTCAAGTCAAATGCCACATAAGCTCTTTCTTAAAGTATGGGATGAAGGTAAACGTTTATTGAAGTTACACAAATAGCAAAAGAAGACATTTGAATAAATTCTAATTAAATAATTCTTGTGTAAAGCAGAAGACAGTATTCGCCATTAAATAGACCTAGAGGATGACATCTAGAGGGCTGTTAACTGACTCTTTTCCACATCACGATATCAGAAAAAATTTTTTTAATGTTCACAGAGAATAATACAATTTCTTTTAAGTCAGTAATTTATTTCACAATTTTAATAGTGAATTTATTCCAGTTGTACCGAGCTTCGGGGTTCGTGTGGATTGAGAGTTGAATAAAGCAACCACTCAATGAACACAAGAATTTTTATTCGTAAAAATTCTACTAGATATACCACTGTAACAATCACAATTATACAGCTACAATTCGTCAGATCCAATAAGTAGCAGCTTCCAATCATAGATCTCAAATACCTCAGACAGAGAACAGATTCTCTTGACTAGCAGTCACGACTAATCGTCTTCTCTCATTGACTGTCTTTACAAAACTAAACTCCTATGTCGGGCTGCAGTATTTATACCTGACTTGGCATGGAAATCTACCAATTTCGCCAAGGTTCTGGAAGCTTCTAGGCTATCTCGAGAAATATTGGTCCTAGAGCTTAGGTGATGGATGTTTCCAGGAGTATCTATTTCTCGCTTAGTCGCCAAAACATCGCAAAGTCACCGAATCAATAGAAAACCCGTTTTTAACGTATAACACATCTAAATACCGCAATTTTTGCCCAAAATGTGATTATTTCCGATCTGTCTGAGATATTTTAAGACACAATAATTATTTATAAATTTGTAACACAGTTAAAAGGAAATATCTGGAAAACAACTAACATGTTTATTTTTTTTAAAAAAATCTGATACTTTTTGCTTTGGTAAATGTTATAAAAACTATATCAACTAAAGAACAATTTCTTTACATAATTGAATGCATCTTTTCATCAAAAATGAGATCATTGTGAATGTTGATTGAAAAAGTCAATTGGAGAGAATTTATGTAGTAAGTTTATTGGTTGAAATTTGTCGCAACTGAAAGTGTGCTTACTTTTATAATTCTTAAAGAAAACACGGGAGAACTGAATGTCTTAAAATTTAACGGCATCTATGATTCGGTGAAAAGTTTTAACAACGATATAATTTTTCTTTTAAAAAATAATTAAAGAGCCGTAAAATTTTCAGTGTTGATAGAGTGAGAAATTGGGAAAATGATCTTTCATGATAATTTTAAGTCAATATTCGGTGAATATATTTTACTGAGACTGAATTATTTTTCTTGATAACATGGGTGTTTAGTCGCGAAAAATTATTTATAAAATTTAACAAGCATTTAACTATTCCCGTGAATGCAAATATAAATGGAAGCAAGAAAAAAATAACTTGGGGTAAAGATATATCCCAATGATTTCACAAAAAAATAAAATATTTAACAGTTGATTATGAATCTAATTCAAACTCGTGGATGTTATCTGCAATTTGTGAAAAACATTTGCAGAACAGATGTTCACTGTTTACGTCAAAACAAGGTTGCTTTTATTGTTAATTATCCTGCCCACTTTTATTCAGAAAATTAAAACACAATAAGAATGATATGTCTACCTCCTATTGTTACAGTTCTTTAAATCTCTAGAAATGTAAGTTACCTATGGAATTTAAAACTCGTAAAAATTTGATCAAATCTTCGTAGAAAAACAAAATGCTTGCTGTGTGTTGATGTCAGCGGAATAATGTATAACCACTGCAATTGAATTCTATAGCTGAAAACAAAAATGCTGTCAGACGTGTAGAATGTGTCTCAATGGAAATTAGCGAATAAAATATAACTGGCTAAACTTTTTCAAATGTTTAATAGTTTTCTGATACCAATTTTCATTGTCCTTTTATAAAAGATGTAAAGAATGATTCTCAGTTTTTATTTTCTACACTGTTGACCACCCAAAATGCAACGCACGGAAGAAAGTTTGGAAATTATGTAAAATATATATCGTGCTTTGTGATGATGAGACCTGCAAATCAATAGTATTGCAGAGGAAAGATCGCCAATTTGAAATACGGCCAATTGCCTTTCTTATTTTTTCTTTATGCCTCGTATATCATTGAGTAAGTTTCTGACTTCCACCGAGGAAGAACAGTACATAAAGATCGGGGATTATCCTGCAGTGAAATCGGTAATCTTGGACCAAAAAAGCTAACTGATGCTTGAAGGAGCGGCGGACTGACATGGTTGCACCATTGTACGTGAAGACAGATATTCGTGAGCATAATAGTGATGAATCGCTCAGCCACATCACAATAAATTCAATCTGTTATGCGTCATTCCTGTTTTATTTAACGTCGTTTGCAGCTGAGTAGAATGTACGTAAGGAGTACATTGCTTCACTTACAATTGATTCAAAACCATATTCGCTTGTTTCGAAAATATTGCGGAGAAAGACGAACATGGACAAAGAAAAGGGACATTATCTTCATGGACGCATCCTGCTTCTGCCTGCAACATCACGATGGTCGGATTCGTATCTAGGGACACCGTGGTGAGACTTGTAAATTGTTGCGTTATGCATAACCACACTGGTCCTATAACTGGTATCTTCGCTCTCTTAAACTGCTATTTGATTTTCCTCCCTTATTTCCTTAATGCACTATCTCGGTACAGTGAACAGCTAGTGCTTCATCTCTGAGATGTTGGCGACGGTGTTTCCATACTCCAGTGTTTGCAATCAGTCATAGTCCAACAGGATAATAAATGACCACACACGGCATGCAATGTTCAAGAGTTCTTTCCCCCTCATATTTATTTGTTTCCTTGGCCTTATTATTCTTCCGATATATTGAGAATCGAAAACGCATGCTTATATTCATAACTGGCTCGGAATGTACCACTTGATGTTACTCTAGATCACCTTTTGCAATATGTGGAAGCTGCATGTACTGCTATACCCCAAGAATACATCTAAAACCTCTTTGATTTTATACCGAGACATGTGTCAACGGTTACAGCCAACATTGTGGGCGTCACTGACAGCTAATTTTGTCATTATCCACACTTCATAAGAAGCTGTGATTTAAATTGTTTGATCTTTTTATGACATGTAATCTGCCAAAGGAATTTTGCTGTGACATCTCTGGTCTTTTTCGGTGTTGAAAATTTTGGGTAGATAAAAATTTCTGTCTTCCCTTTTTTAATTATAAATGAAAATTTATCATTTCTGTATCTAAATCAGAAAAAACTCACACTATCACTTATTATAATAATAAAATATTCAACTTCTTCTTATGGAACAAGTGTACTATAAAAACTCCTAGGCTGAAAGTGGATTTTTTGAAGAAAAGGAATGTAGCTGCCTCTGTGAACATACTCTATTTGGTTTACTAAATTCAAATTTCTCATTACTAAATATTTTTATTTCCTTTAAGTGAAATTGAATTTGATAAAAAAGGGTAATTATAACCGAAAATTTAGTGTATCTTCTGCTTGTTGTAACAAACTTCTCAATAAATTTGTCGTTCACATTACCGAAGTATAGTGAGTTCTAAATTGCACTCACAGTAGCACATCCGTTATTCATTAATATTGGACGAAACATAAAATAAATCGTCATCGCTCTGGATTCTAGTGAATAGATACACATGGGGGTCTTCTATTTGGTCCTTGCTTCTAAGATTATGAGGACTCGCCTATTTTCGTGGCAATGTTGGTACAGCTATAGGATGCACTACTGTATGAAATGTGATTATTTCTTGCCTGAAAGTGGATGTGATCTTAGTAACCGGTCATCAATACTAAAAACTATTTATTTCCTAATTCATGTTTTTTAATTTTAAGGAAAAAAAATCATTCTTTTTGTTAAAAAAATTACTTTCTATATTTATATATGTATGTATACTGATGGCCATTAAAATTGAAAACCATGAAGGTAACAAAATTAAGAAAAGATATTTATTGTATGTAAATAATTTGATTATATTTTGTAAGTAGTTTGGTTGTTTAAAAAGAAGAAAAATCACATGAAAATATAGAGAGAGAATGTCGGCCAATCTCACAATCTATAACTAAATGATTTTAATTGGTGAGATATCTGGAGAAACTGCCGTTTTAGACAACAGTCGCATGTTTTCTGTACTGTGGAAGGTCAGAACACAACGTGTTTTCTTGTGTTATCTTGTCGCAAAAAATGGCATTTCCCCAGCCTCAAGGATAGGCCACAAACACTATCCATAAAATGTCAGAAGTGTACCAATCGCCGTTCAAATTACCTTTGACCTGAACTTGAGGTTGCTTGTCATATACCTAATGTCTACCGATATCATCACACCAAGTGTAGCTCTTCTATGGTGATATTGAATGAAACCAGTTGAAAAGCATCGGACACTCGATTATTTATTTTTGCTATTCGAGGCATAACACGATTTTCTGAGAAAATTCAGACCTTACAAAGTGATTTCAGAATGAGAAATCCTTTGCAAAAATTTTCTTTTATGCATTACTTCCATATCCCTCTGGTCTCATATGAATGCCCTGAGATGCTATTCATTTGTATATTCCAAACTCAAATTCATCTTCTTTTCGTGCAATTTTAATGGTCAGCAGTATATATACAGGGTGAGCCAAAAGTTCGTTACAATTTTAAAAATTCATAAAAAAAGAAGAAAGTGAGATAAAGAAGTGCGGTTTGCAAGAAATGGCTCACAAGGTAGTCGGATTTTTTTTAGCAGCAAAAAAAGTTTTAGTTAAAAAAGTCACCTATAGATGGCGCTGACATCGAGAGATTTAGCAGAATTATGCAAATTAATCTTGCGATAAAAGGCCATGATACTCGAGAATTTCTCATTCGCTTTCAGAATGTTATCATTACCCGATCGAGCGTTGTTGGTGAAGTTGTTCTATTTGAACAGAGAGTCAGCAACTATTGCGTTGCGAAAATTTCGCACGACGAAAAGATTGAAGACGAAGAAAAGCACCATATCGTGTCCTGGAATAGTCAGGCTTGTCAAGAGGTTCGAGGAAACTGGCTCTTTGGAGGATCGGCCACGCAGTGGAAGACCCTCGTTGGCGGAGAGCCGAATTACTGCGGTGGAAACCACAATGAATGATTTATCGGTGGAATCGTCCATTGGAAGTAGCAGTGCTCGCGAAGCTGGAAGAATATTGGATGTGCCTCAATCATCGATTTGACGTATCCTCCACGGGATATTGCATCTCTATCCCTACAAACTGCAGTCACTGCAGGAGTTACAACCGGGAGACACAGCTATGCGGAAATCATTTGCCGAGTGGGCTATGGCAAGAATCGAAAACGACCCTCAGTAGTTGTTCAACGTTTTCTGGACGGATGAGGCGCACTTCACACTACACGGGGATGTCAACACCCATAACACTCGTATATCGGCAACATCTAATCCTCGTGAATACACGACGAAATCTCTGCATCCAGCCAAGTTGACAGTCTGGTGTGGCTTCACCTCATCTTTCATTGTCGGACCTTTCTTCTTTGAAGAACCGTGTCCCAAATTGGGCTGGAAAACGTGCACAGTAACCGCTAAGCGTTACCTCACTCTTTTGAGTGACAAAGTCGTGCCCGCATTAAATCAAAGAGGTGTGTTATCTGTAATAAACTTTATGCAGCATGGCGCACCACCACATTATGCCAATCCAGTAAAACGATTCCTTTTGAGTACCTTTGGTGAAGAGAGACTGATCAGTCAAGGTTGCAAGATCGCATGGCCTCCACGATCACCCGACCTCACTCAGGTCGACTTCTGGTTGTGGGGCTATTTGAAATCACGTGTGTACCGTTCATCTCCTTCAACATTGGCCGAACTCAAAGATTCCATCTGTCATGAAATTTCTGCAATTCATTCCGTCATATTGCATTCAGCTGTAACGGGCGTTGCGAGTCGCCTTAGTTATGTCGTACAATGTACAGGAGGTCATATTGAACAGCTGTTATTATCAGAATAAATGAATGGAGCGTACTCTTGTCCTTTTCATTGTGTTTCGGACAGTCAGCATCATCTATAGGCGACTTTTTTAACTAAAACTTTTTTTGCTGCAAAAAAAATCCGACTACCTTGTGAGTCCTTTCTTGCAAACCGCACTTCTTTATCTCACTTTCTTCTTTTTTTATTAATTTTTAAAATTGTGACGAACTTTTGGCTCACCCTGTATATATATTGATATTAAAGTATTAGTTCCTTTTCTATAATTGTGTTTTACTTGGAGAACTAGTTACTTTCTCAGGATAATTAAGAAAAGACTATATAAAAATTTCAGAAGAGTTAGAATAAAGTATATTTAAGTAAAATACCAAATATATTAATTTAAGTTTCAAATATTTAAATGGTAAATGTGACACATTTTTTTAAAATTTAACTAGTTTTTTAATTAGAAATATATACATATATATTTTGAATAACTTTAATATTTCATCTCAAATTAATAAAAAATTTAATTTTCTTCAAAATTTTGTGCTTTAAAATTAAAAAAAAAATTGGTTATAAAATTGCTTTTATAATTAATAAAAAGGAATTTGTATATAAATGTTTTGTCAGAAAAAGCTTAATAATATCAGGAATGGAAATAAGCTTTTGCGCATGCACACACACACGCGCGCGCGTGGATATAAAAGATAAATACTTTTATTTTTCTTTCTATGTATTCTAGCGTATGTGATTGCTTATATGTTTTGAGTAGTTTTAAAAAAATCTATTTACATAAATTATTAGCAAAGTTTTTAAAAACATATTATTAGAGACGTAGTAATTAATATAATTGGCAACAGAGAATTAAAATTCTTAAAAACTTCTTATTTTAATAGATTTTTTTTTTTTACTACTTTATTCATCTTGAAATTAGTGATCAGGAGTGATAAAATTAAAAAAAAAATATATATGGAACACACGTGGACAATAAGGGGCAATTTTTGTATAAGTTCAAGGAATAAATTTCCAAAGTGTAAGCTGAAACTGAATTAACCGACTGAAATTCGTTTTGAATTATAATACCCAAAACAATAATTTTTATGTAATTAGAAAGTTAATCTCAAGACATTTTAGGGGAAATAAACAAAAATGTATACATAATTAATTAACTTCTTAATAGATTCGTGAAATATAACCACAGAGAGAGAATTCATTTACAGAATAATTTTTATAATTCAAATAATTCTACAAATGTTGCATAAAATAATGTTTGGTAACCGTTTATTATTAGTTTACTGTTACCTGGTTGGTTAGGGCGTCATTTTCATTACCGGAAGGTAGTGAGTTCTAATTCTGGCTTAACCTAGTATTCGTCAAGTTTATAAAGGCTGCTGGGACACATTAAATATGTGTGATTGAAATGTCCTCCAAGTGAAGTGATACTTCTAGAGGGGGCAGGCCAAGTATTGGGGTTCTTCTCTGTGGTCTTTGCATGCTGGTGCAAAAACAACAGTTTATTATTTCAAATCAAACTCATCGCCTGCATCTGCTGTTGAAATTTTCTCAAGGTGCAAGCAATACATAAAAGGTTACGTCTTAGCGCGTGTCAATGAGCAATATTTGTTTCCCATTTAAAAATGTATTAAAAACATGGAATAAGAATTTCTAAATGTAAATAAGTAACTTTGAAGCCCGGTTGCTTAGTGGTAGCGTTTCATGCTCTAAGCCACAGACAAGTACGAGGTTCGATCCTGTGGCTGGGCAAGTTCGACTAAGCCTTTCATTCCTTCAATGGGTCGATAAACTTAGTACCAAGCATGCTTGGGAAATAAACACTGGGGGTTTCGCGTTAGGCTGATAATATAATCGGGACATATGCTTCTCACTCCAGAGCCTCTCGGTCAGGAGAACACAGATTGGTACTATAAGCCATTGGCTCACATGGGCGTGTGCCACAGAGTTTTTTTTTTTTTTTTTTAAATAAGTAATATTATATTATCATGCTCGATGCAACGAGCCATCAACGAATACAAGTACATAGAAAAAAAAACGTGAAATGAATACTTAATTGTTTTATACTATTTGCAATATTCCTAAAATAAAAGCATTGATATCAAAGAAATTCCTCCGATTCAGAAATGACCTGCAAAGTTTATAAATGTTTTGTAGCCAACGATAAGCAAATAATAATTCAAAAGTAAAAGCTATAATCATCCATGTCTGTTGCAGAATTATAAAATTCTACATGCTACATTTTGTGGAACACTACTTGTAAATCATTTACCTAAGTATGAAAGAAACAACATTGTTGCCTTTGCTGAATTAGGAATTTACCTATAAGACGTAACAAAAAGAGATCTAATTACTATGGCAAAGGTGGAGATAGAAAATACAAATTTAAAGTGCTGCTGCAGTTGTCTTTTACTGTGGTAAATTAACAAAATAAAATGCCAAAGCGTCAACTCCTCATACTATCAAGTGAATATTTTACGTGTGGCAGGAGTCATTCTCCGTTTTATCTCCTCTTAATTCAATGAGTGGATTGGATCAGACAATATTACCGGTCATATTTTGTATGCTAACTGTATTTCTTAAAAGAATGGCAAAGCAACAAGCTTTGCGTATGTTCCTGTTCACAATATGTTTTATTATTACCATTTATTTAATGTTATCTTCTATGTACCTTGAATATTTGTGATCTTTTGAAGAGATCTTTAAATTTCAAACTCACCAGTAATAAAAGGACGCTGCAATTGGAATGGAAATTTTATGAAAAAGCTTTTTTTGTTATGGACATTATATATATATATATATATATATATATATATATATATATATATATATATATATATATATATATATATATATATAAAAGAAGATATATAGTCCAACAAAGTTATTAAATCGAAAGTTTAAGATTGGTTTTTAATATTTACACACCTTTTTTTTTTTAAAGACACTTCAAAATTACTCTAAAATGTGTTTAATGCCATCATTTATTTATTATCATTACTATGATATATTTATATATTATTATGAATTTTTTTTAAATTATTTTTGCTGAAATACGGAAACACTGAAATTAAAAAAAATTAAACAGACTTTGGAGAAATTTAAAAAAATATAAAGAGAATATTATATTGTATATTTCAAGAATACTACACACATAAATTTATTCAAAGTTAAATGAAATTTAGACTTAAATATTAATACAACTGGAAAAGTTGATTATATTGCCTGAAAAACTTTTTCATTTTAACAAGAAAATATGCAAAAAAATTTGATTCAGGCTAAAAATTCTATCCCAAATTCTTTTGGTATAGAAAGAAAAAAAATGAAGCCTTTTCTTTTTTCTTTTTTTTACAGATTAGGTTAAGATATTGCAATATGTTACCGGATACCATTCAAATTGTATTACCTACGAATACAACCACTTAACACAGTCAGTCACTGTGATTTTAAGCCACTACATTTTTAGAACTGATTTCGTCGTAGCCACTTTTTCCTTTATTGAGGAGGCTAAAATCTCAAAAATTGCTGTAGGCATTAAGTTTTTTATTGTCAAAGTGTAGAGTTCGTTTTAAAAACTGGTATTGTTTTCATTATTCTCACTGTTGTCATAACTAGTGGTCATAGCCACGTGAATAAAAAAGTTTGTGTTTACAAATTTTCTAGCGTAAGCTCCCCTTTTCCCCGGAATGTTCACCTGCATGTAATGTCAGTGCCTTATTTATGGATGAGATACAAGACTAACTTTGCGTTAGTTTTAATGTGGTTTAAATCCTTAATTCTTTAGCAGACAGAGGTATCAAATACCAAAAAAAATTTTTTTAAGAATCATTTAGGATTCATATTTTAGTTGCTTTTGATTACTAAATTTTTTCAGTGATCAGACTTTAACGTAAATTTAACTGTTAGGATTTTGGTGATTTCTTCCTTTTACTAAACTTAAAGTTAAATTCAAGTCCATTTTGAGAATTCGGAATTCATTCAAACTAAAGTAACAGTGGTCTTAAACTACATATTTGAAATTAAATATTGCGTGATTTTATAATTATTTAACTTTTTATAGAGCAAATGCGAAGGGGGTTATAAGTATTAAGAACCCAGAATGAAACGAGTTTTCTAACATTACAAGTGCTTTTATGAAAACAGCAATCCCCACTTTCTTTATGATTCAGCAGTTTACTTGTGAATTGCCACGTTAAAATTTTTTTCTAATACTTTTTTCGTTTATTACATATTTTTAGTTTATTTCATATTAACACATTTCCGTTATTTTCTTAAATTTTTTTCCACATATTCTATAAAATTTTTTGCCCAATTTCCAGATGTTTCATGCCCCACCCTTAGGTAAAATTAAGACTGATCTACAAATCAGTTTATAGGAGAACAGTTTATGTGGTTTTAACAATTAATACGATTTTATGTAGCCTCCCATAATGCGTGTAATAGTTTCTCACTTTCTTTCTTGAATATAGTGACTAGTTCTACACGGGATTCGGGGTTATTTGAATAACACATTTAAGCGAATAAACACGCACCAACTATTAGACAGGAAGATGACTCTGATATCAAAAAGTTAAGTGGAATAAATCCATTAAAATCACCTTTCCCCAAGCCCTTTTTCTTTCTTTTTTTTTTCTTTTTGGAACAAAAAAAGTTGAAAGGTGCGTTTGAACAAAAGAGCGTCTTCACAGTGAAAGGTCAACAAGGCAGATACCTGCCTAAATGTATGTTAATAGTTGCTTATTTCAATTATTGTTACTATCATGTTATGTTTTAAAGAACTGAAGTCACTTTTTAAGTATTTAAGTCATTTCCTGTAAGAGATTTTGCAATTAACAGTAAGATGCAATTAAAGTTATATTTCAAATTCCTTGTATTTGATTTATCTCTATAAGTAATTGTTTTAGAGTTTACATACAAAATGTATTTATGATAAATGTATTGTTAAACTCAGAAAATATATTCGAATTCATGAAAAGAATTATAAAAGTTTCGCCAAAAAAGCAATTTTATAATGACATTTATAAGAGAAAGTGTTGATAAAAGAGGAAGAAAATTAAAAAAAAAAATTAGTTCTTAACAATAACATTTGATAAAATTTTACTCACAATATGGATATCATAGATTTTCCTTATCATTCATCAATATGTTGAAGACATTTTCTGAGTTTATGGTTATTTAAGACATTTAATCAGATTCAGATAAAAGATTTTCTCGTAAGTATATGCATTGTTAAGTGATTGTAATTGTAAACAGTTTTAAATTTGAAAATTAATTTTCATTTAGACTTGGATAAAGTAATGTAAAGTTTATTACGTTACATCGTTTTACAATTAATATAAATTTTCTATTACTTTCATTATAAATAAACAATAATATAAAGTAAGAATACAAAAATTTATACTTTCATTTAAGAATCCTCAACAGAATGATAACAATCAATTTTTATTATCTTCTAAATCAATTTTCAATTATCTTCTAAATTTTCACTTCTGAAATAAGTTTTCGGATGATAATAAAAATCAATTTTTTGAAATTGCATAAAGGACATTAATATAACCATCTAACTTTCCACACTAGAATGTCATGTATTCATTAGTTATGCTCGAATATTTTTTATTTTGGTAATGACTACAAGCTTTTATATGTCGCACATTCTTTGAAGAGTTTTTTTTTGCTCAATTATGCATTTTGTTTCACGACTTGCTTATGTTAATCAGTGAATATATTGTTACTTCTCTCCAATGCTCGACTACTAGAATTTTCACCTTTCATCTCTAAAAGAGGAGGAAATGGTGGCACCTTATATAATGGGGTACCCAGTGGGGTTCCATTGTGGTACAGAGAGTGGACCTTCGTAATTTAAAATGCAAGAAGCAAGCAGAAGACCCACAGACTTGAAGCTTTACTACAGAAGTAACTGATAGATAGAAAACATCTATATTCTTGAATTTTACCTCAAAATTGTGATCTAGATTATGTTATTAGCAACCAGGTAATAGCCTGATGTTCCAGAAAAAAAGGTACAAATTAAAAAAAAAATTTTTTTATTTTTACATAAATATTAACAATATTAAATATGTAATACGTTTTTTAATAAGTGACGCATTAAAATTTAATACGTTAATGTGTTGTACTTAAACTTAGAATTTTCATCTTGAGCCCTAAAAACACTTGTCCACATTGACGGGACAGTCATTTTAACAGCCTTCTGTTGCTTGGAAACGTTGCTCGGGATGTCTTCTTGAGGAAATAATAAGTATTAAAATTAGATTACACTGGAGCACAGTAATGACTATAAATTCTGATATTTGATAGAATAGTTTAAAAAATACCATAGGTAATAGTTTATAATATTTAAATAAAATAGCTCAACTCGCTCTCTGTGAAAATTAGTCTGTAATTGCTTTTGTCATCTTCTAACAAGCGAAGCGATAACATAACGCCAATTAACCTAATTCTTTCGCTGTTTGATTTTCTTAAATATAACAACTCCCCCCTCCCATCTTAAATTCTAGAATTTAATCCTTTTTTTCAATCTATAAAAAAATTCATATTTTTGTAAAATCTTTAAATTAAACTTGTTACCAAATACAAAAGTCATAAACATAATTTATTCTAAATCCTTTTCTTTTGAAATTATGCCAATCAAACACTCAGCAGTATACAATAAAAAGTTGCTATCTTAAAGTAACTTCTAGAATTCTTATTTTTCTTAGTAACTCTTCAATCTTTTCATGCCCTCTTTAAATTATAGATCTTTGAGATATAAGTCATCTTTTAAGTTTATTTTCTTTAAAATAATAATAATAATAATATAAATATATGTAAATATATTCTTAGGTAATGAAACGGATGTATTTAATATATCTTGTCTTTTAATTGTTGTCGATTTCCATTTGGCATTCGTAGGCGACGAATTAGATAAAAAGTGTCGCCAATTTAGTAGAGTAGGATGAAAATGCACTTCAAATACGTTTTCGTTCCAAAGTGTATTTATCTACCAATGAGATTTGTAAGGTGCACGGGGTTCACATCTTAACCATGCATTTTATATATTTAAGAAACGTATATTGCTGTACATTAGAAAATGTGCCGAAATGTTCCTCTGCTGAATAAAGATGAGTTGGACTTAAAATTCCTTGCACTTCATCGCTTCCTTATCGTAACCTTCCTTCACACCCTGTGTCAAATGGTTTATTTTTATCATCCTTTATCCCAGTGATACTGAAGCGAAGATTGTAAGATAAATTAATTTTAAATACAACAAGGAGACACAATGCGTCCAAGTAAATAATTATTCATATATAAATAAAACAAAAGTTATAGAATAAATAAAACTTAAAAAAAAAAAAAAAAACGTTAGTTCAAAGTTCTATTTAGATTTGCAATACAAAGAAAACTAATCTTTTATTTGATATGTATGGTGGTCATCCATGTCTACGTGATTGTACTTAGTTTTGCACAATTTTTCAAAAAGTTAGTTGATTAAACTAGATGTGTGTATCCACTATAAACTATCTTGGTTTCAATCACTAAATGTTATTTAATTGTACGAGTTTTAAATCCTTCGAATTTTTATATGTAAGAATAATAAGAAACTATTCACTTAGCATGAAATAATTTGAAACAAATTAACTTTGAAAAACTACCTTAACTGAAAAGTAAATGTTAAAACATTCAGGTTGACAACAAAGACTTCGATCGTGGTAAATACTTTAACTGTAGAAATATAAAGTTTATAAGAAATCATACAAAGTATGAAGTTACAATTACGTAACGAAACTAATTTTGGCTATTCTTTTCCGTACGGGACTCAGTTGAAGGAACTATCCCATTTGGCGTTAGGGGTTGGGAAATAAAATTAATTAAATTTTGAAGAGGATTAAAATAAAACCAGTAAATTTTGCTTCAAAAGTGACCAAATCAGTAATGTTGACGGCAAATCATTCGCAACAGTAGCTAAGTGCATTTTATAAACTTGTTTTTGGCATATTTCAGAACAACTTTCTGTATTTTTATTGCGGAAAAAATCTTTTCATATTACTTTTTCACAACCTTGAAATGCGCATAAATCAGCAGTATTGACGAAGAATCGTACAGAAATCATTTGGCATTCGAAACGGCTGCCTTAGAGCATAACAGTGCTAATTGTTTTGGGCACAGTTCAGATTATCTTCTGCATTTGTGCCAACGGAAAAAATTGTTTTTACTTATTTACGCATAATTTTGAAAGATGCAGACGCCAGTAGTTTTGAACAGTAAATCGCTTGAAGAATGGTTGATTCTAAACATTTCATGACGCTTCTAGTCTAGATATATTTCAGATTTTTTTTTTATTTTAATGCAAAAGTCATTGATACACTTATACACTTTTTATTAGTATTTTACAACTGTGTACCTTACTTATTTCCCTTTTTCAAGAAAAATAACTTATCCTAAACGATACATTTTAAGGAATAATTCTTCCTGATAATAGTTTTAATTTAAAGTCTTTTAGTGTTTTCCTATTCATTAGTTCAAAAATACAATAATAACGTGGCTTTAGAATTCAAAAATGCGAAACATTTTTTCCTGTATTTTCAAATTAGTGAATTTTTAAGCAGTGAATTAATGAATAAATTGTTCTCCATGTACATAATTTGTACATTATTTTCGTGATATGTATTGTAAGTGTCACTTATTTTTGGTAGAAATATACAAATCCATTCAGCATAATCTTTCATAAATTGAAAAATGGTTACTAACAGATGTGCTTCAAGATGGTAGGGAGGTTTTTAAATGCACTGAATGGTATCACTATAGGATAACACCGAAAGAATTTTTGTGACAGAGTTTATCGCTACACCTAAAAAAATAGTTGTAAAATAAGTCAATTTAAAATTTTAATATCTATTCTTAATGTGTTTACCATATGTAAAGACAAGAAAGCGTAATTTATTACACAATTGAATATAGATTTAAGCAAATCACTCTTTTTTCTTCATTCTTTTGCTGCTGTGATTTTTGCCAGGAATTTTATTTTATTTTCAGAAATATAATTTTATGTCCAATTAAAATATCAAAATGAATGAAAACATTGTATTATGTACGAATTTATTTAAAAGAGAGAAAATTGTATTCTGTTTTATTGGTAATGATGATCTCTCTAAGTAGATCTAATTAAGTAAACATTATTTCTTGCAGTTTGCTAAACATTTTAGTTTTATTAAGTGTTATATTATTAATATAGGTATAGATTTTGTTTCATTTGTCTTAAAATGTATATCGTAATTTGAAAATAATTTTTAAGACATTTGTTGAATTTGCCTTTAAAGAGAAATTTTTGGAAGTTTTGACGTGAAAAAATCTCATGGAAAATAGAATCGAAATGTGCCATTGGGGTCTCAAAGAATTTATATCATTGGAAATTTCTTATTTTTGTTTAAAATCGACCAAGTTAAATACATTTTTCTTAGAATATTACACATTCATTCATATTTTAAGCCACTGTTGTTGCTTAAAATATGAATGAATGTGTGTACTAGCTTTGAGAATATTTAGGAAATAAAATCATTCATTATATATATCAGAAAGGTATCTAATAAAACGTGAGACTAATAAGCATAATTAATTTAGAATTAGAGGGATATAGTTATCTGTTCTATTTTTCTATAAAATTTAGGGCTATGTATTAATCTTTTCATAAAAAGGTAAGGATTACCAAAAATTAAACACATATAAATTATCTAAATTATATATGATTTGTAAAATTAACAATATAAATGTTATAAGTTACTTATAAATATCTTACTTTACTTTAATTTTTATAATTATTTTAGTAAAATAATATTATCTTCACTTTTAAAAATATTATTATTAATATTTGTAAAAGTAAAAATACAAGTAATTATCATAATAGCATTTGTGATGACAATAATAATTGAATAATTTTCAATTATTTTCGGAAGATAGTTTTGAAATTAATAAATAAAAAAATGTAATCTCTCTTAAACTTAGTTAAATATAGAGTAGAAAAAACAAATGATTTTCCTTGCTAAATCTGCAATAATTTTTTTTTTAAATGATTAAATTTATGCATTGAATGTCAGTGATTGAAATAATGAAATTTTTCTATAAATTATTTGGCAAAAACTAACAAAAAATTTTCATTTTTTATTTTCATCAACTTTAAAAACGCACACTTTTTCACGCAGTTTATGTAAATTTTATCTTCATCGCTTGATTGAACTTCATAACAAGATATGTATGGTCTTATAATCTGTAGATCCAAATCATTTATTGAATTAATTTTTCAGTTAAGTTCTTTTTGAAAAAAATAACAAAAAAAGTCTTTAAGAGATTGAAAAGAAAGAAGAAATTTGCATAGAAATAAAAATCGGTCAAAGAAATAATATGTATTTTTCAAAGGATTCGTCTACGCATTGGACACATTACGAAATAATTATTAACTACAAAAGAATTGCAAGAGTTGGTCAACCAAAGACGCCTGAAGAAAGAGAAGATGATAGAATAATAAGTATTTTTTAAAGAGAAAACCAGAAACTCTCTTTATAAAACTTGTAATTTATTTTAGAACTCAGGAAAGAAAATGCAGGAATCCTTCATAAAACTTGTGTTGAAATATTTACTCGGAAACCTTTTATAATCAAAATCACAGTAAAGGAAAATAGGAATTTCTCAAAGATTTAAACTAAAGATTTAAACTTTGTTTATTTTTATCTGACGCAGCAATTTAAGGTGAAAGCTTCTCCTTCTTAGTAATCCTTGTGATCTGAAATCAGTTTGTTCGTTGGGTTTTATGGTGTAAGGTCCAAAAGTGATCTGAAATCAGATCAGATCCATGAGGTTGTCTGCTTTCAAGGGGAAAATGAGCATCTTCGTTTAGTGCAAAGTACCTGGAGCACCATTGGGTTGAAGTCTGACTTGGCTCCTACGCCTGTGGTCTGCAGAACAACAATCCAGCAGCTCCTAATGTGGAGAACTAAAGCTGGGGTTTGGATCGGAGTTTTCCTTCATCTAGGTATCTTTTTTGGTGTGAATCCTATCCAACGAAGACCTGTCCAGCAACGGATACCCTGCCAATAGCTAAGCTACCACCGGCATAGTTCTCTGAGTTGCTGGAGCACACTAGACTACCCACCACGACCAGGTGAAGATACCATCGGGGGGACGAATGGAAAGCAATTACACCATAACTCGTTACTGCAGAAACAACTCAGCGTACAGAAAATTTAAACTTGATGTGTAATAAGGAATCACATTTAATATTTTTTTTAACAGAAATGATAAGATACTGTAATAAGAAATATAATATTCATGAAAGAACAATGTGTTGACATTCTTCATAATTTAAGAGGTGACAAATGACATTTTGAATAGGACAATTATTAAAGCAAGTGAACAATTCTGAACAGTTTTGACTCCCTTGACCTTTTAGAAAACTATCTATAATCTTTGACTTTAAATATGATAAAACAGCTGCGTTCAGAACTGAACACTAGAAACAAAAATCATATCATAAATCATTATTCCATAAATGAGACATTTGAAGAACGAATGGAAACAGATTAGTACAGAAACAGCTATTAAATAGTTTTTTTCTATTTCAAAACCTTTAGCGTATATTATGAAATTCAAAAGATTTACTTGCAATTAAATATAATAAGTTTTTAGAAATTAAAACATGTTTGGAGAGAAAACTTCACCGAAGAAAAGAATGCTTTTAAATTTTGTTTTACAAGTGTCATTTTAAAGTCTATTAAAAAAATTATTTTTATATAGTCATTCACATAAATCCTCTACTCTAAAACTACTTTCAAGTGATGAACAATTTTTCTCTTTAAATAAGTTCGCCTTTTCATAATCTATGTTGTTCGAAAAATTTTTTCTCTTCAGTGATTACAGAGGAGGGAAAAATTACCCCCTCCCCAGTAATTTGTAAAAAATTCAGAACACATTTCTTTGTGAAGACCCCGAATGCAGTTGCAGTGCCATATATATATATATATATATATATATATATATATATATATATATATATATATATATATATATATATATATATATATATATATATATAAAACTTTTACTAGATTTATAAAATCAGATTTTGGTACATTCATACTCTCATATCTTCAAAAAACTTTCTACAAAGTATCTGCTTCGTAAAAAGGATTTTGAACTCAGATTTTTTAGAATTTTGATACTGTTGATGAAGCTATCTAAAAACTAGTATTTCTTTATATTTTAAAAGGATATTTGTGTGTCCGTATGGATAAAAGATGCTCATGGTATTGATGATTTGGTTGTAAGTGTTCATTAAAGTACTGTTTGTCTTTCACTCTACTATCCTCACGAGGGATAATTTGCATGGCATCTACAGCTTAAAGGGGATTTTAAGCCTTCAACAGTTTTCTGGATAATTTTAAGCATCTTAAAGATATTTTATGAGTTTGTATATACTAGTCGCTAAAACAACACTTTAAAAGTGGAAAGTCATTAATTTAAATTGCTCTATATTTTCCTGTTAGTTTTTAGTTCTAATTCCTTTTCAACTGTGTGTTTTAGCCTAATGCGTTTCTTTTAACCGACATTTCTTTCAAATCATGAAAGAAACTTATCAACCCTACTAAAAGATGTAATGAGAATAAATTTTGATATTAATTTCTAAGTTTTGAAATTATGCTACAAATGTAGCTAGATTTATTTTAATATTGCTGTAATTGTTATATCCTTAACATCTGGATTGGATAATAAATATCTAATTACTTTTTGTGCTGATCTGTTTCGGAATTATATCACTACTCTATCAAATCAACAACTTATCACACATGTACTTCTAAACTGATGAAACTCAAAAATAGCCGCTCCGAAAAAAAGCTAATATCTAACAGCAGCTTATTTTTGTTGCTCTTTATTTTCAAAAAAACTTAAATTTTTAACTTAAACAGCAAAACTGTTTTTCTGTACAAGAAGAGCGACAAAAGTGTGTTTTGTTAGGTAGAATTCTAAGTTTATTAGTTACCCTTTTGCTTTTTGACAAAGAGATTTTTAAGCAATTCTAATTATTATGATAATTAAAAAATATTTGAATTATGTCACTTTAAAAATAAAACTAATAAAGATGAGAAATCATCACATGTGTCTTACTTATTTTAGTTAAGATGCAAAAGCTTACATGTTTCAAATTGTTATGATCTCGCCACTTTTAATGGCTATCAAAATTAGGATGTGACCAATAATGTTTGTGTAATATGCTTTTATAGCGTATTTGTTTGGAATTAATATGAAACGAATGCAACTAATAATATTTTTTTGTATTTACGTTATAGATATATTATTAAACAATTAGCTAAAAACTAGGGAAAAGACTATAGTGTTTTTGTTTTAAAGTAGGAAATATATCTGCTCCAGTGAATATCTTATTAAATTGCTACATATCTCATTCAAGTGCAGAGTTATGACACTGTTGCTTGTTTTCTTATCAGAGAATATCTGATCCAGTAAAATTTTTTGAAAGAGAGGAGTAGACATGTTTTTAGATGGTGACATTGAATATCCTAGATTTTCTTTCCACAAGACAAAACTAGAAAAAACGTGGTAAATATTTTTTGCAGGAGATTTCTAGTCTTGCCATTTTATTGCAGTTCAAATTTACAGCTTTCTCCTTCTTTTAGATTTTTACTATGATTAGTGTATGGCTTGTTAAAATCGAAAACTTCCCTAGTTTGAGTGATCTATGGCTACAACTATTAAAGTATTGATTGTTTTAGTTCAGAAAAAAATTCGATGTGTTAACTAAGACTTAATTCGTTAAAGTGTAATTCTTTTCAGAGTTTAGAAAAATAATGCTAATCAGGTTTTATTTCTATTGATTGCAGTAAGTATCCGGCATGTGTTGAAAGCAGTTGGCTATTGTTACATGTTTTACCATTCGGATTCAGTAGCTGAATTTTCAATGATGCTGGTGAATATAATTTCGTTCATTTTAAATATTTAAAATTTTGACCAAACCAATTCGTATTAATGAAATGTATATTGTATAGCAATTAGGTTTTCCTAATTCAGATTTTTGAGTGCTAGTTTCGGTTTGAAATAACTGGATTATCCAGTTTTGTACCAATGAATTTTTCTTTATATACCTTATAATCTGTTTTGCCGATTTTTATTCTTCCTAAAGATCTTACTGTTTTTATATCAATTTTATTAGAATCGTCTTACATTTTTCGATCTTTTTTTTTTTAACAAGAGAAATGTACATATCATTTATATACGATCTGCTTTTTCACTAAATTGAGCCAGCTTGTGGTTGAAGAGCAAAAGAGTAGAAGAAATAACTATCCTGCCTGCTTCTCTCAAACGATTAGTGCTAAAGTGGAGTGCAAAAAATGGGCAATTTCGTTTTATTAATAAGAATCTCAGCAGTTTTCGCTGCTTTATCAATTAAATCAGATGAAGGAGAAATGACTTTAACGTTTATTTTCATGACTGGAAACAAATATTATACAAAAGACATTCCATTTGACAAATAACTGCATACCTTTTTTTCATTTGTTATGAGTAAAATGAGTTCGCATAAAAATTACTTGAAAAGAAGAGAGTGAGAGAAATGACTATACTTTTTATAACCCTTTCAAAATAATGGTAACTGAGTGCCGTGAAAAAAAGAGGAAGGATTCCGTTTGATTAACAAATTTACTATTCACTTTAACTGAAAACAACATTTACTAGTCACTTTTTCTTCATGAAATAAATTAGTGAATAAAGCTAGTTGGTGTAGAAAGAGATTAAGAGAGAAATGCCTGTATTCTCTCAAAGACTGGAAGGAAAGAATGATTTTTGCAGCTATCTCTCCTTATTAATTCAGGCCAATTGATTACAAAAGGGTAGAATGTAAGAAAAATGATTATATTATTTTTGTCAAAATGGCTAGCAGTAAAGGGCTGAGCAAAAGATTTTTTTGGTTAATATGTATTTATGACGTAACCACATTATGATATTCTTGAGGAAAAAAGAAGGAAATTTTTTCCAAAATGATGAATTTATACAAAATTTCAAAAACATTTCGGACTAGTTTTTATGTGTAAAACGTGGGCCTTAGAACTACATAGAGATACCTTGATTTTTGTTTGTCTTTCTAATCGTGTTTACCACCTACCTTCGTAATTGAAATAGTTTTGTACTGAATGTTATCTTCTTCATTTAATCTTTTTCATGCGAGATGCTCTCTCCTGGACATGAAAGCTCAGGACCTACAAGTGCTGAAGGAATAGAGTTATTCATCTTGGGGATTTAATTAAACGAACAATTCATTGTTACGTTTTCTAGGTCGGATTTTCAAAACTAAAATATTAAACAGATGAGTTGTTAAAAAAGTTAGAAAAAAAAATTAAAAGCAAAAATGTTAATTTTTTTGATTTTTTCAATTACTTAAATTAAAATTAATAAATTATTGACGATGGTAATATCACCATTAAGCCATTAAGGAAATTATATTTAAAAAGATACCTTCAAAAATATGCCGATCGAAGCTGTGGCCAAGACTCTTCTGAAACTATTCCTCATAGAAATGTTTTTTTAATAGTTGAAAATTTAACTCCATTAAGTAAATTTTAAATAAATTAAATTTTCAAGTTTCCTATGGCTTTGGAATCAGATAATAGATGTATATAAATTAGTATAAATATTTGATAAATTATGTTATAGAATAATGAAAAATAATTTCCCAAAATCGTGAGAATGTAAATTATGGATATTAGTTATAATAAAATTCAAACACAAGTAATTATTATTAATAACTCTTATTTCAAATTTTTTAATTTATTTTTCTAAAATAATTTATTAGTACAACAAAATTATGACAAATGATACAAAGAGAAATTTAATTAGTTAACGAAATTTAAAAGTAGGTATATATATTATTTGGAATTATATAAATATTGATATTTTATTTAAATCCTCGTAAACATACATAATTGTATATTAAAATATTACATTTAATATATATATATATATATAATTAGTGTTTTTAAAACATTTGCAAACAATCAGAAATTATTTGCAGTTTTATCTCTACCGCAGTGAGATGATACATTTTTATGCCTCTATAATTTAACTTTTGTAAATCATGATTTATACATCCTATAAAGAGCATTTGTTTTATTTTTAATAAAATTTAAAATATTAACATTGTGATAAAACAAAATTAACTCTGTCAGATTATGAAACGCTTTTCGTTCTTGGTAATATTCAATGTACCATTTAATTTATGATCTGTTTATTAGTTTCTTTTTTTATGGAACACACACAAAATTACCTTTTAGAAAATTTTGCCTTATTATAAATTTCCAGCATAATTTAAGAAATAATAATAATTAGGTTATTTTATTTCTCTCTACCTTCTCCCTTTTTCTTCCTTTTCTGTCTGCATGTAAATAATTATATACATATCACATTCTCTTAGTATGTTTTACGCACACATTCTCTTAGGATGTTTCATGCACACATTCTCTTACCTTGTTTCACGCACACATTCTCTTAATATGTTTCAGGAACACATTCTCTTATCATGTTTCACGCACACATATTCTCTTGGTATGTTTACTCGATTCTTATACTTTATTTCTAGAATATATATTTGCTTTCTATGTCAAGAGTATTTCCCAGAAAGTCCAATTAGTTAAATTATTTAAATTTTTAGTGTAGACAGAGTATATTAGAATGATTGGTCTAATATTAACATAAAATGAATAAAATTTAATAAATTAATTAAAATGTAATTATTCTTAGATTAAAATCAAGATAACTAAGCAGGGAACACATTCTTGGCTCCCACGAAAAACTAAAGCAATATTTTATTAAAGTATTCAAAATTGCATTGATCTCGCATTATAGTCACATTACCATTACTTGTAAGTGGCTTAGAAATAATGGTAAGGGGACTAGGACGTAACTTCCCCAATTATTATTCTATAAACAAGTAATTGAAGAAGTTAAGTGCTTTCAAACGAGTACCAAAGTAGTACTGTTTAAAGAAAAATGTAATTATTTTTAGTTTAAAATCAAGATAACTAAATTGGGAACACATTCTTGGCTCCCACGAAAAACTAAAGCAATATTTTATTAAAGTATTCAAAATTGCATTGATCTCGCATTGTAGTCACATTACCATTACTTGTAAGTGGCTTAGAAATAATGGTAGGGGGACTAGGACGTAACTTCCCCAATTATTATTCTATAAAAAAGTACTTGAAGAAGTTAAGTGCTTTCAAACAAGTACCAAAGTAGTACTCTCTCTCTCTCTCTCTCTGTTTAAAGAAAAATGTAATTATTTTATTTTAATATACTTTTATTATGAATATAAAATAGAAAACCTGATATCCAAGAGACGGCCTGATAAAATTTAGTCTCGAATGTCTAATTAATTATTAAGAAATTAAAAATAATTAAATATGAAAAACATTTCCTTTATAGAGTTTGATAAAAGCGACATTGTATGTAAAATTAGTAGTATCTTTTCACTACAAGAAATATACTAATTTCGATGAGAAAATGAAGGACTATAATTAACTCTGATTCCAAATCTCTTTTACATTTTATTAATAAATTGATGTTAAGTTTTAAAATTTTATTTTATTTTATTTATTTTTTAAGTTATTGTTTTTTAGATATTTTAATTATATTATAAATATTTGACTCTAAATATAGCTTCTCACTTATTTATAATTTGTAATTAGATTTCTTTTACGTAATTCTAAAGGATAATAGAAATATTTTAAAATCCTAAAGGTTAATTGTAAAATATTTTCGACTTAATTCTTTTAAAACTCTCAAAGGTTTTCGAATTTTAAAGTATGTTATTAAAATTTTCATGAATAATAAGGTTTAATATACGGAATATTATGAAAAGGTTATCGAATTATTTAAAGGATAACATTAATATTTTTTTTTTATTTTTAAAAGATAATCACATAAAAGATTCATAAACCTTTTCTCATTCGAGATAATTCAGGATTCTTTCTACTTTTAATTTATTGAAAAGGAAAAGTATTTTTTAAAGGATTTTTCAAAAATATATCGGAATAAGCAAAAACGTATTCTTCGAATAACTTTCAGATGGCACATATAAAATCAAACCAGTTTTTAGAACTTACGTTTATTGATAAATTTCCGCTTCTTTGGTAATTTATAAAAGAAAATACTTCATTTGGAAGAAAATGTTTTATTTAAAATTCATAAAAAAAGATGTAATTTTTTATTATTTCCATTTTTATTACATATTCACGGGGATATTAAAAAGTTATCATTGATATTTTTCTTGTATAATTATCTTATAAATATGTAGGTAATGATTCCAATTAGAAAATTCAAAATCAAAATTTGGTGTATATATATAAATATAAAAAAATCTGAAGTGATATTGACAAATAAAAGCAAATTCAAGAATAATTATAAGTTATCATTTTCTTCACTGGGAAATGTTTTTCAGAAGAATTGATATTTTTCTCTAATCCTTTTAAAGCAACATGATCGGTTTATGAGGGAAAAATGACATCGTAGGGAATTTTTAAAGCAGATGGGGAAAAATCACTTTCTTTGAACCTGTTGCAGAATGGGAGACACACATACACACCGCAGCCGCAAATGCGTGTAGGACGCAGTAAATATCGTATGCTTGTCTCTGGTTTTCGGAAATCGTTTGACTGGTTTGAGTGAAAAAACGTGGGAGAACCCTTGCTAAAGGTTTTGTTTATACTTCAGAATCGCGTGTAAGAGACAATCTAAGGGATTAAATTATTGTGGAAGGTTGGGTTGAGTAGTTCGTTTGGTTTTCGCGATTCATCGAATTTGTCATCGTAATGCGGTAAGTTCTTTTATATCTTTATTTTCATACACCCAAAAAATTTATGTTATGCATAGAGGAATAACTAATTATTGTAATGAAATTAAAACATTTTTTTTTTTTTTTATTTTCAAAATTTTTTTTATAAAAAAATATAATTATTTGCTAAAACTATTTTAGTTAAAAGAACTTTTTTTTGAAAATTTCACAATATTTGAATATTAAAAAATTGAATCCAATTTTTTGAGTAAACAATACATTTTATTAATGTTTTTAATAACAGAAATAAATCGGCTGTCATATTTGATGTTAATTGCAATTGTATAAAAAAATACCGTATTTATTTGTATAAACCACATCAATTAATATATTTTAAAAAAATAAAATTAATTTTCCAAACGAAATTATTTTAAATGTAAATAACGCATATGTAAATGCTTAAAAATATATAACTACTGTATATAATAATCATATATATGAAATTTAATAGTTCATTATAAATATAAAATATTACATACATATTCCTTTCAGAATACATTTTCTACTCGATCATTTTATGAAATGAAATCATCAGCTATTAAAGTTTTCTCGTTGAGTTAAATACTCAACTCTTAAATTATTTATTACCAATATCGCCATTTGCAACAATAATAATAATTTCTCGTAAGTGAGTTACTAAAAGGAATAAGTTAAAAATTTTTGTAAGAACATACTTTTTATTTGAAATATATTTTTATGAGATAAAATCATGTGACAAAACTATTATGAAAAAAATATGCAATCCTAATTATTTTATTTAGTGAATATTAATGTTGTAGTAACAAATTTTTATTCTTTTAAATTGTTATTATATTTAGAACTATCCAGGAATAAATTAACTAATAAAAAGATGCATTTCCATTAAAAATTAATTTTGCTCTAGAATTGTTTTATAATTTAATAAAATGTAACAAAATTTTTTTCAGATAAAATAAATAAAATCTATTTTTGGAAGATAATAATTTTTAATTAAGAAGATTTATATGTAGATATATTACTGAAATTTTTTAAAATATTTAATCCTTAACAATGGTAGGAGAAATGTACATGACTGGATTGTGATTATTTTTATGTATTTTATGTAAAAAGAACAAATTAGAGTGGTTTTTTGCTTGCTATTTAAATATTTGTTCGTAAGTTAAACATATATATATATATATATATATATATTAAAAAGTGCGTAAAACTCAAATATTCTTATCCTTATCAGTTTTTGAAATCTTCATTTTCTCTTACAAAACATGTCTCCTATAAATTAATTATGGCATATTTGTTGTTAATTTTAAAATTAATAATAGTTTTTGTAGTGAATAAAAATCAGTCTCTCGACTATATATATATATATATATATATATATATATATATATATATATATATATATATATATATATTTGTGTGTGTGTTTAAAATGATTTACGGTATTAGAAAAAAATTTATATACATTTTTCTAAATTCTTATTAATTATATATAATAATTATTCTTCATAGAGTATTTTCTATCAGATATCTTTTGAGAATAAAGAAAAAAAATTGAAAAGAGACTATAAGATTTTTGAATTAAATTCTAAGAAATGTGGAGCTGACATATATATATTTGAGACACTAGTCGCAAGTAAATAAATATTGCCTGACAAACGACTGAGAAAGATGCATTGATAAAAAACTGCTGCCGACAGAATGAGAAAGGGTTTCATTGTGGTGAAAAGAGAAAACAAAAGTAGACGACAACTCAGATATAATTTCTAATAAATCTTTAGTTCTTTCACCATATGTCGCTCGAAAATTTCATCAAAATAAATAAATAAAGATAAAAATGATAGGAAATGAAACATAATTTATTTGACTGGAAAAGAAAGAATATCGGAAAATGTTTCTGTTTATTAATTACAATTTGTCCTTGAAAAAAAATGAATATGATTCATGAATTACAAACGTAGCAATTTTTATTTAACTTAGTACACTACTGCTGTAGATACAATTTTTGTGTATTTTCGAAAGCATAGCAATATTGAAAAATGAGTTATTTAAAAAAAAAAATTCAAGTATTTTTAGTTAATTTTCTATTTAAGTTTGAAGCTATGTAAAATTCAATAAAAGATACAAAATAGCGAAACAAAATTTTAATTGGGAACAAAATTTTGTGTTTTATTTTTAAGAAAAATTTTCTAATCAGAAATTACAAACTCAATTATAATTGATATAATTATTTTCTATAGCAGACATATAAATTTTATAATAAATGGAGCATTTTTATATAATAAAAATATTTTCTTGCAGATTTTAACGAAAATTATGTGTTATATACTTATCTATTTATAAGATATATTTATGATATTTTAATTAATATATTACATGAAATTTTTGTTTCACATTTCACATTATAATATCTTATTTACTGTCAAATTTTTGGTGCTTTAATTAATTTGAATAATAATGTATTGTTTAACTATGAATTTGAAAGGGTTTTATGTCGTATTTCTCATTTGTGCATAAAAGATTTTGATGTATTTGTTTGCAATACTGCGTCGTGTTAAATTAAATAGAATTACATTTATTTAATATTTTATTATTGTTATAATTAAACTATAAAACAAAAGTAAAATAATATTATTTTTCGTGTAATATTATACTTATAGAAGTTATATCATGCCTAAGATTAACAAGTAAAACATAGTTGAACTATAGCAAACTAGAGTAGACTAAATTTTGCTATCAAAAAACAGTCATTAACATTTCCTTGCAGCGTTAAAATATAAATGGATATTGTATAGTTTATTGTTATTGTAACTAAATAATTACTAACAGCATAGTATTTTCTGTGTAGCACACACATTATGTTTCAGAAATATTTTTCATTGCTTAAGTAGCTGTAAAAATTAAATTCTTCTTTGATAAACTTCATATAGAATCAACTAAATGAAACACATATAAATGTTAATACATATCATCAGTTTTCTATAGTCTCTTTTAATTTTAATCAAAAAATAGCATTTATATTAATTCGAATTTACATCTTAATAGCAACTAATAAGATGTAAATTCGAATCCTCGAATCTAGTTAACATTTAAAATTTGAAAGAACGAATTTTAGTAACATTTTTTAACGTAATAAAAAACGTTTTTCAAAATAAATGTTTTTCATTTATCTATGCCAATTACTATAAAATTTCCAAATTACTGTAAAATACCGCAATCCTTGAGATTTTTGCAAGTAATATTTAATCTATAGCATTTCTGTATTTTCGTTGATAAATTAAAGTTAGCTACTAAAGTTTAGCTACTAAATTATGCAAAAGAATCAAGAGCAGATTCATATTCACATAAAAAATTATTTGCTTTTTTATTCCTGTATCGTTTTCGTATCAAAATAATTGAACTATACAACAAGCAATAAATCCTTTAGAGAACTTCCGATGAATCAAACGTTAAACGCTCACGTACTCAAGTTTATGGAGCTTGCTTGCATATCATTTGTAATCCAAGGAACAGTGATTTATTTGCGTACTCATTGTGTAATATTCTCTATGTGTAATATTCTCATGTCAATATAATTAATGAATACATAGATATAATGAAACATAATACTTATGATGAGCGTTAACATTCTATATTTCCTTTTATTGATTTTTATAAAATTTGTAAATAATTAAATTGCAAGGGTTAAAATATTTGTAAAGATAAATGCAATGATTTCATTTAGTATAACTTTTCTGAAGCTTAACTGATAAATTTTGTTTTTGAGTAAGTTACTAAATTATGCGAAATGTTTTTCAAGAGCGGATTCATGACCGATTTACTGTTTCAAAATAAGTTAAATGTGATTACAAATTTAACACCAATGATTCACATTTATTTGGCTGGAATATAAGAAAATTAAAAATAAATTAAAATGAAAACTTCTAATTTCTTAGATTTCATTTAAGGAAACAAAATATCAAACACTTCGTAAAAGAGAAAAGAATTTTTTGAAATAGCTGAGGATTTTTCGGTAAAATTTCATTTATTACAGTTTGCATTGAATTAAACATTAATAAGATTACTGTGTTTAAAATGTTTCTAAATTTGAAAACGCGAAAGGAGACGAAATTTGCAAATGAAAAGAAAATGTGAAATATATTCATTTTAAATTCTGCAACACATCTGACAGCTTTATCTTCTGAAATCTGTTGAACAGAAAAAAAAATGCAATATTTTCTTCTGAACGTCAAAAAAGAAGTTGAAATTTGTGAGTCTTCTGGTAAACCAACAAAGGAAAGGACGTTTACTTTGGAATTCCTTTAATGGAACGGCATTTCAATCAGGATATCTAGACTCATGGCGAATTACAAATACTGAAATATTACGAATTTCAAGATCGAAGTAGTGCCAAAATCTGTAATCGGCAATATCGCGAGCAACTTTTGAATTACAATAATCGAATTCTAAAAATTTGCAAACTGTTACATGTAAACAACTGTAAACATACCAACTGTAAAAGAGCTACAATAAACCATATGCATGTTTTAGTAAAGAAAAATTTGCTTGCAATGCATAACTGAACTCACATACATATATATTATTTAAATAAAATATATTAGTTGAAATTTTAAATGCTAGCAAATATTTTCGCATGAATCTGAGAGCCGGTCTTATCCTGCTCAGCGCTTACAGTCTATTAAATGCCTTTTATCATTTATTGCTTTACATCAAAAACCCTTTTCGTTTAATAAAAGTGCTTGCAACTAGCATTTAACCAGATATTGGTCAAACAGTCTTTAACTAAAATGAACATTAAAAAAGGATGTTTTATTTAGTCAACATCAGGAAATGACAGCATAAAAAAAATTCTGATCGGTGTGCTAAAAAACGACAAATATTGCAGAATTCGCCTGATTTGACTTAGAAAAATTTAAAAGAATATTATCATACTGAATAAATACAAACTGCAAATTTAAAATATTTAGTTGGAATCTAATGATAGTGGAAATACTCGAGAATCATTTGAAATATATCATACGCTAATTATTAGAAAATGGATGGCGCGAATCAAACATATTCGAACATATTAAACGAAAATTTTTCATTTAAAAAACATTTAATTATATATAATTGACCACACGCATCAAAAAAGTACAAAACAGTAATTACATAAAAGCTAAAAAATTACGTAGATGCAGCTCACTTTGAAACATTTTCTTGGAAGGCTCGGTGGACACTAAAATGCCTTAAGCTGTTAGGATAACAACGCGGTGTTAAAACTAAGCCAATGGGATAACGCATGGCACACACACAGCGTTGAACTTAAAAAGAAATTTAGTCATTGGATATTAATTGCATCAACACTCTAGCCTGCCAATATCAACAGTATAAGTTTTTGTATCTGTAAAGAAGAGCATTTGAGTAAATAATCACTCTCCATTTCAAAATTTTGATTACACAAAGTGCACAAGAAGTCCTCGTATACACCAATGTTATCCACATGTCTAGCATAACCGGTCTCCAAGATGAATGCCGGTACTGCGATGTGTCTAGAAGAGTCAAGGATATTACCAATGAGTTCCTTATTCTTAAGTTCTTCAAGTAATCTGACGTCGCATCTTTCTTCCATAGCAATTTTTATAGCACAATGTTTATTAATATAAATGATATCTTACTATTTTTATAGTAAAGTTGAAGTTCTCTTCTTTAAGATAGTTTATTTATTTATTATTTACTTTTGTGTTCAACGTGAGCTGGAATCTATTGTAAGACAACAGTCATCCTTTCTGTGGTTAGACGATAAAGCGTTCTTCTGCAATATTTAAAATTTCTTGATCTCGCAACATTCTATGCAGAAATCTCTTGGATGGCTGAAACGGGGAATGAAAAAATTACATTGTTTTGTGTTGAATTGTTTCAACAATAATTTACTGTGTTGCTGTTCTAATTGACTCTAGTTCTCGGATCGAGAGAAGAATAAAGTGGTTGAAACTCTGAATACAAACGAACTCCAATTATTTTGAGCATTTTCGATCCATCAGTAAATATATGTATCCAATTATTCTTTGATTACATGGAGTAAACTGGTTCCACAGCAGCTGCTTTTAGTTCATCAATGATTGATGGTGACTGACATAATGTATATCGAATGAAATTCGAGTTTTAAAGATACCAGATGGATAGAGTGTTGATTTCAATAGTTCTTCTGTGAAAACATCTAAAATGAAGTAGTTTAACTTAAGTTCTAAAACTCTACAAAAATCCCTCCTGCATCTTCAGTCTTCTATAGCTAAAGGTATTATAATTTCTTTACGACATTATTGATGACAACTTGATTAATTTCTCACATAGTATCTTGAAAAATATGTGAATTAGCTCTTGGTAGAGCGACACAAATAGCAACATTTAACTTCTTAATGTTGGATATTGCTTGTAGCTCTGCAAAAAGCAAAAAATGCACTTGATTGGGGGAACATTCAATTGACATTGAAAGTAAAGGATAGAACAAAAATAATGAAATAATTTACAAAAGCAAAATTATAAATGCCTAAAAATTGTAAAAAGATAAAAACTATCTATTAAAAAGTTGCTTCTGAAAATATACTGCATTTCTTACATTTAATGGTAAATTTACTGAATTGATAAATTACACATTTATTTTTAATATTAAAAATATAGAGCTAAAAAATTTAATTGTTAAAAATGTTTAAATAATTATAATTTAGTTTATATAGAAAAGAGTAAAAAAGAGTTAATATGTTTAATTCTTAGAATCCCATAAAAAATTTTAACACTTCAGATTTATTAGTGTTAAAAATAGACATATTTTTATGATGTTAAAAAAACACATAGCAAAATACAAGTAGATGAAACAATGGCTTAAAACTTAAGTGTAGCCACAAAATTTTAAGCAATGTATCAAACTCAACATTTATATTATTTTATAACTTATTATTAAATTGCAATTAATAATATAAAGTAAAAAAAGACATAGTTTTGATTTTCTTGTAAGTTTATTTTATTATTGAACAAATGATTAATTTAAAATGGAACTAAAGATAATAAAAATTATTCACATTTTTACTTCAGCCATATTTCGTAACACAATATGTAGTATGTAGAATAAAAAAACTTTCTAATAGAAAATGTTATGTACTACTTATACTTGATAATAAACTTTTTTGACAAAATAGGCTTTCTGCTTACTAAGTCAGTCATGAATTTATAAACTATCTTACTAAATGGATTAATTTGATAGATGACTCCTGTGTGCAAGTACTAAGAAAAGTTTACGATTCAATCAATAACTTTCCAAGGGTTCAACGTGGCATACTGATAGAACAGAACTGTTTAAAGCTAAAGATCTGGGTTCAATCCCAGCATTTATTAAACAACAGAATATGTATGTTGTGTATATTGATGCCTTCTGCATGCACGTTTATTAACGGGGGTGCTTGAGAATTTTCTGGGTTTTCCTCCCTTGTGACATGTGAATACGGCCTACTGTCTATGAAAAATCCTCCTGGAAGGCAATTTATACTGTGGATATTAAATTCCCTGCCATTCAGGTGCTCGATACCTGGTGTCAAAGTAACTTTGCAGATGTACCCAAGATTTTAATGGTCTTTAAAATGCATAATGTGAAATAATTATGAAGGAATAAGCAATAGACCACAGAAAATTGTTTGAAGTTCAGTAACTATAATTAAGAAAGCAGTTGGGGTATAAGAATAAAGAATTTTCTGAAATTACAAGTTATTTTATATGTATATAGGCAATATATATTGTTATATACATGTCAAATAAATGTAAGGTTATATAATCTATGTATATCCTTATAAATTTGAGACGCGGAATAATTTAAAAAACTGAATACTTCCACTTTTACTATTAACATTTGTGAGGAAAAGTTTATTTAACAGTTTACAAGCAGTGAACGTATAGAAACGACAACGAAAACATGCTTTTGTCCTTGTTTATTTAATAGGAAGGGCAGCAAAGTCTCATGAAATTTCGCTAACTCACTAATGATTTGATATCTTTTAGAGAGGAAAGCCTAACCGTCAAAGATTTGTTATAAAGGTTTATCAATTTTACTAATTAAGGAACTGTGTTTCTAATTAAGTATTATGTCATAGAGAAATTTTTATTAGTCCGATGTATTTGCGTGACAATGGAGGAAACCCGAAACACTCCGAAAACTACATCCAAAAAGGTAAGACGCAAATATCATTTTTAAATTGTGTATAATGTTGAACACGGGATCTTCTCTTCATCTGGACCATAGGGCAAAGAAGGCCTTGTTGGTTAAGGCGTTGTTCTCATTATTGAAAAGTAGTGGGTTCAAATTCCGCTATAACCAAAGGTCCGTCGTATTCACTGAAGGAGGCATGTTAAAATAGTCATAGTTGCAATGTCTTCCAAGTGAATTCATACCCCTAGAGTTGGCAAGTCAATCACTGGGGGCTCTGATTGGTTTCTGCATCTGTATTAGGAAGACTCCTACCCAGCAACTTCCATCTAACTGGCAGAGGCAAACTCTGGGATATATGCTGGAAAGTTTGGTAGTGTTCATTTACTCCATCAAGCCCAGCCTAACTGCTAAGCCATGATGTGCCCACTTTTGGTCTATAGTAGGTAATTAGACTAACGGAACTTAACAACTCATTGAATTGAACAATATACGTTAGGAAAAAACAATCTCTATTCTACCAAACAATTAATTTAAAATTTTTTCAGTAGTAATATTTACCTATCTCTTCATCAATCTATAATTATTGAATGTATAATGCACCACTACAGAATATTTTACTATATATTATAGTGTATTGAAGAAATTGTGTTACTAATTACTGTTTTTCTCATGCACACAAGTACGTTCTCTTAAAAATATATTCATTGTATACTGCGGAAATATACGTTAATAATTTAATCATCAAAGATATTTATCACCTATTAATTACGCTTGAATTATTTAGTAAATAATAATGACCAAAAATTGATTACCATAACTCTAGACTCAGCAAGGTTCACTAATATTGGTGAAAATGCTTATGTTAATAAATTTTTGCTATCATGTATTTACATTACATAAAATATACACACACAATCGGTCATTGGTGATAAATTGATGTGGGATTCTATTTATGAACCTTTAGTTAATACCACATAATTTTCATCTGTTACAGGATTTAAGTAGCGAAGTTTTTGTCACCTAACTATAAAAACCCATTTTCCATAGAACTTTTATTCCACGTTTACAAAGAAATTGATTATAAGTTTAATGGCATTATACCTTATTAAATTATAATATAGATATTCTACAATAAATTCTTTATGATTACATTTAGATTTTGATGGTATTTAGCCTTTATTACTATATTAACACATAATCTCATCATAAAGAAAGCACTGATCTTAGAACTTATATATACTTTTGGTACACATTTTGTGTGAGAAATAAGAAATTTCTTTTGACTTTTAAACGTTATATGTATGTGTTATTATCGAGTGTGTTTCTGATATACTAATCACACAAAAGCTAAATTCGAGTAATACTAATTAAAAAAATCTTGATAAATCATAGGAATGATTTGAAAATGAGTTTGTTACATAAATATTTCGGCTATAGTGCCCTTGTATATAAATGGCATAAATACAATCACGTGACAGGTACTTAAAGTAATATGATCATATTGGAAATAATATGTTACTCGTAATTTATTTGTATAGTACTGTTTGATATAAATAAAATATATATATAAAATAATTGTCAAATAGTGGTGGTAAAGCAGATCGAATGAACCATAGTCCGAATTAGCAGGAGTCCCATAAAGAACACTCAACTTGCCACCTCCAGTTAATAAACTTACCAAAGTTTTGGCCTTCAATTTTACGACCTTTGGGCTCGATTCTAATTCGTACAGGAATCCTGGCAATATCTGGGAGTCCTAATAAAATTGGTCATACTTTAGGAGTTACAAAATGATCACTAAATGATAAGCAAATGATTCGATATAATTAAAAGCTTTTTGTATTGATATGGTCTCTTCATCCACTTTGTTTATTCCTTACCTAATAAACTTCAGTAGAAAAATAATGCAAGACAAAACGCAATTTTTAAAAACAACCATAAAAGTTGAAAAACTTATTCACATATATTGATTTCCGATACACAACCGAAGAAATAAAAACCTAAAAAAGCTCTAATTTTATGTGATAAATTTACATGTTGAGAGGTTGATATGAAAGTGAATTTCTAGTTTGTAACCAAAATTTTTCAATTTCAACACTTTGCTGAAATAATTGCGCGTTTTTCTAAGATGATGGATAGCCCATCAAGAGCGTATGCCATATCCGTTTTATTTGATATGAAAAAATCTAGGTAATCTGTCTCCTTGTTACATTGCGTTCGCTACCGATTGATTTTGGTTTCATTTAGAATAAAATTCAGACAACATCTCACAATTTTAAATTATATTCTAGAAATAAGAGGTCGATATTTGCAGTCAGACCCTACTGTCGTATATTCGATCTTAAGAAAGTTTGATGAGATCTTTTGGTACGACAATCTTGGATCATGCATCAAACCCGATATTTTTTTGGAAACGAGGGTGATGTCCCACCCACGCAGTCAACGTGATAACAAAGTTACATTTAAATATTTGAATTTCATGATTTGTTAAATCTTAATTCAATAAACAAATGAATAAGTTTTTGTTGTCCAATAAAGTGAATTGACAATGAAAAGAAAAAAAATTAGCTATGAAGAAAATTTTTATTTATTTTAACAGCTGAAATTTTGCCCTGAGTTGAATTGAGAACGGATGCACAGGATTACTTAAAACTTATTTCAGTATATCCACCTCCAGTCCAATTAAAAAAAAAAAAAAAAAGACTAAATTTTTTTTTTGAAATTGTGGTTATAGCGTTAGTAAATTATTAAAATCTTAATTAAACCAGATTTGAACTTACTAAATTATTTACGTCGTGACATGAGTAATTAGAAGGATGTAGCTTTTCGATGTGGAATCATTTTCATTTCAAAATCGTGTGCTTATTTCGATGTGGAATCACTTCCAGAAATAAGCACACGATTTTGTTAAAATTGTCATATATGCGTTACAACAGTTAATAGGAAAAATATTTATATCAGCGTTTCCCCATTTCTTTTCACCAATTCGTTCTTTTTTTTTTTCTTTTTTTAATAACGGAGTTCACTATTTCTTGATAAAGTAACGTTTTCGTTGTCTTCAGTGATAACTATTTGAAAAAAAAAATGTGCTATTTGTGTGTTGTTAGAGCTTGTAAAGGATACCGGGGGATAATGATCACATCTATTGACCAAATTATGTGACGGAAGACCATGTTCAGCTGATTTAATCTGCAAAGATAGGCAACCGGAAATTATGATTGAAAACAATAATAATCGTAATCAATTTTCAAATAAAAAAAGAGCATTTGATAAATAATTATAGTACTCCGCATTAAACTTGAAACAATTTTTAAAAATGATTCACTGTTATCAATGGGGGAAAAGTCTAACTTTTTTGTTTATTAATCATCACTCTTTACGCCATCATTTCTATCTTGAGGGAAAAAATAATTCGTGACATAAAATTAACGTTTGGTGTGCACTCGGAAATCGTACAAAAGAGACACAAAAGGAGTTGTGTTTTAAGTAAATAATCTAAAATAGAGGGAACTTTTGTTCATATGGTTTGAGTTCTTTTTACTGATAGTTTTGCGTTTGGAAGAAGGGTAATGAAAGGAAAATGCTTGAAGCATTTTGCGGTTAATTTATATCTAGAGCGGAAGTATTATCATATTTATGGAATCCGCACTATCCTTTATAATGACATCCACCGCAATAAACGTTACCAACTGTTGTATTTCTAAAGAATCCAATTACCGATTTACGAGAAAAATCACCAATATTTATGCGTAATATTTTGGGAGTTGATAAGAGTTTGGAAAAACATTTTTAACAGGTAATTATTTTTTACTGATGAAAATTAAAATTGTGCAGAAATACGTTATTGATTTTTCATATTATATATAGATTTTTGAATTTATTAGATTGCATTTCAACGAAAATATTGTCTTATTTTAGGAATGCTCTTAATTTTACCGATTTATAAATTACTGAAAACCCTTTTATAATCAATCAATCAATCAATATATATATATATATATATATATATATATATATATATATATATGACGTAAAAAGGCTTCGATATGAGGTTTCTTTTTCAAAATCTTACGTCATCTGTATGTTAAGAAATGAACAAGAGCATAAATTTCAAAATAACATTCTCTTATTTATTAAACAAGTTAACAAGTTAAATAACTAGCGATTGTAAATCAAATGTTTACCACAGTTATTATTTGTAGCGGACCAGATTTTACTTGCACAAAATATGAAAATATATTTTTTATTTCGTCAGTAATACTCTTTACTATTGAGTTATATAGAGCAAAACTACAAGAAAAAGTGACAAAACAAAACTTTAAGTTGACGCTTTTACAAAACTCCCACAAAACTAAGCTGTTAGAGCCCCATGTAATATTTTATTTTTTTGGTTATATTAAATAGAAATTTATTCAAAATCTCAGAATCATTTTAGACGTATTGATACAATGACTTTTTGAAAAATTCCAAGAAATAGAAAATTGGCGACAAAAGTCTGATAGTTGTGGATTGTTATTCTGTTTCCTAGAAATCGTTAAAGGAATTTTATATTAACGCATAATCTCTTAATCTTATTAATTTATAAATGGATAATATCTATAATATGTTGACTAACAATCCTTTTACAAATTATTATTATTATTATTTGTAAGCAACAGAAAACTATTCTTCAGTAATTTATATATATATAGTACTTTAGTGCAAAATATAAGCATATTATTATTAATTTTAAAGTTTCTTGATCTAGTTTTAACTTACACATTGCCTTTCTTCATTATTTAAAAATTTCTTACTATTCTTCAATATTTAAGAGTTTAAATTGTAACGTTTCGTTTTTCGTTTTTAATTCTTTTATTACTCTGAAGTCATTATAAATAAAAAGAGTCTTATTTTCAAAGCAGTTTATTTTTCACTTTTTATAATGAATTACTACAGAATGTGCACCAAATAATATCAGCACTAAACCTATAGTAAAAGTGAGTCTTTTTACAAAGTACGTACTTATTTGAATTGAATAAAAAAAAATCGTCTGTGTCTTTCCTATTGCCAGGAATATTTTTCTGAATTCAAAACTTTGCCTAAGAATTACCATGTACCCTGAAAAAATTGTTTTTACTTCAGATGGTATCCGAAAGTAGAAGCAAAACAAAACGAAAGGGGCAGGGAAGAGGAGAAAGTTGGAACGTAATACATATTTTTAATGACCTTGAACAGCAACCAAAGGACGGGTTCGTCTATAGAGTGAAGTATTTCAAGGGAAGGGGGTGGCGGGGAAAATAAAAATTGTATCGCCTACGTTCTTCTCAAATCTGTGTCATCTCAAATATTGGTGAAACTTTCTAATGCAGCTATAAAAAAGGACCCTCAGACGATATTATTTTGATTATATCAGCTGCCGTGGGAGTTTAATTACCGTCCCTGGTAACTTCAGCAACTGAAAGTAATAATATAGCACTGAGCAATTATTTGGATATTGCGATTTTGTAATAATTTTATATCATTTTTAGGCAATTTTAATAACAAAAATCTAGCTGATCGTTAAAGAGTTCCCGAAACATTTTTATGAACTACTGTTTCATTTAGATGCCTTAATTTCAGTTCAATAGTTCAAAGATTGCTCATTTAAGCAAATTTCTCTGCCTCTCGTTTAAATAGAAATTTTGTAATCTGAAGATCATTTTTATTTGTTCAAATAAGTGTAAATAGGTTGCATATCTGCCATATCTGTTAGAGAATGGAATCTTGGTAAGATTAAATCTCAGTTAATCTTTATTGATGGTCTGAAGTGTCATCAAAAGTCGAGAATATTTCAAAAGAGATTTAGGCATTATTGAAAGAAATGTCAAGTCCATTACTTTCTGATGGCATTTTTGCAGAATTAGCAGCCAAATGGTCCCTGTTTCAATAAATTGTTTGTTTTACTCTTCCACATTGGAAATAAATGTTTGCAGTGCCACATAATTAGTTTTAAAGCTTAATTTCCGGTCAAATAAGTCATTTTAAACATAAAATGACAGGTCAAACAGATTTGAAGTCAGATTTACGTTAAACTCTGATATAATTTTCGGGATTTAAAGGCTTTCTAGATATTTTAAGTCATGTTTGTAATTCTGTTTGGTATATGATGCTCAGCTATTGATAACCATTAAGAAGATTTCATTTTTGTTTATAGCTGACGAGAGACACAAAATGTACTTAATAATAGTAAAAAAAATATTCATTTTCAAACTTACAAAATATGTTTGAAAATAAACAGTATGTTGTATGTTTACTATTATCTTGACTGTCAAATATAGGCGTCTGTCAGCAAGCATGTAGCAGTACTTAAAATGACGCTGTCTGGAAAAGATTGTAAGAAAGAGAGTTTTACAGGATTTATTTTTTGAGAAATTTCCAAGTTAAGTTTTTTTTTTTTTTTTTTTTTTTTTTTTTATAAAATGGTAAAATCTTTCTCTCTATAGCATTTATACTTCAACTGCTTATTTCTAAGTAAAGCAAGTTTTTATAATGATATTCTTCATGCTTTAATGATATAAATTACTCGCTTTAAAAATGTGTTATGTTAAATAATTTTTTAGTAAAAATCTCTTTTTCCCATTTACTTACAGATTCTTGCCAATTTGCCGCGTATTATGCGGCACTTTGATCCAATGTCCATTACGAAAAGGTGTTTCCCTTGCATACGTTTGATATTTTTTAAGGAAATATCAATCTCTCTTCATAAATTCAAAGGTACGTACTTTGATTCTTTTAAAAAGCATGTGCTCAATGTTTTACACTTATTCCAACTAGTTCTAAACATTTCGTCTACTGACAACAAATTAAATAATTATTTGATATTACAACTTGTTTTTTTCTTCTAAAATATCATCTGTTTTGTTATAGAAAACACATCAAGTTGTTACATATATATATATATATATATATATATATATATATATATATATATATATATATATATATATATATATTCAACTATACTTTTAAATGGTAAGTATGCGTAATAGTAAGTATTACCTATTAATTTTCAAGGCAACTTTCTTGTATTTTTCTCTTTTTCAAAAAATTGTTTAACACTTTTTTCTCTTTTCGAATGAATGTGATAATTCATAGTCATTACTTGCTGAGCAGAATGTATAAAAAATTTTAAATGCTTGTAATTTGTTAAGGATTAATATTTTGATTTTATTTTGGCGTCGTATATTGTTAAAGAATGAAACAGCAAAAATAACTTTACACATTTCTTTTCATATAAAAGAATTTTCAGAATTGAGAACGAAACAAAAGTATACTCGACCATCCCTTTGATTATTTAGATTTGACACTCGCATATTATTATCTATTCATTAAAATAAAGTCCATATCAAATAACTTATTTTTAAAGCAGTTATACAAAAGGATTTTGTATGATAGCATTATTAAAAACTATTACAGTAAACATTTTGTAAAACAGCATTGAAAAAATAAGAATCCTTGACTGTAGATTTATACTGTAATAGAAAAGCGAAGCGATATCCAAGTAAGCGAAGGAATCATTTAGTGAAGGAAACACAATGAGCGATTTTTTGAGCATATTTTGTTTGAAAATTCTGTGTAGATGATTTGTTATACTTAAAATAGTTTTCATAAATATCAGTGATCCTAAACTCTAAATTTACGAAATAATAATAAAAGCTTAGTTTGAAATTTATGAAATTTTAATAAAAGCTTGTTCTCATACTTTTCAAAACTGCGCATGAAAAAGGTAGTGGTGATGTGCTTTTTAAAATTGTTTATACCAGTTCTTGCTGTTTGTGTTAGGTAATATGAATAAAATACTAATATGAACAAATAATATTTTATAGTATTTTAATACCTACTGAGAGATGCTAATGAATATTAGTCTTGTGCAGTGTAATGTAAATTTTGCGGTACAAATGGTAAGGCTAATAATAATTAGAAAGGTGGAGAATAAAATACAATATATATATGGCCATAAATTTCTTCAAATTAAAGGCTATTTTATTTGATTTATTTGTATATTAGTTCCCAAAAGCTACTGGGATCTCCTATTTGAATGGTATCAGGTTCGGTCTCTGCTTTGGTCAAAAAGGTTTTTGTTGCTAAGGTCCATGACTCGCATTCTCTGATGTGGCACATGCCTTAGATGTGGAGGCTCAGATATCGATTGATTTTCTTGAATGTTGATCAGATTAATGAAGCACTTCATTTTAAATATATTTTGGAAAGTATTTTAGTCCACATGGCCATTATTTGTGTGCATGTGTACTAAAAGTGACCTAAAATCTGCAAACCAAACTAAACTAGTTCGAGGACAGAAAGGAAATATGTTGCTACAGTGTGACACAAATATAAAAAATGCAGAAAACAAGTTACGATGAAAACATTTCCAAGCAGTTCTAGATAACATCTCCTTACGAATGGCTTTCATTTCTGAAGTTTGAAAAAAAGAAAATGATAAATATTATTTCCGTGGAAAATGAATCATAAGAATAAGAAAATAAGGTTAACAAAAAGAAACGATGAAAAATTCTTTATGTTGCCTAACATCTTGACTCAGTCAGCTGTTTTGCTTTCCTAGTTTAGTAAAATTTTTATTTTCTTCTGGTCACATTTTGTCTCACTATTGCGAAATTAAGAGAACTCTTTTATCAATTGTAAGAAAGTAGCTTAGTGCATAAAATGATGCTACCCATATGTATCGCACGTGTGCTTATGCTAAACAGATTTATTTTTTATAGTTAAATACGCGTCTTTTTTTAGACTATTGAATTTTTTAAAAAAAACTTCAAAATTATAGATTTTTAACTATTAAGTTTGAGAATTTATTTCAGTTCAGCTCCATTTAAGTTATATCAGATATAAAGAAAATTCCACTGCAGTAAATATTTCCAGAGAGCATAGTAAAATTGCTTTCATTTGGTTGGCAACGAATATTCCTTTAGAGCAAAGGACTGAGGAAATTTTTTGATCGATTTTCGTGCATTCCAAAGAAATTTTATTATCATAGAAAGCATATTTTTTTTTATCTCCTTTCCCCTTCATAAAAATCATTTGTTATTTTCAGCTGGATGACTCGATTGTTTTCGCCTATCCTGGTGAGACAAAACATACGATTCAATGTTTCCTTTATATTTTTTCTCAAATATAAATCCTGCTAATTGTAGTATACAGAAAAGTCACAAACAATTGTAGGATACAAGATTACATTTTTTAACATTCAAGAGTAATTTGGATAACAGCGATATATTTTCCGACTGTCTATTCCTGTTCAGAAAACCGTTAAACAACGTCACACATCTTATGATTTTAAACTGAGTTCAAGAGACAAAATTGACTCCTAAGCTGACTCCACCCTCTTTACGCCAGGCTACACCAAAGAAGACATTGAATCATCTGAAAAATTTACTGTTCAATACACAAGTCTTCAGTTGAGTCAAGCTTACTTGTTTTAGCATCCGAGAGAGGATCCTCTCCTTACCAGATTAACCGCTGTCCCTACTTATGGTATTGTCTTAGTTGCTTTTAAAATATTTACATTATATTTCTTATAAATGTTTTTTTTTTTCAAAATAGTTTCATGAATTTTTATATGGTTTGTGAGATGTAATAGAGTAAGGGAATAATTCTAATAAGATTAAATCTAATAGATTAAGGAAGATGTAATATGTATGGTTCCTGAATGATCTGAAGAGGGTCATGTTTGAGGAGGTTTATACATATTAAAAATATTTGATATATTTCTGTGGTGATAAAATTTCGAGATAAGTATTTCTGCTTAATTTTCTCAACTTTGCTTAATAGTAGTTAAGAACTACGACGGTGCTTGTTTTGTTTCATTAGGAAAAAAGAGAATCAGAAATGAAAACCATAAGACAAAAGAAAAAAAAACTTTTTTTACGGAGTGATTTTAATTACAAAAAATGATGTGTTACTTGTCTTTTTGTGATATTTTTAAACTAATATTTAGAAATGAAAATTCACGTGCGTTATGATAAAGTTTTTCTATTAAGAACGAATTGATTTTAAGTTTGCTCTGATACTTCTCTACTATACCACCTCTCTGACATTTTCTACAATGTATTTCCGTCATAGAGGCTAGATATGGTCTAGTTTTAATCTTCTCAAAAGATTAATATGAATATTGAAATCCTTTTCCAGCGTTATCTGGAATCTCTTGTGTTATAATTATGGTACATACCAGAGTACTGCGCAGCTCTGAAGAAACGGATCAATCGAATACGATTTATAAGGGAAAATACGGATTCGATTTTCGAATTATTGGCATTAGATGCTATTCCATTTTGATGGGTCTCTGAAAAACTAGATAATATTTTGAAGCCAGAGATATTACTAGTCTTTTTATTTTGACTGAATCTGGTTCGATGTCTCTAAAGCCCGGTGACGTTGTGGTAGCGTCAAATGCACACGACCAAGGTTCGACACTTGGGATGAGGAAAGTAGACTCAACTTTTCATCTCTTCCGTGTAATTGAGTACGAAACATAGTTGGGAGCTAAATACAGGTGTTTCCACGTTAGGCTGATCACCTAATCTGGATGTATGTTTCGTAAGTAACCTAGGGTCTTTGTCATGAAAACAGATATGGGCACTGTTGCATTTATATGGGATGTCGTACCACTGAGTTTAGTAGATTGGTTTCATGTCTCTCCATTGATAGTAAATAAATATGGGCAGATTCATAATTGTTTCGGGCATCCACCTTCATCATTTGTCTTCGGTTAAGAAATGGAGAAAAGAATTCCCAAGTGGTGCGTTTAGAACATTTTAGATAATCTTTTAAATAGTTTCCATGCAACTATAAAGTCATTTCTTTTAAGCCGATGTGTCAAAGTTGCTTACCATAGTAATGTACTGCTTGATGAAGTTGCCTTTCTTAGCAATTAAGTATTGAACTAAATTTACAGATATTAAAATATCGTTTGTACTTCGACAAAAGTTTTCCATTTAATTAACTAACTCAAAAGTTTTTCATTCATTTTTAATAGTTTTCTAATTATTTAGCTTACTTAAATAATTTCATTTAAATAAAAGTATTTGTAATAATTTTCTCATAGTTTTCAATTAAAACAATATTTGCCAACTATTAATAATTGATTTAATGGAATACCTATAGGATATAATTAAGAGAAAAACAAGTGTGAGTTATGTATATATTTCATTAAATACAAGTGCTTATATATTATAAGGTGCACATGCAGAACTTAATGTATAAGAAATGGATATTTGAACAATTTTTGTGCAGTTGTGTAGATTGCACTTGAAATTTTATAGATAAAAATGTAAAATCTCATGCAATTTAAAGTGGGAATGTTGTTTTTCTTAATTTGAATTATAATTTCTAAAAAGATTAATTAATAAAAATATGTTATATAGAAAATATGAAAAATAAACTTACAATATCATTAAATAACACGGGAACACACACACACAATTTTAAACGGGTATCTAAAATTTAAAAAAATATTAGAGCTGTGGGTCTCAGATTTTATTTGAATAATTTAATTTCTGCAATGTATAGTTTAAACAACATAAATATTAAACTTTTAAAAAAACTATATTTGGAATATTTCAGTAATAAATATATGGTTTTTAGATTTCTCCACTTTAAATATGTTCATGTATTAATACAAGAAATGTAAATAAATAAAATATCGCGATTATGCAAAATAATCGATAGTTTATTTATAATAAGATACAGTAATACTAAATAAATAAGATGTCGTGGTTATATTTAGTTTGAACTCTTCAAGTTCATTATTTAGGCTGAAATTTGTCATCAAAGTTTGAAAAGAAAATCCTGTGATTGAGACTTGAAGAAGGCTTAAATTAAGAAGATAGTTTACTTTTGGCATCTCTTTTTTTTGTTCTAGAGTTCATTCCATTTTTACTTATTCCTGAACTACGAGTGAATTGAATTCGTAGCTCAAAAATGAATATATATGGAATCCACTTTAAAATATATGTGTCAATTTAATCTTATGGGCTTATTGGGAGTGTAGTGTGATAGTTTAATGTAAAGTATTACTAGAATTAAGTAGTCGCTTGACCCAGAGATTGGCAATATTTTCCTTAGTTAAGGCCAATTGTGTCAGAGAAAAATTTGGCGAGAATTTGGCTTCTTTATGGCGTTCAACTTTGATCACCGGGCTCAATTTTTGATATAAGTATTTAAATATTCTATAAAAAAAGGTTATGAAAATTAAATATTGTAAATAAAATATAAATTTGAGAGTATAAATGTACAGTTAGGATTCATATACAGATGTAAACCTTCGATATTTTTTATTGCTTTTAAACTTTAACTGACCCTGTGAAACAACTTGCTTCACGTAGAATCTCTCTACTCTAGTTTGAGACATTCAAAGAAATTCAATAATTTTTTTTAAAAAACACTGTTGGAATAATGATTTTTAAACTGGAGATTTTGGATTCCAAGAGAGAGAGAGAGAGAGATTTGTGAATATTATAAGTGAAATAGCAAATGATAAACTATATATATATATATATATATATATATATATATATATATATATATATATATATATATATATATATATATATATATATATATATATATATATATATATATATTTGCAGAATATCAAAGTAATGAATGCTTTTTTTAGTTAATAATTTATTATGTTAGTTTAAAAAATCATTTGGGAAATTTCTTATCATGCAAGAATTTTATTATATTAGCATTATTTATTTTTTATCAATTGCAACCGTGTTGTGATCTATAATCCCGTTTCAAATGTATTTCTGAAAGAAACTGTGTGTACATTTGCACTTATCTCTCCACTTACGAGAAATTAGGAGGCTTTCAATGGACAAATGCAGATAGATAGTGGGAGAAAAATCACTCGAGACATTTAATTTAATGGTGCAATGAAATTCATTTGTCAAAATGAATTTCATTGCACCATTAAAGAATGAACTTTTTTTACAGAGAGACCATTCTTTTTATAAAATAAGTAATTGGAAATAATAAAAGTACATTTTACATTGAATATTTCTTATTATGTTCAGTATTTTATAAATTTTTGATGCAATCAGCGATTGCATCACATTTAAATATTCAAAAAAAAGAAAAAAAAAAGGAAAATGAACACAAAATGAATCTTTTTTGGAAATTTTAAGAGTAATATAAGAAGCCTTTTCGCGTAAGTAATACAAAAACTAAAAAAGTTATGAAACTAATCTTTCAAGAACATTAGATTGCTTGGTTTATCATACCACAATGCTTTTAGCCTCTACTTTCTGCACTCAATGGTATTTGACACAACTATATGGCTGAAACTGAACTCCTTACACTATGTTAATATGTTTCAATGCCAGTTTTTAGTAAATAACCTTCCACTAGTTTGGTGTGTTAGTTTGAAATGAATAAATCTTACTTTGTTCATTGTATATTGTTATATATATTTGAGGGATCCATATATCTTTTTTATTATCCCTTATATCTTTTCGTCACTTTCAGTTACATCGCATACTTTTACTAAATGCAGATTGGATACTGCTAAGGTTCTACAAATGAAATGATTTTGTATGCTTTTGTGTGAATGAATTATTTCCCATTTTTCGAAAAAAATTAACCGTCTTCAACTATTAAAAAAAGAAGAATCTAAAATAATAAGAAAATTATTCCTACTCAATAAAAGTTTATGTTGTAAGGAACCACTTTTCCTTTTTAAAGTAGTTGTTAGATTTTTATTGTATGGAAAGGACTATTTATGAAAGTATTTTTCTAGAGCTCTATATTACGTTTGTGGGTTAACTGTGGCATAGTAACTAGGGGATGTTGTGGTTGAGCTTCTTCCACTCACATTGGTCGTTGTGGGTGCTTGGGAATAAAAATGGATTTTTTCCTCAGAGAAAGGTAAATATGAACCATTATCAATTAAAATTTTTCTTAAATTATATTTAGTTAAATATCCTTACGATTTACAACTGTTTGGTTATCTACTACACGGAATCTAGTTATTCTTGTTGCATTCACATAAATGATTCGCATGAAAGCAGTATAAAACAGTCGGTGGCGAAAACAATATCTGAATCAGCACCTTCAATTCGAAATTAATTATATCTTAATGCATAATATGTAAGATGCAAAGAAATTTTATGAGAACTATTCCTTTTTTTTTTAAATTGTCCTCATAAGCTATGAGATACAACCAAAACATTCTTTGAGTATAAGGCAAAACACCTCCCTTTTACCTCATTGATTCCCAAGAAAGTCAAGAGTTTGATTCTCTGAGTGAGCAAAGGTCGGCTCAGCCTTTCATTCCTTCAGTAGGTGAATAAAACTGAGTACCAAGCTAGCTTGGGAACTGCCTAATATTGAGTAGTTCGCATTAGGCTGATCCCTTAACTGGAACATAAACTTCACAACCCAGTGCTATCCGTCAAGAAAACAGATAGAGTGCAGATTGGTACTCATATGGTTTGTGCTACTATTGTGCTATTGAGTTTCGTTTTGACATATTTTCTACCATCCTCTTTCACGTAATAATTATTTTATCTCTCTCCTGATGGAACTAACTTTTCAAATTAAACTTCCATGTGATATTAACTGTGAAACATACATTCATGTTTAAAGAGGATAGAGAGAACCGAAGCAGGTTGTTTCGACGCCGACGGTTCGACGCCAACGATTCGACGCCAACGTTTCGACGCGTGGTTAGTTCGACGCCGGGGCAGTTCGACGCCATATATTTTTTTTTCGTATTTTTATTTATTTTTAGAATAAATATGCAATATGCCTGATAATATATATATATATATATTTGTTATGTATATGAAGCGTGATTCAAATAAATAAGCAATATGACTGATTTTTATTTATTGAATTATCGATTGTTTGCATGCATATTTGAAATAAATATATGTGTGAAAGTGTTCTAGATTTTTTTTTTTTTTGTCCCAGATTAGTGAGAAGCCCCCTCGCCAACGTCAAGGCCCTGGGACATGAGGGAGGTTGTTTTTTTTTATTTATTTCACAAAACAGCATGAAAAAGGCAAAATACAGAAATGGTAAATAAACATATGGTTACAAAAAAGTTATATTGCAGACAAATTTAATTACAGAGTAACAAGATTACACATAAATAAGATTACATCACAAAACTGTTATTATACTAATCCATTGCAAAATTATGCGCCACACCTTTCAGGTATTCCATTATTTCTCGATTTTCAAAATCTTCAACTATTACTTTAATTCTCATATCAGCTCGCAGATACTTATTCCGCTTGTGCGGCGGTTCATCTCCACGTACAAATTGCTCATAACATTGGTCAATTGTTTTTTGAACACGTCTGAGATCATCTATGAATTTCCATAATGTGGGGTGTGAAACACCAAATTCGGACTGTAAACGTCTGTGTGCTGCTTCCATGAAATTATTGGCGCGTCCTTCGTTATTTAAGGTTCTAGCATAACATGACCACATTTCTGGTTTAAAAATAGGACGACGGCGACGATTATTTCTCTGAATCCTTCCAACATAATAATCTTCAAAGTAATCTAAAATTGGGGTTAACTGATTAGGTAAATTCTCACTCAAAACTTCTAAAGCATTTTCAAGTTCTTCGATAGGCACAAAACTTAACGCAGGAATCATACGTGCATAGAGAGCAAAATCAGCATCGGTATTATATCGTTGCATTAAATTGAATTCTGCTAATTTGCGCTTCATATTTTTCACAAGGTGGAACAAGCACCCTTGAATTTCGGCGTCTGGAAACTTGCTTGAAAAAGTGTTAATTAAGGCAATTTCAAAATCTAAAGAAATTTTTCGCCTTAAAAAATGGCCAACTGTCTTGAATCATTTCAAGCATTCGTGTATATGTTTCTTCCGCCTTGTCGGGTAAGAGGGCATAAATGATTGGCAATACAAAACCTCCACGTTCGGCCATAATAACAAAAACCTGGTAAAAATGATGTGGTGCTAGACTAAAAGTTCCATCAACGTAAATTTTTGTTACGAGGTGAATCCAATCGCTGACACTGGCTTTTCCGAAAATTAAAATTCGGTCTTTATCCCCACTCCCGAATCGGCGATAACAAAATTTTCCTTATTTTCTCCGTAATATTTATAATTTTCTGGCAATTCAATGGAAGCTCTGTCAATTGGTTGCGACGGGAGTGCATTTATGTCTTTTCTACGTCTTTTAATAACTAATCTTACAGCTTCTCTGCTTGGAAACTGTCCTAATGCTCCAACAGACAGCTCTTGCGTTTCTTCAATGCGAATTACTGCGGGAGTTTCTTGTGTTTCACCTGCCCTTCGCTTTATTGATGTTAAAGTGCGGACAACTTCAACACGTGCTGCATTTCCTTCATGAGCATGATTGCGAACAAGTTTTAAAAATTCACTCGTAACTGCATCAGTGTAAATTCTTCCTTTACATTTATTGTTTTTGGAAAATTCAACTTCACAACGCCACGATTTTTTGCTCCATTTTCTATATATTTATCGAAACAATATAAATATCCATCGTGCTCATACTTTTCTTTACCTCTCTTAGTCATATATTTTCGGCTTTCAGACATTTCTACGGTTGAAAGTGCTAACATTGAATTTAAAAATATCGACAGGCTTCCAAATAGATTACGGGCGCTTTAGAGAAGATAAGAAATGCGCATGCGTTGACAATCGGCAATACTTAACGACAAATCTGAGGCGATTTCATAACCCCCAACTGGAGGAGGGGGGGGTTGCACTTGTCAAAAAAGAGTTAGAGTTATTTACAAGCCTGTAATATGTTTCAAAGAAAGAAGAATAGATAAGGATAAGCTAGTAACGGTAAGCTAGTAAGTAGTATAAAAATACGGAAAAAAATATATGGCGTCGAACTGCCCCGGCGTCGAAAAGTACGGCGTCGAACTGACCACGCGTCGAAACGTTGGCGTCGAACAGTTGGCGTCGAAACGTTGGCGTCGAACAGTTGGCGTCGAAACGTTGGCGTCGAACTGACCTGTACCGGAGAGAACTGGGTTTTTTAATTTTTCCGATAAGCTATAAGATAAAACCAGGATATTTTATGAGTACAATGCAAAAGACCTCATATACTAACCAGAAGAATTAAAGTGAAATATTAATTGAAATTATATACTTTCTACTGTCTACTTTTCCATGATAGTTATTTTAATTTTTCTGATTGAAACAACTTTCAGAACTAACTTCTTTATGATTTCAAGTGGATGAAATACAACTGATTTTATGACAGAATTGATTTCTTTTAACTGCATTGATAAGCTACGAGATGAAACCAGAACACTGTATGAGTATAAATCACAATATCTCACGTTAGTATGAGAGATTAACGTAAAAATTTATAATACAGTTAATTAAATTATGATTTCTATTACCTAACATTTTTCATCTATTATTTTATCTGATACTTTCTGATTAAATATTTTTAAGTGGTTTAATTGAAAGTCAAATGAAAGTATATATTTTTTCTAAGGATTATTTCATTGCATTAATTAACATGCATAGACTATACGAGGACTGAATCTTTTATCTTCTGTTCATAAGGCCGACGCTTTAAAATGGGGTTTGCATTTGATGGAGCTTGTGAAAAATATGCCACTTAAAATGTAGAATATTTAACTTACAATATCATTTTGAAATAAAAATTGCTTTATTTGCCATACTGCATTCGTGCTTCAATAATAAAAATTAAATACTTGAGTTCTTTCGAACTTATTTGTTAAGATAAGTAAATGTGTGTGTGAGTGCCACTGTTTACAAATACTTACTTATTTTTGTTGATAACCAAAATGTAAATATGTTATTCAATTTATATTTCTTGCGAAAGGAAAAATTAAAAAAAAAATGAAAGTTTGGAGTAAAATACTCAAATTGAAATAAACAGAAAAATTAGAAAAAAAATCCTTCTTCATATACTTTTATTAACCAAGACGAGGATAATTAGTCTTGAATAAAAAAAAAACAGAAAAAAGGTTATTACGAGCAGCAGCAACCCTGAGAAGGCTGCGTGGCTAATTTATGTGTATTCGAATCCACTCGGAAGATTAAATGTGGGAAATTTGCATATTTCTCAAGTGAAAGTGACAAAAATAATTCAATTGATGAAGCTGCAAAATCTGCACTGGTTAGACAAACATAGTAACATAAATTACTAGACTAAATCGTTTTTTCAAGGCGTTTAATATTTCAACCATTCCAACTTCATTTTGTCAACCTTGAAGAATGCACGTTATAACCTTTATTGTTTCACATTACTTCGCAATTTATCGATCGATTTTTTTTTCGATGACTTCCTTTTTTATAAACAAACGCTGCGAAGACGAAATACAAACTCTAGTTCTTTTTGTCGCACGTTTCTCAAGCATTTTTTTTTTTACTTTCTTTTGGTTCTTTGCTAGAATCAAGCGATATAATTATATTTTGGATAATTTTCTAATAATGTCTATCTGATACTCGTTAAGTATATTTAATATATTAAATATATTGAGGATATGTGTTATTTTAATCTGGAAGATAATTTTTTTTACAGTTGTTAAAATTTATGGATATTATTAGACTAAAAGAGATATATTTTTTATAGTTTTGAGATGTTTCACAATCACTTATAATAGAAACGATCAAATAAAAAACATTAAACGCCAGAAACTTTGTCTTAGTGACGTTAATGTTACTTATTGAAATTATGAAAATTTTTCTTTTGCTAATAAGCAAATTTAAAATTTTCTTTTGTTATGTTTGTCGTAAATTTATAATTTATATTTTATCAAAATTGTACTTCAACTCATAATCTAGTAAGGCATATAGCCGTTAAACTTTCAAATTAAAATTGAGATTTTTTTAATGTTTCAAAATCTGCTGGTTGTTTTATGTTTATATTATTTTCTAATGTAATTCTAAATTTTAAATATTAAGACGAGAACTTTGTAAACATATAAAAAATATTAAGACGAGGTTATTTGCGAGTACTTACTAAACATTAAGATGAGTCTAGTGCTCTCTTTAAATAATAGTTACGTTTTTTATTATTTATGAATTAATATTTTGGAATATAAATTATTGCTTATTATGCATTATGAAAATCAAAAATGTAACTTTTAAATAAATTTGTAAAGTTTTTATATTTTTAATATTTTCAAGTAACTTATAAAACAGTGACCATTGCTTATTAATTGGAAAGAGTTTTGTACCTTAAGATCAAGAACTATTTTCTTAGTTTTGAAAGTTGTGTGTCCTGTCTAAAAAATAATCTAACCTATAAAAAAATCAAGAAAACTTGTATTTTTAAAATTTTAGCTTTAAGTTAATAAATATTTAATTTATATTTTTCTATTTTTATATTGGTTGAACTATTATAAAGATTGTCTTTATCAACTTAAGAACTTTTCTCTCATTGGTTGCTAAAATATTTTCTCTTAGAAATAGTTCCTTTTTCTCTAGAATTGTGCATTTATTTATACACATACGAAAAATCGCATCTCATTCTAAGTTAAATGCTCTCACTTCTCCACAAAATTCGGAATGTATCGCAGAAAATATCGGAAAATTGAAAAACTTGGCAAATATTGAAAACTGGCCGCTTACACCGAGCAATAGATATACACCTAGATGGTTGTTTATTGCTTAGTGAAAACAACCAGCTACACAACTTAGATTCTGAAGTTACTTTTGAATTCAGCTATTGACTTTATAAGGTATTTCATAATGTGTACGCTAAAATATTTCTGAAAATTTACAGGTAAGTTAACATTCATCAACCTCGGAAATTTTAATCATTTGCATATTTGTAAAATGAAAGAACTTACAATTGAAAATTTTATAAAGTTACTTATTTATAAAAAGTGTTTGAAGTAAAGAGCTAAGCAAAAAGTGTTTCATTGTAAATATAACAACTTTAATTTTATAAATGCTAATTTCATATTTGTTAGTTTAAATCTCTAATGGGAAATTTCAGTCATTGAAAAATGGAACATTTCAGTCATTCTGTCTAGCAAATTATAAAAATTGAAGGACAATATTACTAATATCAATGCAAACTTCATTCAATTCACATGTTGTCATATTTGTACAAACTGTACTAAAACGCTACAAGTTTGCAGAAAATGCTTGCACTTGAGACAAATTGAAAATCGCAAGACATTTTAACATTTGTTGTGAGAAAAATATATATATATATATATTTAATTCTCATTTGAATAGTTATAAACGAAGACAAAAGATAGTTTTGAATATTTTTTTTTCTTGTGCAGTATATCAGAAATGATAGATTCGTTTCATGATAATCTATATATATATATATATATATATATATATATATATATATATATATATATATATATATATATATATATATATATATATATATATAAGACTTTAAATTCTATTGCTCACTATTTTTTTTAGCTTAATATATTTCCCATATTATTTTTGATTTCAAGTATTTTACATATTATCTATTTTGATTTAGTTCAATACTGTATGCTGAATAATAAATGTTTTGTCTATATTTTCCCATTTTGTTTACTGATTAATAATTTGACTGTAAAAATTATTTATTTCTTATTTTCTAATATTTTACTTTAAATTCAGTATATTTACAGCAGTTTGTTATTTCATGCATTAGAATAAATTATTTTTCTCATATTAAGGATTTGTATAAATTGCTTTATTATTTGTAGCATACTTCAGGGAGCAAAATAATAAATTTTGCCACATATTTTGTATTTAGACGTCTGAGATCTAAGGCTTTTGTCTCTGACAAAAACAGTATTACATTTATTATATTTCGTACATTTTATACCATTAATTTTATTTTTTCAATGGCACGCATTTTGCATAAACAGTTGCTTATCTGTTTTCTTATAGGATATTCATTATTAAAAATGTCTAATGATCATTAAAATTTTCTTAGATACATAGTTTCATTCTCTTGCAAAAGTATATAAAATGAGGTAATATGTTATTTTAAAAATAATAAATCAATGAGTATTAAGTATTATATTCATATCGTCTTGTACATAGCCTTTATTAAAAGTTACTTCGTTCCCAAATGGAAGAGAAAAAGATTCGGCATGATAAAATTAAAAGTATAATTGATTTATAACACTATTTATAAAGATAGCCTTTTCCGTTAGAAAACGATAGTGTTCACAAAAATATTTAAGTGATAATTGTATTAAAATAATTTCATTATTTTCGAAGAAATATATATAATCTATTGAAAGGAATTAAATTTATATTTGATTATTTGTGAAATATATTAAAAATGCTCCTTGTAATGAAAGTAAATAAAAATTCGTGGAAATAAAGGAAAATTGTATGAAAGTCTTCAAATCTAATATGTTTCCTTGGAGTTCGTCTGATGTTTTCAAATAAAAGATATCTCAAATAAGAAAATTTTGTATTACATAGTTCAATCTCGCCGTGTTCTAGTAACACAGGGCCACGTTTATCGGAATAGAAAGTTCTAGGTTCTATTCCAGCCATTGTTGAATAATGGGAAAATAGTGTTGCATTTTTATTTTTTGTCATGCACATTTGTTGGGTTGGATGCTTGGGAGACACATGGGTTTCCTTCTTTGTGATATGCAAACACGATTCATTATAAAAATTCCTCTTGGACATCAATAAGTGGATAATAAAAGAAAACTTTGCAACAGCCTTCGTCAATTTAGTTATCCAATCTACGGTTAATGCTGGTTTGCAACAGTTTTTGTCTATTAAGCTATCCAATTTACGGCTAATGCTTTGCAACAGCTTTTGCCTATCAAGCTATCCAATAGAAAGCTAAAATATTTCATAAGTTAGCGGATTTTTATTATAAAATGATGTTGTTGTTGTCTTGTGCCAGCTAGGCTGGCATTATGGGATGCGCTGTTTCACTTTTCCAACTATTTTGGTGTGGAGTCCGATATTCTCAATACTAACATGCCATAGGAACCCCCGTTTATAGGGTAGGCAACCATTCACAAACCACATCCATGCAAAGAAAAGACAAAGACAGGGTAAATAGAGAGAGAAAGTACATCCATGGGGGGGGCCGAATTCGAACTCAGAACCTCCCTATCCGCAGTCTGGCACTTTGACCACTAGACAAGTTGGGCAGCATTATAAAATTATGATTTCTTTGAACCTATGTGTTAGTGCAGGAAAAGGGAAAATCTTTGATTAAACTTTGGATTGGAGGATCGTTTTTTTTTTTTTTTTTTTTTTTTTGCAAAAAAAATTATATCTGTAAATATATGTTTAAAAACAGTTACGAGACTGCCCTATATATAATATACACCTTATTGAATGCATTTATTAATTTATTATTTTTTTAACGAATTTTTTTATGCTTGCATTAAATAACATTTGATATTATATTAAAAACGTTTAGTATTCTGTTTTTAATGTAATATTTTTATTTATTGGCTATTTTTAGTGTTAATCTTGTTCCGTTCATTAAATTTTTACACATTTATCGATATTAGTTATGAATAGTAAATCATCATAAATATTAATCAATAGTAAATTTTTAATGAATCTTGGTATTTTACATGTAACAGTATACTTTTAAAATTTTTTAAAACTTATTTATCTAAATATTTTAGTGTGTTTGTACTATTTGCCTCAATTTATTTATAGTTCTATATAGTAGCAATACATTTGTGTATTTACAAATCTCTGTTTTGTATGTAACATGTTACTCATACGTCAGAAATGTGCATCAAAAATATGTAGCATGTGATTCTTATATTGATATATCCATGCTCAAAACCAGCATTTAGCATTGATAGACTAAATTTGCACTAATTTTATGGACTATTTTCTCGTGCATTTTTGCAAAATACTAAAATCCAGAAAGTACCATCCGTGTTTGTATAAAGAATTAAATCAATCAATGAACGTTATCGATGTCATCGTGTGCCTTTTTTTTTCTAGGAATCTGCTCGACCGCAGATCTTCCGATTATAAATTGCGGTCCAAACGAGGAATTCATTCCTTTTGCACCACGAGCGACCGTCTCGACGTCGAATTTGTGACCTCCTCTGAGCTAAGACCTTAACGAGAAACCTCGTTGGGCGATAATTATCTCTGCTTGCTTTTGGAATGTTCTGATGTCAACATGGATTCACGCATTGGCTTGGATTACATTGTGGAGAATCCCGATTACACCAAGAAACTGGCAGCCGGTAAGTCCTTCCTGAAATCGTTATTTTATGAAATTAATTAGTTTCATGCTGTTTTTATCACTGTTTGTTGAATTTCTTGTTGCAGCCGACAGCAAAACCAGAAAGAGAATGCCGTCTTATCAGTATAAAAACTCTGGATCATATTTTTTCCTAAGTTCAATTATCGTTTAAATTTTATAGGATTACAGATTTTTTGGATTCCAAAACTAATTACTATTCGAATTCCACATGATAATTGGTTTCCTGGTATACAATCTATATTCAGTTAAAGCAGTATTTTTTTTTTTATAAAATTCGTTACATGGTTAATAGCTTACATCGTAAAATAGTAATACATCGTTAACACGTAAAATAGTATGCATCGTTATATTTTTTCGGCCAGATATAGACGTAGTGAACTTGCGGTGGAAATTACGAGATGTTTCATTACTTGAAGCATTTCCATAGCACTTATAAAACTATTATATCTTATGAAGACTGAATTTCTCGATATCAAACATTATAACAGTTTTTGAGCTTCATAGTTTTTTACTCATATTTCGTTTACCCATGCACATAACTTGTCACATTCTTAGAAACTCTTGATATCTGCTTAGAGCTCGTGATTTCTTTTAAGTACCTAAACTAATGTTATTTAATTAATGCCGAGAATTCACTTTAGGGAACAAACATTTGCCTGAAGTTTACTGAATACAAAATTCGATGGTTCAAATTGACTTAAAATTACATTTCAAAAAATATGTTTGTGCTTAGTATGATGATCTTTGTATAGGATAAAAAGCTGAGTAGGAATATAATTTACTCAGTTCCACTTACCACATTTATTTAAAAGATAAAGTTTTCATTTAAGAACTTTTAATATTGAAACTTCGGTTCCTTTTGATGAAATATATGAATAAGATCGTAATAGATGCATACAATAGATTAAATATCGTTTTAGTTTAACTATACATTAGAATAAGGAGCATTTCAACCCTGAAATTAACGAACGCAAAGATCATTCATACTTTTACGATGGTATAATCGGGTAATGCGTAGAATAATTTCTCGAAATCCTGACTATGAATAATTATAAAAAATACCAGGGTCAATACGATATTTTATTTTTATAACGATACCTTGATTTTTTGTTTTTATTCATTTGCATTAATAGGAAATTGAAGTAAAATCATTTAAATTATAATTGCACTGCATTACTAACAAATTAAACATTAAAAAACTTTTAATTTCAGTATGTACTTTCACTGAACTGCTTTAAGTTGCGGAATATTTCTTATATCTTGTGAGATCTTATAACCAGTGAAATATGGCAACTAGCAGTAGCTTAACAAGTTGTCCAAAGTCTCCTAAGGAAAAACTAAACCATGCTGTTTCTGTATTTAAAGTACAAAACGAATTGAATACAAGACACTTACTTTACTTCATCAATGAACAACTAAATATTCAGATAACTTTAGTTTTAAAGTATTTACCTTGACCTGCCAATAAGTGTGAGAAATTTTCTATATCATACAACACCACTTTTTTGCCATGACTCAACAAACTTCCTAAAGTCTGTTGACAAAATGCTGTTTCTGCATCCTAAGTTTAATTGAAAGAACATTGCTCGAGAATATTTTTGTATTTCAGACAACTTTTCAGTTATGTTCCATATATGCTCGAGAATATTCATATTTAGTGGTCTATTTAGTCAAATCATTCTAAAGAAGGGGTATCCAGAATATTCTAATTCAAATCAATGCCGAAAAACTTTTGATTCCCTTAATACCGATATATGAATCATTTGAATTGTGTGAATTGATGCGAAAAATTAAATTAACTGTTGTTTGCCATTCACTTTCACTTTTAATCTGACAAGATGACAAAGTCCATAGATATATAATATTTCCATAAACGTCTATCGTAGCTTTTGTTGTTATTATATTTTAAACACTGTTGCTTGTTTCTTTTTTAACAATGATTACTCTTTTGCGGGATATCTGTTCTCTTCAGGTGGGTACAGCAGATCAATGCACTGTTTCCGATGGGAGACAATGTCTAAAATTATATACTCTCAGTACACTTTTGTCACTCCGAATCCACATGATGTTTGATGCTATGGATAGTGGAATGAAGAAATTAAAACAATTTTCTAAAATGGAATATTTATGTGTCTAGTTTTTTAACTGTTATTCCTTGTTGAAATTCTGTTAATTCTCGTCATTCAGTTAAAATTACGTAACCTATTTACAAATAAATGCTCTGATGACTTACAGTTTAAGAATATATTCTTTATGCTTTTTAATTTATAATTTATATATATATATATATATATATATATATATATATATATATATATAGTATAAATTAAAAATAAATGTCCGATAGAAATTAAAAGTACATTTGTTTCCAATTCATTCTTTCGTCATCCCTTAAGAAATGTTGATGTAATGAATAATATTTGTAATGTATTTGTAATTAATAATGTATGCATCTTAAAATATTTATTTAATTCTCTAAATTAAGATTTTAAAAAATTATTTTTTTGTTAAACTCTTGTATTAAAATTTTATCTCCCTATTCGATAAAAATATGTCTATGAGTATATGTTAATATGAAAATAAACTAATATTTGTTATAGCAAGAAAAAGTTTACTTAGTAAACACATTTTCATCAAGAAAGAGTGATTCAAGTTAACTAAGAATTTTATTTTTTATTTTGAATGTAATTAATAGTTTCTTTCTTGATTATTAGATTTATGTCCTTTGAAAAAAAAACATCTCTTTGGGGATAAAATAAAAACTTACAAAATAACATCTATGGAAATCAACTTTTGAAATGAAACAATAAATGTAGTTAAAAATCAAATCTTATAAGATTCACCAAATACCATAAGAAGTTGTTTTTCTTCTAGGACTGACCTACTAAGAGTAAATGAGACTGATAAGGATAAATGATAACTGATAAGTACCTTTATTTAATATTTATAGGAATTTTTTAAATAATGGACAATATATGAAATCAGGTGAGATATAAATTAAAAACTGATGATTGTTATTTTTTTGTGTGCATTATTGTATACATTTTTAGTATGAATGAAAATTACATATTTTGGAAATTATTATATTTCTTTAAGGTAAGCATTTTAAATGTTTTTTCTTGCTTAGTAAAATGAAATTAGCATTAGAGATCAACTATTTTGTAAGCTCTTCTCTAGTAAGTAGTTAATATTCAACAAGTGTTCTAATGAATGGTAAGAAAATATAATTATTTTTTGTAAATCACGATTCATTTTCGTTGTTGAATTCAATATATACATACAATATATATACATATATATATATACATATATATATACATATATATATATATATATATATATATATATATATATATATATAAATATAAATGTCAAAATGTATATATATATATATATATATATATATATATATATATATATATATATATATATATATATATATATATATATATATATAAGAACCTTCACATGTCTTGAGAGAGAGAGAGAAAAAGAAAACCTTTCTCTATATAGTTCCATTTGGAATTTTTCCTTATTATATGCTGACTTAAATCAAACTGCATTTTAAATATAATTTTTGTCTAAAACACTGACTGGTTATAAAAATCGTTAAAAAATATATATCTAATTTTATTTTTGAGAAACTATTATTCTCGTTGCTAAAATGTTTCTTCTATATTTTTACCTATTCATTTTGTGATTGAAGATACTGATCAAATGAAGACTCAAAAATGGTTACCTTAAAGCATTGCATTGACTGAGGGAAAACTTTTTATAACTGTAAGCAATATCTGCATAAACAAAATAACAGTATTTGGATTGTATCGAAGTCTTAAATCGATAGATTTCAGCATGGTTAAAACAATTTTGTGAATTATTACACAAATAATTTTGTGAATTATTTTACCAGAAATTAATTCCTTCCAAAGTTTAGACGTTATTACTAAATCTCGAGTATTTTTCTTGTATATTTGTTAACTCTGAATGTGAAATTAATGGAAAAAGAGGGTTATAGGAAGGCCAGAACTGAATTGGCTTATTATTCTATCGCTATGTTTAGACATGAATGTTTGATCGAGATCTATTGCTTCAAGTGGATTCCGAACCACTATAAATAACGAATCATGGCGTGAACTTCAAATCGATATACTGTCGAACTGAATACCTAAGGACTGACCAACTATATTTAAATATTAACTAGAAAGTTCTATGGGTTAAATCTCAATTAGAAAAATAAAGCATCACAGTCCTACAAAATACAGAATTTTTTCACTAAGCATGAAAAACAATCAAATTTTAGAACTTGTTCTGCATTTTATATGGGATTCAGAATGGGTATCTAAAAACTTACATTCTCTTGATCTTACTGAAGCATATTCGAGAGGAAAAATTGCACTTCATCTTAAAGTATACCTATGAGGGAAGTTCATGTGCAAAATTTTCACTATGCGCTAGAATAAATGGATAAAGCTTTAACGCAAAAATGATAGAAATTCCTCTATTTCTTCAATAGAGACCTCTGGCAAGGGTAAAAATTTATCTATAAAAAGAAAAGAAGGATTGTATTGAGAAAAACGCTTATAATTTTACATATTTCAGAACATAATGACCTGTACAAGAACTGTATATAATAAAAATTATCATTTATATTACATTTATTTACAGATTTTTATGTATCTCTCTTCCCATGAATTTATATCACAAAGTATAGTCATTCTTGAGAAATATTCGATTAATATATTCTTATATTCAAACTATATACATTCAGGCTTTCTTTTTTTTTTACTTTTGTTAAAATCTACTATCAGATCTTTTAGGAATATTTTTTTGTAATTTTAGGAAATTTGAAAATGTAATGATCAGATTTTATTAAAAAATTATAAGTTAAAACTCTGTGCATTCTTAAGTTCTTGTATTCTTGTAATTCTGTATTCATTCTTGAAATTCTTAATAAAAATATAATAAAAGGTCCCCAGTAATGAATTTGACTTTAATTAATTACATGATTGTGTATTAAAGATTACGATTCTTCAAAATGATTTAGTATATATACTGTTGCCTGAAGTTCTTCAAAAATGTATTTTTAAATACAAATTTTTTTTGAAATTGAACATTAATTTTGAATACTTAAAGCACATCAACTGATCATACCAGTTGAAAAGAGTGACATAAATAGCAAGTAAAATCGAACCTAGACAACCTTTAATAATTAATCATATGGTTTCATGACTACATATACACAAAAATAGAAATATGGAGTCCGAAATAAGCAAACAGAAATGAATCGCATTATACTCTTTAAATATGCATTAATTGTTATTGCTCTTTGAATTCCGACAAATTTCATTGAAACTAATTCACAATCAACTAATTGAAATATTGGTGTGCAGAAATTCTGAGCAGAATGGATTAAAAAATGTATTGCCTCTGAGCAATAATAAATTTGATGAGTAAAACATGGGTTGGGCAGTGGGAGATATTTTTTTTTTTTTTTACTTTCTTTTATTGAACGTGGGGTTGATTTATATAAACCGGTTCGGGCCCAGGTTCGTGGTATAAATTCATACGCCTGTCACATTGATAAGATTTGTGTGCAACACGAGTTAGCAATTGAGTTATTTAGCTGAACTATTTTACTTAAACTTCAGTGTATAAGGTGGCAATTATAGTGCATCGTAAATCGCAGCGGCTTCTTTATATTTTATCGATTGCTTGTTTTCAAAAGGGTTTTTTTTTTCTTTTCGTTTCGCTAAAGTAAAATTTATCGATGAAAGATTGTAATCTTAGTATTTACGATATTTTCGAGAATGCATTTTGCAACAAATTTTCTGGTGAAATCGATTTGTAGAATAAATTGTAACTTTTGTGATTTATTTCGCTGGAATATTCACACAGCTAAGTATTTATGTGTGAAAAAATACTAATTAAAAACTTTTAAATAAAAAAAAATGTTTTTAAAACGAATGGAGTTCGTAAAAAAATATATTTATATCGGATTTAAAAATTCAAATAGTTGTAATTTAGTAACTGAAGTATATTTGTAATCATTTAAAATTTTGGCGTAAAATTGTATATATATATATATCGATTCAATAAATATCTTGTTTCATTATTTGAGTCAATTAAATAAAATATTTTTTATCGAGTTTATTTTTGTATTTAAACTGAAAAATTATATCTAAGTTAAGAAAGTAGAAGAATAACTTATGATTATTGATTACTACCCTTAAAAAAGCATTTTAAAGAAGATTTACGTTTTATCAAAGTATATGCTAACTTATAATAAATATTTTGATAAATTCTAACTTTCTTATATATATACTTTTTCTAATTTGAATCTAGTGTAAAATAATCCTAAGCTATTCACAAGTTTTAAAATATTTAATTTTAGCAAATATTTTGATAAATTATAAATGCCTTAATATGAAATAAAGAAACAAATCACATATTTTGTTTAATTTTAGAATTTTTCTTTTTTTGTTTTTTATATATAAAATTATTAAAAAAAAAAAATAAACCTTTTTCTCAAGTCAAACGAGAAAAATAATGTATTTTCTTTCTTAAAAATTTCTCATGCTTTTTGAAAAGGAAAGAATACATATTTTCAAAAGAAAAATCTTGCTTTAAAATAATTTCCAGTAAATTATCGCTTGCCACTTAATTAAACTGAGTTTATATCATAAATATTCAGCAGTTTTTTTTTCATAACTACAAATATGAATATAACGCGATAATTTATTCTGTAGAAAAATAATTGGAATAAAAGTTGAATAGGTTATTGTACTTAAACTTTTGTAATAATATGTGGTATTATATATAAATATATATATATATAATTGGATCTTCATTATTTAATTTAGAGAAAAGTATATCTTATGTAAAATATAGTGCTATAAATTAACTGAAAGCATAAATGAACTACCATTTCTCTCCATCCAGTCTAATTTTCTTTAAGATACGAGATCATAAGTATTGTCGTGTCATAATTTTTCTTCATCGCTATATTTTTCATAGTTAGGCAATTCTTCCTTATATATATATTATTCTAACTTAAATTAAGCTTGCAATAAAAATTGAATACATTACTGTGTCAAGTGTCAGAGCATAACAGTCTTTATAATAGGACATAATAGCTTTTCAGTCCATAATAGTGATATGGCACACTTTCACTTACTTATAATCTATACAAAATTCGTTAGTTTGTTTTATTTTGTGTAAAGAATTACTAAATCTTTATCTTAATCTAACAATCATTGTGTGACGTCATTGGTTTCTTTTATTCTAACATTGTATCTTACTTTATTTTGCTTTTATTAAATTTTCTTAAATAGGTTTCAAGAAAAAAAAACTGATTATTTTTTGTTACTTTTGTGGTTTTTGAATTACTTTTAGTGAGTTTAGTGAAATTATTTTTAGCAAGCTTTGATATAAATATAAAATATATGAATTCAAGTTTATATATAGCATAAAATACAGTACCAGTTTCTATAAACGAAAATAATATAAGTAAAGTACAAAAAGACCATGATTGTATTATTCAAAATCATTTGGTTTATTGCTTTTCCACAAAATGATATTTAGAATTTTTATAAGTTGTTACACAAATATGTATGTTTAAACAAGTAACTTTGGATAAACTAAAATGGATGATTAACAATTAGTTGATTGATAAGAACCGTTAAAAATTCTTTTGTATACATTTATAAACAATGATACTCATATTTGATTCTCATATTAACTGGAATTTGTATACTTGAGGAAAATAACTATCAATATTTTTACCTAAATTATCTTTTGAATTATAATTACAAAAAGTAGTTCCTTTTCGTTTGCAAATTCTTCTTACTTCATTTCACGCAAAAAGATAAAACGTAGAAGTACACGAAGAAATGTTTGTGGGAAAACTGGTATTAAGACATCTGCAGAGACGGGTTTATTTCCCCTTTTTGGTTTCTAATATATTGATACAAATTTATCTTATTTCTTCTTTTGTAAACACGTAAAGGGGGGAGAACTTCCTTTTGGAATTCAGACGACAGTTTATTTTCCAAAAGTAAATTTGAATCCATAAGCATTATTGTGTATTACATTTACAAACCCCATTTGTGTAGGGGTAAATTGGTAGGCGGTTGTAATGTAGTTCAACCACCTTCATTTACCATGCTCTTCTAGCTTCTTAAATCATTAGTCTTCTGTAAACGCGTAGTGTAGGCTTCATTTTAGAATAAAATTAGATGCATGACGTAAGCTATGACGTGCACTCTATGCTCTCACATTGAATTAAATTGCCTGTACCTTGTTTTGCGGTTATACATTTACTGGAACCAGTACCTATTTAGGCGACAGAGTATTTTGCTAATATATGTAAAGGCACCGTGTATTATGGAAGTGCTGTAAATAAATTTAAGGAGAGGGCTTATCGTAACATTTTTCAAAATTCAAAGTCCTTGATAACAAAAATGCGCATTACGACTTTCTTATTCGTGAACACATTTTATATAAATAGTATGTATGTCTTTTAATTTTAGGAATCCTAAATTACACCTCCAATTGTTTTATAAATAATTTTAAAGTTGTTTATCTTGAAGAGTTTTTTTTTTCTCTTTACATATATATAGTCGCTCAGAATTCGTATATAGTCGTATTACACATATATATAGATAGTCGTTTAGAAGGAGCATGAGAGTTAAATATTTGTAGGGCTTAATAACCTACCAATTTAATACCAAAAGGTAAAATCGGCTCAGATTTTGACCTTGTCATATGACGACGGCTCAAAATTAGGTGGTATTTGAGACACACAGAACATAAGAACTAATGACTGGAATTTTTATCCACTTTTTTTCATTTGTTACTCTTTTAAAAGAAATCAGAATGATTGAAACTCTTTTTTTAATAAAACTATATGGTAAAATGTATATAAATATAGTGAAATGATAAAAAAAAATGCAAATGGTTTATTAGAAATTATGCATTAGAAGCTGAAAACTCTTTTTGGCGAAAAATTCATGTTTGCAGCTATATTTGTGACATTTTTATTTATGAAGGCAATATTGGCTCTTCAAAGGTCATAAAACGTACAAAAGTTTGAAAACCAATGTACCAGGAGAACAAATGGATTATAATCCAGCAAAATAAATAATAGATTTTAGGAAAAGCTTTATTTGAAGCCAAATTTGAGAATTTCATGTACATTTTTATGTATTTTTATTTACATTTTTATGTGGATCATTGTAATTAGAAATAGCAACTGAGTTTTTTTTTTTTTTTGGTATAAAATATAACAAATTACCATTTGGAAGTTTTGATGAATAATTACTTTTGAATAAAATTAGTCAATATTTGATTCCACGATGTTTCAATTCAAAATTAACAAGTAAAATTAAAAAAAAATTTGAAATTTTGATTTCAAATAATGTCAAGAATTGGGTTTTAAATATTCTTATTATATCGAGCAATTATATTTTTGGCAGCTCATATTTTTCGTCCTTCAGACAAAATCTTTCTCTGATCTTTATTTGCTAAATTGAAATTTCGAGAAATTCAGTCTGACTTTATCATTTTTATCAAAAATTGATGACAACTAGATTACATAGTTCGGCCAATACTTAATAAAAAATATAATTTCTCACCCGGGGATAATAAGATGGCGGAATAAAAATATCTTAGTTAATTTTTTCATGAGCTGATTTATCGCTGTGTTTTTTTTTACATTCAATTTCAACCGCTCGGACTACACATTAAGCTGCAACTTAAGCAGAATTAAGTGAAAGGTGTCCTTCGATAAACACACAAGCTCCTCGGTGATTTGTGTGCGAGTCCACCTGACACGAGATCTTAGCAAAGAACCATTAAGCTAATGCAAATATTTGGGAGAGCCTTCTCACAATTTGAATAATTTCCGTATCTGGGGCGATAATTAGAGATCATTTCGCAACGAAGAAATGAAAGAAATTCTGTTGTGTTACTGGACAATCGAGAAGCGTTAAATTATATTTTCAGTTGGTTGTGTAATCTCTCTCATAAATGTACTGAATATCAGAATAAATTTACTTGAAGCTGATTAACTTGAACTGTGTTTTGGGTAAAGGATATTAAAACTGTATATAAACTACAATATTTCGTATTTTAGGGCTCAAGTGGTAATAAAGGAAAATAAAAGTGTCTATTATAGTTTTTCATTAATATTTTGAAAGTTCCCACAGATCTATATAGCACAAAAGTCTATTAGTGACACTTTGGAAATTCATTTTAAGATAAGCATGGCAATAATCCTTTACTATTTATCAGAGATAAACTTTTGAGTTCTATATTAAGGTTCCATTTTTCATCCTACCGTTCTCATATTGTAAGCTGTGAATTTTTAATTTGCATAGGCTATTTTAACAGCATGAGCTTTTGTTGTGTATGAGTTACAAAAGGAACGTAAAATGTTTTCTTAAATCTATCATTTATAACTGACTATATAGATTAAGCACCCTCTATTTGTTTGCGTGTTTTATGCGCTTATCGATACCATTTATGATAAAAATGTAGCTAAGGTTTTACTAGGCTCTAAATGCCGCTATAATAGTATCCTGTATTTGTGTATGAAACTGTGTAATGACTTTTTAAAACTATTATTTCATGTGTGAATTTTTAAGTAATAAATTTTAGTTTTGACGTGAAATTTCAATAGCTGTGAAATTTGTATCAGATATTTTATTGGAATTTTTTCATAATTTCAATAATTTTTCCTTGAATCAGTGTTTTAGTGGTGTTGCAATTTTAATGATTAATGTGTAAAAACAGGATATTTTCAATTCTTATATAATTTTGAGCAATATGTAAGTATTGACGTGGTTTTTAAATGAACCTCTCGTTAAATTCTTTGAATTTTATCGTTTTCTTATTATGTTTATATAGAGAGTTAAATTTATATATGGGTTTTAAAAACAGAACTTTTCATATTATAATAATTCTGTTAATTTATCTCATAATTCTTTCTCGACAACTGCTATTTTTCAGAGTGAACTATCGTATGAAAAAAGTGCAATAACTTATTCTCAATTGAATCATTACAACATTTTAACATAAAAAGAATATTTTTAGTATGGAATGAGTTTTTCACCCAAAAAAATATCGATATACAGAAAATTTCAACTAAGTAGGAAACAAATATAAAAAATCTCTCTCTTTAATAAATTTTAACTTATTTTTTCTTTCCTCACAAATTGTACAACGTCATTAAGTATTCCAATAACCTTTCAAGGATCATAATCTTCGATTCATTCAATGAACTTTTAAGGTTGTTGAACATTCTCGTTATGACCTTTGAATGCCAACTTTCTCCAGTAGCTGGTGTACTTTCTGTTTCACGCTTAAAGACTAACATTCGATGCTCCTTTAAGCGAAGTTACTTTGTCAATACGAAATTCAACCTTGTCCACTTCTGAATGACGACCCTTGCATTGGGTGCGCCTAAAAAGGTATGAAAAGGTAGACGAGAGCGATTTTTCGGGCCCTTGACCATTTTCTTTTCAGAGAACAAAAGCTGTAGAATGATTTTTGTATTACATAATTTCTCAAATAACCTCGACATAAGAGAGTTCCACTATGGTTTTTAGAATATTTATCTCGGCCATACTAGCATCTTAGAGAACGAACCAAACCATTTCTGCGTATTTAACCTTGATTTTTTATTTGATTTCACATAGTTAACGTGATACACGCACATTTCAAGATTAACATTACAAAATAAAAAAAACATATTCATCACAAATTAATTTTAGTTTATACTAAACACACATTTTTGTATGCGAAGCCTGTTCCATTTTATAATTTACATTATTGTTATTTTCGTTGTATTTAAAATTTTGTTCTGTTAGTTGCATTGATATTTTTTGTCATAGTTACTTTATGCTGATGCTTGAAATGTATTCGCAATAATCTACATATTAAAGCTAGTGTTAGTTTTTTCTGACAATAAACCATAAACATTATTATAATCAGCTGTTATTACATAAACTGTATACAAAGTCTACATTTGTTAAAGTCATTATATAATTTAAATTATAAACATTTATTTTAGAAATTGAAAAGCGCGTTTTCAATTTTTCGTAGCATACAGATTTTGTTCCCACAAATTTAATTTAATCAGAAATTTAAACTGTATAAATGAAGTGGAACACTGTACTTAAATTGATAAGTAAATATACCACCTGAAAAATCTTTCCTTTCAGGCTCAAATAATAGAATGGGTTTACATTTTTAATTTGATAATAAGTTTTATAGTAAAATATAGTGTGAATATATTCTAATCTCGCATATTGTAGAGATTCAGAAATATATAAAATTGGTTATGTGATACTTCTCTTACTTTTTGAAAGTACTTCTCTAATTCTTTGAAAGAAGGTATACGATACAGATAATTTCCAAGTGTAATAAGATGCATTTTAAACACTTATTATTGACACGGTAGCAAAATCATGTTGTTGCCCTCTGTTAAATTAAAAATTCAATTTAATATTATACACCAATAAGTTTTACTTTAACTACAGATACTAAATTATGTATTAAACGTCTATATATTCAATTATATTGCGTTCCCCTAAAACTATTTTTGTTAAAATTTGATTCACAATATTTGGGTCTATTCTGCGTAAATTTTAACTTATTTCAACGGAGAATTAATTTTATTTTAATCAATTAAATGTTTTAATGTATTAACATCTAGTTAAAGTATATTTAACTAATCATATAAAATTCGTTGTGTTCAACGAAATTGGCATTTCATGATTTTTCGATTGAGTATTTGAAAGTTCAAATTAGAGGAACGAGACGCTAGGATTTAAATTTATCAATTCCATTATTTTGTCTATTGAATGAAGTTGAATTTTTACTCTTAAAACTGACAATTGAAATTATATGCAAGTAGTACAAACTGTTTAGAATAAAAAAAAAATTTCAAATTTGAAGTTCCTAAATCAAAACGGCATTTGTATCGAAAATTTTAAAAGCATTTCATTCTTTCTTTTATGTTTAAGAATAGAATTTTGTTCCGTAGTTTGATTGTTGTTTTAAAATATTGTTATTTAAAAAATCGCAAATACGGAAAACGCTCGCAAATCGCAATACTACCCATTTATCAAAGTAGAATAGTCATTTTTTTTATTTTTTTACTATGGTAATTCGAATCCTGAATAGTTACGCTTTCGTTAGAAAAGATTGCACAGGTTGTAATTGAATAATATAATATAAAATTTGCTGTGTGAATTCTGTCAGTTATGGCAAGGTATGCGGTTTGTGAGCTTAAGGCATGTTGAAGTGGGATGAAAAGGCTTGAAGGTTATTTGTGGTAAGGCACAATTATGCAAGAGTAGTAACTATTAAGTAATTGTATAATTTGTGATTACTATGCTACAAGGTCTCTTTTTCAAAACTTCCTTAAAATATCATATTTTTTGGTAAGTAACTCATGCATTATGAATAGATTCCATGCATTTAGTAAAGGTCTGTTGTCACAAATACTAAACATGGGCTATCAAGTGTCTTCATATATTTCTAAATAATAAAGGAACAGGGAGTTATTCAAAGTTATGTAAATCGTTCCTCCTAATATGCTTGGTATTTCTATTTTAATTCAAAGCATTCCTGCTCCTTAAACGTTGTCCCAACTTAAAGGATTCTTATTTTAATTTCCTTTATAAAGGTACAAAAGCTTCCTAAAAAATCAGTTTTATTGAAGAATTAAAAAACAAAAAGAACCTGTGACCCAAAATATAGGCGAGAATTGGATACAGATTCCCAAAAGATGGAAACTGCTCTTTTCAATCAAATTTTTTATATTTTTTATTCAATATTACATTTACTTTTTTTGGATCTCATGTCTGTATGAACTGTATCAAGTGTTTTAAAATATAATTAGTCAACCTTGGTTTAAATATTCAAAAAAAGAAAAAAAATCGTCATTTTTTTAAGTGTTTGAAATTTGTCTCCAATAGTGTGCCAGAAGTTTTGGTTATCTTTATCTTTGATGGTTCATTAAAAGAAGAGTTTAATGAATGGTTAGGTATCTTTAATGTCTTGCAGTGGGTTAAAATATTTTCATACCATTAACCCAAAACATAGTTTTGAAAACCAAACATAGTAAATTAAAGTAAAGTAGCTCCTTTCAACTCCACTGTTTATATGGTTTCTCATCGTAAAAAATCCTGTTGCCATATCTAATATGCTATGGAGTAATACTCAAATTTATTACTTAAAAGTTTAAGGTAAGGCTCACTATTCTTATAAGAACGTTGATTTAAGATTATGTTTAATCTTCAATCGATTGTTTGATTAAGACAAAATATAGTCTTAAATCAAATGATTAACTGATTTAAGACCATATTTATCGAAATATTTTTATTTATTCAGATCTCTTATTTGAGGGTTTTTTTTTTTTTACTATTCTTATCATATATTTTTTTACTATTCTTATTTTTTTACTATTCTTATCATATATTTTCTTTATAGACATTATTAATTTCTTTTATAAAACTGGAGTTCATTTTAAAAAAATGTTTCATTGCAATAATATTAACAATATTCACACAAGAATTTTATTTGAATATTAATATTTACATAAACATCATTAAATTTAAAAGAGCCTGGTTAGCCATGTTAATATATTATAATCCGATTTTCAAAAAATGAAATAATATTCAAGATATTTAACAAGACGAAAAACGCAGTATATTTTCAAATATTTCTTAAAAACATATATTTAAAAAAATGTTTTTAACATTTTTATAAATATGTGAGTTTTTATCAAGCTATATATATATATATATATATATATATATATATATATATATATATATATATATATATATATATATATATATATATATATATATATATATATATATATATATTCTTTGTACTATGGAAGAGCTTCCTAAGCAAAGCAACTATTTTTATTTTGGATTAAATTTTTATATTTAAATTCTTTTACTCTCTAACGCATTTCTTAGAAACTTTAACAATTTTGGTTTCAATTTGCCACCTAATGATAACTTTTTTCTCACCAGAACAAGGCAAACTGCTTTTATATTTTAAAGTGAATGCGCTGAACACTACGAATATGCATGACAGAGGCAGGAATCGGACTCATGAATTGCTGTACTAGAGCACTGACCACTCATCCACGAAATCGCTTTTTAAGAATAACTGTATGAATTCTTTTTACAGTGAAAATTTAAATATAAAAATGAGGTCTGAGTAAATTAAATCGTTGAAAGTCAATCTGAATGCTATTTAACTCAAGTGAAACAGATATTAGTAAGCAAATTCAAAAGAGTTTTAAAATATGTTCTATTTTTTTGAATATAATTTTAAACACATTACCGTGCTATTTAAGATAAAATTATGTATTTTCTAAGATTTTAAATTAGAAGCTACCGTCATTATTATGTTTAAATGAAAATATAGTTAGGTTTTTGATAGTTTTCTTTTATCTTTTTTGGAATAAGCATGAAACATTGTAAGACAATTAGACAAAATACATACTAAAAATTAGAAGGAAAAATTGCAACTGAATTTCGAAGACGCTAGCATACAGTGATCAAAAATATTTCATTGTGAGAAGATTAATTTAAGGCCTCGATCTCTTAAGTTATTTTACGAGGAAAGAGTTAATCTCAGCACAGAGACGGCAATATATATTATGTAAGCGATTGAAGAAGAATATAAGGAACAAAATAATTTTTACATAAAAATTTACATAAATTTGCATAAAATTTTACACAAAAATTGTGTATTCATTTGTCTTTTTTAAAAAAACGAGTCGTTCATAATTAATCTAATTTATTGCACTTTACAACACAATCATGAAAAAGGAAGCATATTTATGTTAAGTCCTTCACAAAACATGAAATAAATAAAAGGAAAAGTTTATTGATAGGAAAGCTCTGTTTAAGAAGTACTTTAAAGATATAAAATACATAAAAAGAAATATATACAGCATTCATTTTATTTAAGGCTGTGTGACATTTTTCTCCTTAAATTGCAAATTTATGTTAAAACTTTTATCTATTCTAACATAAATGAATGTGATTATATTTTTTATTGAAGAAAATTTTAAAAAACTCGAGTGTTAAAAGCAATTCGTAAGTAAAATAGACAAATATGCATCTTTGTTAGAGTTTGCATTTAAAGACCACTATTCGATGCATTTTCAATGTACAGCAGTATTACAAATGTGCTATACAAATTTCTTTAAACACTCGCTTTTTATTTAGTTTCATAAAATTCTAAAATTCTCGAAAATTTTTGTTCATATATGTTTAAAAGAGGAGCGTTTAATTCAACAACATTGGAATAATCAACTTTTAAGATATCAATTTTTAGCATTGTATTGAATTTTGGGTATTAACTCACCTTAGACTTTATAATAGTATCAAAGACGTAATAGAACTCTGGTGATAAATAACGAGGATGACAGCTGGCGCTTTTTTTTAATCACACATTGTGCAGTTTTTCCTGCCATGATCGTAATTAATACTTTAATAATTGCTTGAATTTATTAAGCTTGAACACATATAAATCAAATGAAATATTTTATAAATAAATCGGCAATGCATAAAACAAAATATTCAATTGCTTTAGAATTCATTGTTTCCCATTGATTTCACATGATTCAGTAAGAACGAATTTTCCGCAACGCAAAATATAATTAGAAGAAAACAGAGCATTAAATTTACTAATAACTGTTAAGAATATAAAAAGAGATTAATTAAAACATAATAAACATATAATTAGACAAAAAATTTAGTTTGAAAGATTTCACTGAAAATGTATATTAATTGAATTAATTCTTAATATACTTATTAGATGTTGATGAAAAATTAAAAATTAGTTAATAATTTTTTTTTGTGATGCGCTTATAAAAACATTAGAATATCATTTTTAAATCAGGAATCATATTTTAAAATAATCTAATCAGAAGATTTTAAAATAATCGAAAAGGGAAAATAAGTAATAAAAATTACATTATTGTCTAATCTCTATAAATGTTGTTTTATTTATAGTAATTGAAAAATGGTTGAAAGTTTTAGATTCTTTTAGGTTTTGATAATTCCTGATGTCACTCTTATCCATATTTTGGATTTAAATCGTTTTAGGTTTTAATAAAAAAGTTGGAATTTGATTTGTAAGCTCTTTAAGCATCTTTATTTATGTAAAAGTAGTAATCAATTTACATAAATAAAGATGCTTAAAGAGTGAAAGTAAAAGAAAATTAAAATTAAAAAATTGTCCTTTGTTAATATAAAAATATTGTTTAATAATATAAAAATATTATATTAGTAACCAATAAACATAAATCTAACGCATATGATGCGTAAACTAGGAATCCTAATTCATGCAAATCAAAGTATTTCAAAATAACTATAACCCAATGAAAGAAAAACTCTGAAAAATTTTTGTCTATTAATCTATGAATATTATTTTATTAACGTTTTCAAGCTGTGAATAGAAACCGAAACTAAAGTAAAAATTTGACGAGAAACCTATTTTAATGCTGCTAAAAAAAACATGAATTTTATATAAACTAAAATTTATATTAAAAATAATAGAATATATATTATCGTTTATTTAATTTACAAGTTTTATTTTATTTATCGTTTTTAATTTAATACATTATCGCTATTAATTTCTATTTATAAATTATGTTATTTTTTTTATAAAAACGTGGTATAATTAATTTATGAATAAAAATTAAAAACTATGCTGCAAATTTAACGATAAACCTTCTGTTTGAAATTCTGATAAAAAAAAAAATACTCGAATATGATTTTTAAACTAAAAATCATAATTAATGCACGCTCGAGACGTTTTAAATAATCGTGGTGCCTACTGAAAGTGAAAGAAAAAAAAAGTAGAATATATAGACTTCTGCTAATCTATAAATATCATATTAGTATGCAAACATATTACTCTGCTTGTGATAAATGCGAATTACCGAAGAGAGCACATTAATTCTCGTCTGGCCATATATGGGGAGAATCTTTTTTAATAGAAGCCGGGCCAAGGACAAAGCCCCATTTACTTGTAAGGTAAAGAGCAAGAAGACGGACAGCTCACCACCGTATAACCTTGAAAAATCACACTCACCCTTAGAACCGTGGATCTCGAGGGTGATGACGTGATAAAATCGTAGTTACACACGTTCGCTAAGTGGATTTTCCTTCGGCGAACACCTGAATGATCAGGGGTTGATGGAGAAAGAGCGAGGATGAGCCACTTCATCACTATCTGTCAGGTGTGTTTCAGATTCTCTTAAAAAATCAATCCCAACTTTTCGCTGTTTTATTTATTTATTTTTATTAATGCTGTCCTAAATTTTCTGAAATTTGATTTTAAATATTAATTTCTGAAGATATTTTAATTTTTTGAAATCATTTTCAATAGTGCTTAACATTAAAAAAAAGTGCATTTGATATTAAAAGTTCTAAATCTCAAAAGAAATAGGAATGATCGAAAAACTGTTTTGATAAATCGATAACAAAATAAATAAAATTTAAAATCTCAAATAAAAATATAACTATAAATTTAAACATTTCATTGCATGTGACAGCAAGATCACTACAAATTTGAAGTCGTCTTCAAAATAATTGAATCCTCATATCAAATGTAAGGTAAAAATTGTTGTGAAAATTGAAATTATTTAGTGAAAATATCATAAAATTGTCTTTAATATATTTTAATAACAGAAAATGCTAATTTTGTTTTATCTAAGTCGTTTTTTGAAATATTAAGTTTGAAAAAAGGAATAAAAAATTACAGTCAGATAAATGTGGGAATGTGAAGGTAAACTTCTTTCCTCTTGTGCCAACGAGTTTAACTGGCTCATTATTTAAGTGAATCATCAAATTAGCCCTTTGATTTAATTCACATGGACGAGAGTCAAAATATCAGTTTATGTCTTATTATTGCCCGCGGTCCATTCTATTTATTTTAGTTGCAGTTAAACCATAGTTTTATTTGATGGTGATTCCGCTTGTCAAAAAGTATTGACTTAAAAACCCGCCAAAATAAATATACAGTAATAGCTGTAGAGTGGGTGTTACAGTAATTCCCTGTTGTGATAAGTTAAGTTAGTGCGAAAATGATGGGCACATCTAAGAAATTTCACTACAAAGATAAAATGTGTGATGGGTATATGATACTATAGTGATATGAAAGTATCGAGAGTGCTTAAATAGTTTGTTACTTACTAGTTATTTTTTTGTCCGCAAGGGGGATGATTCGACCCAGATTTTGAGATTAAAAAGGAATTTTGATTGAGAATCGACAACGATAGGGTATAAACTGAAAACTAAAATTATTCGGACAACAGCTTTGCCTTGGAATATTTGATAATTGTGAAATGGGCCTTCTAAATGCCACCGTTTTAAGCTGGACTGAATAATACATCATTTGAAAAGTAGTTGCTTGGTAGATATTGTTGAAAAGAGTACGTTTTTTTCCTTAAGTATATTATGAAACAGTCTATTCCTGATATCGAAGCTCCTTAATACAAATTTGTCACTTAATTTTATTTCTATTGTTTTAGACCAGAAAGCAAGATATACTTCTTCTTTGGCATGCGCTAAGAAAATATTTCCAAAATATTGACCCTTTCAATAAACTATTTAAAAAGTTACATATATATGTGTAATTGCATCTGATATTAATAATGTACATCGTTTAATGATTCATAATTTATGCTTATTTCGATTGGATTCCGCTTGATTGATTTCAAAATACACTACTGGCCATTAAAATTGCTACACCAAGAAGGCGACATGCTACAGACGTGAAATTTATACGAAAGGAAGAAGGTGCTGTGATATGCAAATGATTAGCTTTTCAGCGCATTCAGACAAAGCAGGCGCCAGTAGCGACACCTACATTGTGTTTAAATGAGGAAATAGTTCAGCCGGTTCCTCATATACAACTTGCATTTGAACGTTGTTGCCTGGTGAAAAGTTGTTGTGATGCCCCGTGTAAGAAGGAGAAATGCGTACCAGCACGTTTCTGACTTTGATAAAGTTCGAATTATAGCGTACCGGGATTGCGGATTATCTTATCGCAGTATTGCTGCTCGCGTCGGTCGAGATCCAATGACTGTTAGCAGAATATGGAATAGATGGGTTCAGGACGGTAATACGGAACGCCATGCGGGATCTCAACGGCCACCTATCACTAGCAGCCGAGAAGACAGGCATATTATCCGCATGGCCGTAATGGATCGTGCAACCACGTCACGAGCCGTGAGTCAAGAAACGGGGTCGTTTGGAAGACAACAAGTGTCTGCACGAACAGTTCGACGACGTTTGCAGTAGCATGGACTCTCATCTCGGAGACCATGGCTGCGTCATAGACAAGAGCGCCTTCAATGGTGTGGTCATCGACGAACCTGGGCGCACGAATGGCGAGACGTTATCTTTTCAGATGAATCCAGGTTCTGTGTACAGCATCATGATGGTCGCATCCGTGTTTGGCGGCATCGTGTTGAACGCACACTGGCAACGTGCATTCGTCATCGTCATACTGGCCCATCACCTGGCGTGATGGGATGGGGTGCCATTGGATACACGTCTCGGTCACCTCTTGTTCTCATTAACGGTGCTTTAAACAGTGCACGTTACATTTCTGGTGTGTTACGACCCGTGGCTCTACTCTTTATTCGAGCCCTGCGAAACCCTACATTTCAGCAGGACCGCATGTTGCCTGTATTGTACGGACCTTCCTTGATACGGAACATGTTCGGCTGTTGTCCTGGCCAGCACGTTCTCCAGATCTTTCACCAATAGAAAATGTCTGGTCAATGGTTGTCGAGCGACTGGCTCGTCACCAAACGCCAGTCACTACGGTTGATGAACTGTGGCATCGTGTTGAAGATGCATGGGCATCTGTACCTGTACATGCAATCCAGTCACTGTTTGACTCAATGCCCAGGCGTATAACTGCTGTTATTACTGCCAGAGGTGGTTGTTCTGTGTACTGATTTCTCAGGATCTATCCAGCCAAATTTTTTGAAAATTTAATCACTTGTTATATTTCTAGTATAATATATTTGTCCAATAAATATCATTTTGTTATCTGCATTTCTTCCTAGTGTAGCAATTTTAATGGCCAGTAGTGTATATTTCTGATCGAAAAAGTCATTATATTTAACTAGTATATTGTTAAAAAGAATTCCGTCTTATTCAATTTATCAAATAATTTTTAAATTACATGTAAATAATGATTATAATTCTTATTTATTACTCAATGATGTTTGAAATTTCGATTGATGTCTTTTTTTTAATTTTGGAAAATTCCTGTTTGTTTTGAGATTTATTTACACCACTTTTTAGAATTCTACTTTCAGATTTAAATTATCCTGAAAAGATAAGAAAATTTTGAAACCAAAATATTCTTATAAATTTTAATAAAACAATAAAACTATAGAACAGGTTATGAAGCCATTTTATATGCTGTTTATAACTGTTTTATTTCATCAAGAGAAAAAGGCATATTTTTTTTCGTCATTTTATGACTATCATGTCTTTATCAATAATTTATGTTCATATTGTGTAATAAATTTGATATAGAATATAAGATTAAAATGTCTTTAAAATCTTATATTCTATATCACATTTTTTTAAACTATCAACATTTTATAATCTTTTTACCTTAATGAAAGTAATTGTAGAATAATTAATTTACAATTTTTTTTACATTCAATATTTAGAATTAATTGTTAAATTTTATGTTCATTAAAAGAAATAAATTTGAAAGATTTACGTACAATATCAAAATTGTGTACCAATTTAAAAATATGTTAAAGTTTGCGAAAAGTATCTATTCTTGATATTGGTTATTTCATAAGGGTTATTTAATTTCAAAGATATTGATTATCATTTGTGTAATACCTAATCTAAGTGATTTTAATAATAACAATTCACACCCGTCTTATACACCATAAAAAATAGGAGTTTTAATTTCATATATACCAGAACATTTATATGTAGTTTCTATTTTTTACTAAAATATTTTCATACAAAGTAAGCTAGAGTTAAAATTTAAAAAGCAAATTTTAAATTCTGAATGAAAATTCTAAAGTTTTTATTTATTTTGAAAGAAAAAACTTTACTAGTCATAACATTTAAAATTTCAGATTTTTGTTAAGGAAACATTTAGAACACTAATACTTTATGGGTTAGCAGTTTTAACTATAAAAAAAACCTTGTAATCTCTTACTTTGATTTATTCAACGATTTTAAATTATCAAAAATGGTATTGTCCCATAAATCGATGAAAGTTTGGAATTCCTAAAGTGAAGGTTTTACAGTTTATAGTAAACATTTTTTGTGCACATTTCCACACATATTTTGTATTATTTATGAATCAAGACCTTTAAGGTCATTCAAAAATGAAGTTATTCAGCCATCTAAAAACAAATATGTCGTAAAAAATTTCAGAATAAGAAAAAGTTCTACTTTAACCAATTTAACTTAAAAAATATCCGAAAAATTCTTAACTTCAACATGATAGCCTTTTTAAAATTTATATTTTTATAAGAAGAATGAAACATGGGAATATTTAGATATCGTAAGAGAAGGTGTGATTTGATGTTTACATTTTTCTATAAATGTCTACTAACATTTTAAGCATAGATTTTCAGTTAATTACAACCATATTATATTTCTATTCAGAGAAAATTATCATTATCTTGCAAATAGTAGAGGAAGCATTTTCCCCCCTTTATTTGCTGCAAATAACTTAAGGAAAGTTCAGTAAATATCGGACATTTTAAAGTATGGCATTTGAAACATGACTTTTCCTTTTTAAGCACAAAGGCAATTTTTTTCAAAATATCGTAAATACATTTATTGGTTAATACAAGTAGAAAGTGCATTTAAAAACATCATTAAGCATTTTTTTCTAGAATTTCAATATTTTGTAATACTTCTACGAGCATTTGTGATACACAAATTCAAAAGCACCCTATATTTTTGATATAGATAAACCTCTTCGTTGAACTGCTTGTTTTTATAATATGATTTCCTGAAACTAAAATAATTTTTATATTTTTTTATTTGTCTTAGACATATTCGGATCCAATATATTGTTAGCTTTCGTAAATATTATGACATGAAAATACAGAACAAAAATATAATACCAAAGAGTAAATAAATCATCCGTTAAAATAGTATATCGACAGCCATTGCTGTATTTTAAAAATTAGCTATCTTATTTCGCAAAAGCTTATGTTTATTGAATGAAAGTAAAACGGATAAACCCTGAAAAACACAGCATCTCTTTCTCTATTAACTGAACTTTGTAGAGCTGGATTAACACGGGACAATACTTTCACAACAGGAGAGAACCTTTTTGAGTGACTCGGGGGGAAAAAGTTGTTTTTAATGATATTTAATAGCCTTTTAAAGTCGTTGAGTTGCGCAATTGTTTAGAAGGGTGCTGCACATTTCCATTGATGGCAACAACCGTAAAGAGAACATGCTATACTATTATCATGTTTACATGGAAACTGTTACAGGGTTAAATTTCTTTTCATCGGAGAGAAAAGGAGAGGACGAGTCCTTAAAAGGGTGCAGAGAATAATCTTTGGTTTGTGGTTTGAGAGAATTACCGGCTATCGTTTTTCAAAGAGTAAGCCGTAAGGTTTGAAGTCTTGTCATTTTAATATGTGCATGCATTAAGAAACGTTCAAAATGATTTGACTATGGTTCTTGTAATTAATATAAATTGTGCAAAAATATGATTGTAATCTCTTTTCATCTCCTCAATATATTATAAATCTATCCTATATATATATATATATATATATATATATATATATATATATATATATATATATATATATATATATATATGTATATATGTATGTATATATGTATGTATATATATATATATATATATATATATATATATATATATATATATATATATATATATATATATATATATATATATATATATATATATATAAACGAGGTTGAACTTAAAGGTTTCTAAAATATCTTGAGCATTTTGTACTCTCTGTAAATTCTATTAAATGCTTTGAATAAGGATTTGCATAAAAAAAATATGCATTTTCAGACAAAAACTATCCGAAGAAAGCATTCTTTGAAACAGAATTCTTATGAATTATAAATACGAGGGAAAATATTGATAGATAGAAAAAGAGCAGATCATTTATTATACACATGCAGCTTATACATCAATTTAATGAATCTAATAATCATTAATTAATTTTATACACTAAATATTGAGAATTAAATTTTTTAGTAATAAAATATAAATAATCAAGAATGGATGAATTTAATTTTAAAAATGATTGTCTTAGAAACAAATATATACATAAATATTATTAATTCAAATTTATTTTATAATTATAATGCAACGCACAAATACATAACAATAACTAAAATAATTAATTTTCATTTTAATTTTTGCGTGAGTTTATACTATGGAAAAATTTAATGTCCTATGCATTACATGAATTATTCTTTAAACAAGTTCACAATAATTATGTTGTTGACTATTTATGTTGTTCATTCTACATTTTGAAAGATAGATTTATCATAATATAATTTTAAGGGTCCTCCTATTACGCGACATTTTTGAAAAAGTTCTAATCATTTAATTTAAAATAAAAATAGCCGACCTTATTGTGATTTATACCAATATAAATTTATAATTATAATTTTAAGTATTTAACACATTTAATATACCTTAAATCTTTTCATTTGTATGAATAGAATTAAAATTCTTTTGTAAAAATTGACTGCGAACGATATTTTTCACGGATTCATTTTACTTGAAGAATTTAATAAAAATTATCAAAATTTATATATTAACATATATGAAGCTTTTGTTAAATTTAGCTGAGTTATCGAAAGTATTTTACTCATGCAAAATGGATTGTTCCTCAGTAGTTAGAAATGTCATAAAGATTTGACTTAGAAAAAATTTTTGTGACAATTATTGGCTTCTTAAGTACATAATTATTACTAAGAAATACATGAGGAACCAATATTATAATGCAATTTGTGGTTTAGTAATTATTTGCAAAAAACATTCCATTAAATGAACGTTTAAAATTGAAAATGTCGATTTATTACGAAGTCTCACAATTTCTAAGCAGGAAAGAAAATTAGAGTACATTCTTTAATATTAAATCTGTATTAAAATACTACTGAAAGCTACAAAGTATGGAAAGAAAGTAAAGAATTCAATGACTGTTAAGTTCTCACGCTTATAGCCGATATCAATATTAGGAAAAAATAAAGAATTATTATTAAATATCATATATTTTCGTAGAAAAGTGTGTATTAAAATTAAATAACGTATAATTAGAGTTCTCATTTGAAAATTAATTGTTGTTTTTTTCAACCAATCCAATACGAAATATAGTTCAATAACATATTTATGAACTGTTTTATAAATTTTCATCGTTTACCATTTTAAAACTTCAACAGCAATATTTAATAAAGTTCACCAGTAAATGCATATTAAATTCAACGTACGCACTATAGCACGTAAGAATTTTTCATGTGTAACCAACGAAATTTTCTCTATGGCAAGTTATTCCAGCAAGTATTCAAGCTATCTACTTACATGTGTTCTCGTAATGAACTTCAAAGAATTCATGATTCAAAACAACGTTCATATTAAATATGATTTTGAGGTAAATGTTCTTGGAATTATAAATTGAACGTACATTTCTTATTCCTCAAAATGTAGGAAACTTAATAATTACCCTCTGACGAAGGACTAGAATAATCGTTAACCAACTGAGATCAATCAAACTCAGTTGTTTTGCTTCGAGAGTTTTTTCATTTCATTGAAGTCCATTTTAGATAGCCTATTTTTGCAGACTAAAATCATTAAACGCTAACAATTACCTCCTAGTTTCGATCCACAGCCAATTTCAATAGATAATTGTCACTTTAGGATCTAACGAGTTTGTCACCTGAACTCTCCTTTTTATACTACTAGAGAGGGACATCGGGAATTATAAAATATTAAACATACATTGAATTCTTTAGAAAGAAAATTTTTGTCTGGTTCGGGAGCATCAAATCAAATAACTTGAGAACGTAAGAAAATATCTGTCTCGTCTTGCTCATCGCGCTGTTTGTAATGTTGGTGTCTCTTGCCCATGTACGAGATGTTAGCCTCTAGCCCAGATCATTAATTTAACTGATACAAATTTTATTTCATACTTTAATGTATGTACATAAATGTAGAACATTACGCTTTAAAACCAGATAATTAAAATATATAACTACTATATAGCACATTTAATATATAGAATTACAGTACGTTTCGCTCTTTTACTGATAAAATCAGTCAAATAGCCTGGATTCCTTATGATACTTTTGCTTACTGACAGCATATTTAAACTGTGGCCTGTACACTCTAAGACCAAGTATTTATTTTATGTAAGAAAATGAAAAATAGCAGAGTAATAATTTTTTCCAAGATTCGTAAAAAATCCAGACTACTATTTTAAATCATTTTTTGGGTGATCTTTTGATAAGATGCACACATATACCGAGACACTAACCTGATACGTATCAAAATTTATTTGTTTGTTTATATGCCTTTCTCATATATATTATTTTGAGAAACATTTTTGCTTGGATAATAATTTTTTTTTCTTAACCAGTCTTAACAATCTTGTTTAGTATTTATGTAAATAAAAAAAAATGTTTTTTGTGGTTTATTTGTTAATTAAATTGCAATAAATCTTCTAGTACATTAATTTATTTGCTGTAAATATACCCTACTGTCGCATGGAAACTATTAAAATCGGTAGAAGCCGTTACGAAGTCCCTTTCTTCTGCAATTAAAACTACGGAATGAAAGAAAAATGAGTAAATCATCTTACCTAAAATAGCTATCGAAATTATGCATACCATATAAAAATTACGGAGGTAATTAGGTCTGAATGATTGTGACTCTTGTTTCCAAGGTAATATCTTTGAAAGTTGTCATTACCTTTTCGTTGTAATGAGAGTTTTGCTGTTTGCAAATGTTTTTTTTTCTTCCGTTTCTTAATAGCAATGAAATCGAGCCTTTAACCTTCCATTTTGTAAACATACAATTAATCATTTCAATGTAGTCATCACTAAAAGTTACTCAATCCCCGTGTGAAATCAATGAAATGAGTTTCTATAATAGCTTTATTAAAAATAAATAGATATGTAAAATTTGTACGATAATTTTTACTAACGAAGATTAATATAAGCGCAACGCTGCTGTTCTCAGTCATCTATGTTTTAAGCAGGAATCAAACCTACAGACTGTTAAATTGAAGCCATTTAGCTAAAATGTAATCTATTACATTTACTACTTGTAGTATTTCCCAACAAATTTAGCAAAATTAACAATAATACCATTTTTTTTATCTGAATTCAAATTTTTGACATCAATAACTTGACATTGTAATTGACATTCAGAAAAATTGTGCCATTCAAAATAAAATCTGGTCCCTAAGAATTACTAAACTGATGTGTTCAAATTCATTTAACTGATTTTTACCTAACCAAACTCTAACGATTGGTTAATTGCAAGAGAACCAATTATAAACTGCAAGAATTTACGAAAATTAACTTAATCGACCTTTAACACTGACTACGAATTATTAACGTCAATTAATTAAGAATTTGTTAAAATCCTAGTTGTGTCATTAACGATTTATTAAAGTGAAATTAATTGATCGTTAGTGCTAAGCAAAGCTATATGAAATTCGCCGTAAAGGTAAAGCACGACACAGACAAACTGCGAAGAAAACAAACTTTTATTCTTTATCAAATTAATTCTTTTCCTATATTTCCTATTTACACCACTTTTTTATTCTATATCAACAAACTCGAGTATTTTTTTCATACTTCATTTGTCGCTTGAATTTTTTCATCATTCATTTGTCACAGGAATGTTACAGAATCGGAAGGAAACTTATGACGGAGCGTTTGGAATTTTTTCTCGACACATAAATAAAATAACAAGATTGGTGCGTTCAAAAAGGAATAAATGTTCCAAAAAAATTATAATAATAAAACGTGTTTCTTAGTAACTTGTCTTAATTTACTTCGGGAAATAAATAAATTCTCCTGTTGGGCGCACAATTTGTGGCCATTTTTCACAAGATACCGGAAGAATTTTCGCTGGTAAACGATGATTTAAATGATGGAGTTTCTCTTAGTGATGCAATATGTCTGATTAAATTATCGTTTTCAGATTATAATTGTCGGGAGGGATTATTCATAAGCTATTGCTTGCAAATGTTAGGGTTTGGGTGTATCTATGACATATGATGTCGTTAATTGATGTTATTTTGGAATTATGGTAAAATAACTCGTGTTTATTGATTTTTTTAAAAAAAATTGTGTGCCACGGAATCCTAAAGGAATTTTTACAATTTAATACATGAACTATATAAAATAAACTGTTGTTAATTTGAGATAAAATTGATAAAAATCATAATGTAAAATACTCATTTTATATACTTATAGGAAAAAAAAATAAAACAAAAATTAAACAGAATAAATATAAGAACTCATGATTGAAATTAAACAAAGATATAGTGTAAATGTTACAAACAAAAAAATTTAAATAAAAGGGAAATATTTATATAAAATTTAGCCTAACTTCTCAAGATTATAACAATAATATTTACTTCATATTTTGTTTATCATATATGGCAACCCGTAATATTACAGCAGTTAAAAAGACTTGAAAGAACTTACAATGAAAAAAATAATAGAATCATTGAAGAAATATTTCATTTTATTATTCATGATTGAGAAAAATAGTACAGTAAAAAAGTCACGTTTGATACGACATAATTTTCAATAAGCGATTAGAAACATATTTTCAAAGTTTTTACTCATATTCAAAAGACGATATCAAAGTTGAGGCATACATTTTCATGATGAAACTTTCACATCATACTTGTGAATTTTATAAGAATAATAATCATTAAGTTTATTATTGGAACGATATTTAATTATTATCTTTAAGAAGCAGATTTAAAAATAATAGCTTAGAATATTTTTTAGTTTATTTTATAAAGGCAATGTTCATGACCGTAACTATACAATGTATTTTAGACCGGAAACAGTTCATGATCATAACCTCATTAATGTTTAAAATAAGAAGAGAAATTAGGAGTTAAATTATATGCGGTCTATAAGCTAATTTTTAATTGATGGACTTTTATTCAGATTTTTTAATTTCTATAAATATGAGAGAAATTATCTGATCTAGAATGAATTAAGTTCTTCACCTTATCCAAATATTATGCATATATATTAAGAATTTATCATATAGCACTTCTAGTTATTCTATCCTTATTTCATAATTGGACCCCTAAAATTGGTTTGGACTTTTTATAACATAATTGGACTTTTTATAACCCCTAAAAATATTATTTTACTGTACAATGCTCTTACTAAAAATTATAACTCATACTAATAAAATAATATAATTACAGGTGCATTATATATGTCAAAAAAGATAGTTCCAACTTTTCATGCGAAGTTTTTTTACATTTTTAATCGCATTTATTTGAATAAATGTATTTGTGTCAATAGTAATTAAATATATAAATATTCAAATACGTTAAATATAAATTATTAAGTGAGTTATAATAGTGGCCATATAAAAACTGTAACAATTAATAACAAACAATATTTCTACCATACAGTTAAATGAGTTTAAAAAATGCACAAATATCTTTTTTATAATTTCGCATCGGAACTACTTTAATATTTAATATAATTCATGTATCTTACTGTATATTAAAATAAATTAAGTTTATACTGTATTATGAGATACACAATAAATAGACGTAACTAAGTATAATATAGATTTTTTTCCCTTTTCCTTTTTTTAAGTTTTTAAGTTATTAAACAAAGATCTTAATCAATGGTCTTAAGAAAATCTTAATGAATGGTCATTTTAATATAATTACATTTTCTAATAATTATATTTCTTAATTTATACTATAAATGGTTAGTTAAAAGTATTAGTTAATTTATTCATAATACGGTTTAAATAATAATCTTAAATTGTCCAATTGGTAAAAGTGTTCTTCTTGGGACCAGATGATAATGCTTTGAATTTTCATGGTGACAAATGTAAAGATTGAGTAAAGATCTTAAATGTGTAGTGATCTTTAACTAGTTATGATAATAAATTATGATCTTAACGATTTGTAATATTAATTATTTTTCATGTTTAGTATTCCTGATATTAAATAGCCTGGACGACCATTATTGTAAAAGTGAAAGTTATATAACTTAAGTCATGATACTAATTAGTAGTGAATGATGTTAATTTCTTGACTTTATTTATGTGGAATTTTTGATGAAGTGTGAACAATTTATTTATTGGCTTCGCCGCAGAAACGGGTTTCAAAATAAATTTTCATTTTAAAACCTGCCTTTTGCCGCCCATCTTGTCTAATGGTCAGCGTGCCTGATTGCGGATAGGGAGGTCCTGGGTTCGAATCCCGGTTCGGGCATGGATGTAATTTTTCTCTATATATCTTGTCTTTGTCCTTTCCTTGTATGAATGGGTTGTGAATGACTGCCTACCCTATAAACGGGTGACTATGGCATGCGTGTACTGAGGAAGTCGGACTCCACATCTAAATATGATTCAGTTGGAAAAGTGGAGCTGTGCACTATATAATGCCAGCCTGTCTGGCACACGACAACAACGACCACAACAAACCTGCCTTATTGACTTGCTGCTAAGCCCTTTTAAGTAGCTTTAAAAACATTACAATTTATAAGCACCATCAAGATATTTTCATTGTGAATCAGATTTTCTCTAACACAATTCAACACTCGAGCATAACTTTAGAACTATACTTTCTTAGATTACCAATTTTTAGAAGAATAAATCAAAAGTTCGAGCAAATCGATCAGTCAAAGCATTGTTTTCATAACAACTGAATCGTTAATGATGTCAACCAGAAGAACGGTCTTCATAATTCTATAATGAACACCTTAGTGTCAAGTTATTCAAGTTTGAGAAGGAGTGTCATGCTGGGTTGTATTGCAAAATTTCTGAAGAAGGAAATTAAACAAGGTCGTACCAAATATATTTAAATGCTTTCCTCTTTCAGAAAAAAGAAAACGCCTTGTGTGTGTGTGTGTTCAACAATTCTTTCATTTTTAATTCTTCTACAATAAAAAGTGGCAATTAATGCTCGTTGAATTATTATTTCCATATTTTATTAATTCATAACACACTTAAAGCATTTTTCGAGGCTATGCACAGTAAGGCGATGCATTAAGTTAGAATATTTCAGGTTATTAACAAAAGCATGACCATCATGCAGCAAAATCAGACTGCATGAAATTATTACATGCAACGCACAAGCTTTAAAAGTACACTGCAATTTGTCTTTATGCGGACACTTGAAAGCCAATTACTAACTTATTTTTGAATGCGAGAAAATTAGGAAAGGGATAAATTAAAATAAATAACATGTTTTAACTTAATAAACATTGAAGCTTTCTTTATACTCTAATTGAACATGTGTGCGTGTGATTTATGTTATATTGCATGTGAGTGATTTATATTTTTAAACTGCTTCTTCGCTCAAAGAGTTACATAAATAATTATTATCTATCTAAGTGAATACATATATACACCGACCGGTGGCTGAGTAGTTAGCGCTCCTGACTTCTAAGCTGTGAGTCCCGGGTTCAAATCCCGGTATGGGTTTGGATGTTACTTTCTCTGTTCCCTCTATGTTTCTCCGTCTTTTCTTCTGTGATGATGTATGAATGTGGCCCAACCTATAAACGGGTTTGTGGTGGTATGGCGCGGGCAAAGCTACTCGTCTCCGTGACTTGGTTCACAGGTGCCCGCTGGGTAACGAACAATGAGTAGCAGCTTCTGGCCTTGTTGTGGCATAGGGTTCGTCACCCAAGTGCCCGCCGTTGGAATATATATATATATATATATATATATATATATATATATATATATATATATATGTATATGACTAGCATGTAGATATACATATGTGTATGTATATATACAAATATTGTTGTCTAGTCTTCAACTCAGTTGGTCGTAGGTTCGATGCCGACCTCAAGTATGTATATTTGCAATGACTCGAAACAGATCAGTCGAATTCATCCTCCGTTTTCAAAAAAGTAACCATAGGGTAAAATATCAATCAAAGAATCAACCCTATATCTACGTACATATGAGTGCATGCATGTACACATAAATACACCTATGCATTTGAATATGGCCAATGTCATATTACATGTCCGAGTCGTTTGCGAAAATTCCAGGGCAAGATAAACGAAAGAGCACACCCTCGTGAATGTTCTACAGAAATAATTCAAGACGTCATCCATTTCGTAATATTGTCATGCGCATCGGCAATCTCCATAATTTAATTCTGATTTCTGTAATTTACTCGAAACGCGATATCGCTTACCTTTTTTTTTTTAATTAAAGCGAAAATAAACGATGAAATCCAATCGAAAATTTAATCGAACACTTCACTCGATTATTGAGTCTCATACTTAGAAGAATTTCAATTGCTTTCCATGTAGGCAAAAAAAAAAAAAAAAAAAAAACAGAAACCAATCGCTTTTCGAAGGTTAAAAAAACGTTTCATTTCATCGATCGTCCAAAAGTTTGAATGATGAATGGCCAGGTGCGCGAATGTTTGGAGGAGTGTTTATCCTAGCATGCGCAACGCCGAATTTCAAGGCAAATTTATTCAGCAAAGTTGACATTCATTCGGAATATCTAATATTTTGTGCTGTTTAACCTTGATAGTGCTTAGGTGACAATGTATTCATGTTGTTGTTGAGAATTCGGAAGACATTTATTGCAGACATAAAAGTGACTAATGTGTGAAAATCGATAAACTATCTACGTTCCAGAGAATACATACATGCGGGATTCTATAAAATTCTTTGAGTTCAGCAATGCCTAAAAGGATAAATTAAATAATTTTTAAATTATTATAACGCATTAAAAATAGACTTTCTGTTTAAATTTTGAGATAGCATTATCGTCCGAATTTATATAATTATGTGACGCATAATTAAAGTTATAAATATTACTTACACATTTTTTAGTCGTGGTATTAAGAAGTATTTATATATCTCATGGCAGTGAATTGCTTTCGGGAATTTAGGAATCACATTAATGAACATTTAAAGAAATGCTTGGTATATTTTAAAATCAAATTTGAATGATGAGTTTTTCTTATTGAAACTATAATACACTAGCGGAGGGGTATTAGATTATAAATGTTTAGGGGTGTGATCTATGTAACAGGGTCTAATATTGATCGCAATTTATACCTTTATAACTAACCAAGACTACACTGAATGAGTAACGCTCTGATCTTCAATTCAGTAGTTTATGTGTTCGATTCCCATTTCATTTGTAGATGTTTTAATGATTTGGATTCTTTTCTAAACTGCTAGTTAACAGTCGAATCAGTCTTTTTCTTGCAAAAATTGACATCAGTGGGACAAGCCAAACTGACGAAAAACCTACTGAAAATACGATTTTAATTTCTATGGGACAGCGAAATCGTTAACCAAAATACTGATCTCAACAAATATGGCAAGGAATGAATGGGTTAGCTTGAAACCCATAAATGCTTAAACAATTATTCAGATAGTTTTATAACCAAATGAATAAACCGTATATCCAAATGTATATTAAGCACCAATTACTTTTTTTTTATTTCAAAAAAAAAAAAGAAAATCAACTGTGTCTTCTTTTATCAAAATCTTTCAGAAGAAACTATATATTTAGATTTTCTTTTGAATCTATTGCTAATGAAAGACATATTCTCTTTATATAAAAATAAAAGTTTCAAGATTATCAAATATTAATGCTTTTAATCAATAACCTGATTTCAAATAATATTAATGTGTTATGATCAATTATTTCTATTAGTAATTAATATTTATAATTATTAATAGGTATTTAGATTGTAGGTACTCAGTGAAATTATTAAATTTATCTGTATTTTAATTCATATTTAGCTTTACTTAATATCGAAATTAGTTTAATCTTTCGAACGTGTATCTGGAAGTCTCTAATTGCCTTTTTCCTTTTTGTGTGCAGAGGCAACACATTTGCATATCAATTATTTCCATATTAGCTACGCTGCCAACGCAACGTTAATTTACTTTGAGCGCATTTTGACAGTATACTATCATTTTCTTGATTTTTCTTTTCTTCATGTTATTCAGTAAAATATTAACTTCTATCTGCAATTTCTATATTTCAGCTTTATTAATTGTACGTTTTAAACACATCTGAACATCAATAACAGCTGTGAAGAAAATAATATTAACGTAGAGCATCAATTGCTTCGAAAAATTATTACCAGCTCTAGCTTGATTTAGACATTTGCTGATCAAATAGATTTACCATGTTCTATTTGTAAATATTAACCTAATATTATATAGAAAAGACACGCTAATTTTACAATTAGGATATTATTTTATAATAATTTTAGTATATATATATATATATATATATATATATATATATATATATATATATATATATATTGTGCTTAAGGTGGAAATCATCAAACTAAAAGGCAGAGCGCTAACAATTTAACTACCGTTTTGATTAAGATGTTGATGGTCTGGAACAAAAGCGACATGCTCCTTTCGGAATGCACATTTCAGAAGAAAGTTCTTTCAATATATGACCCTCCATCCGCCAGTACATTCACATTGTTAGTACATTCAGGCTAAGAGAATCAATGTGATATACCCGTTAAACTATTGTATAGTTTAATAATTTATTTGAATGAAAGTTCGGATAAGAGTGTGCCAGAACTGGAGTCGACGTCATCATTATAATTCAAAACTATGAAGCTGTTGTCTGTCATTAATATTAGGTCTAGATTTTATTGGTAATTTTTCTACCGGAGGTACTTAAAAATGCTCTGCCATTGTGCTTTATTTTAGCCAAAATTTGCACGCGCGTGTATCAGCTTAACATACGTAGTAATAAACCTAATTTCTTTTTACTGAACTTGTGTTTATTATGTTTAACATAAAAAATGTGATACTCTATAAAGGATACTTTCTAATTGCTAATATGAATAATTGAAAATTATCTTTTTATAAATGAGCTCTGTTTTTGCATATGATTTATAAATGTTTAAATGTTTGCATTTTCACGAGTGGTGCCACTGCTAATATTGGTATCTAAATTACTTATTATAATTAATATAATCTTACTTAATTATTAATAACTTTACATGATTATAATATATCTGGTAACATTTCATTCATAAATTACTGTGGTTGTATACATTCCACAATGATGAATCTTGGAAATTATTATCACATATATTACATTTAACAGCTATTTTATTCAATACCTCATTTTATGAGTTAGTTATTAATCATTTATTATGCACCTCGTATTTAGAAAATATGCAGGATTCCTGTTTAAAACTTTTAATAAAACTTAGAAATACAAAAGAAACTGGACTTGTGAACAATTGGAAAGTGAAATAATTTGGAATAAATGTTTTAAATTTGGTAATTAATATTATTATTTTTATCTAAAACTAATTTCATAGTGCAATAATAATTTTATAAAAATGTTATAACTAACATTTCCTTACAGTGATATATAATTATAATTTATTCCGAAAATGAAAACACATTCAAACACATTCTTATAGTCACAAAGTTAATAATGAAGTGTACATTTTGTGACTTCAATGACTATCTAGAAAAATTTTTTATATATAATAACTTCCCAGATTTTTTTTATTTATAATAACTTCACAGAAAAGATTCAAATCCCGGAAAATAGAAACTTAATTTGAAAAGAGAATTTTTGTGGATGTTTTGTTAAATTACAAATCGTAAAAAATCTATATATATCAATGTGTAAATCTCTAACGTTGTTATAGTGCTTTCTTATACACTCATATATTCTTATTTAAATAACGTAATCAGTGTAAGAAAATTTGCTTCAAATTTTACGTAATTGTGAATATTCCCTCTCAATATTAAATTGCACCAAAAATTATTCTCTATAAGTATTTAGCTTAATATTATTAGGTAAATTTTAGTCAGTTTTCTATCATTGCAAAAAAAGGTATGAAAAATAGTTTTCAATATATATCACTACTTAAATTTTCGGGCTAGGTAAAATATTTGATTTCATACAAAAAAAAAAATCTTTTTTTGATATATATTTTTTCTGTTTTGCCTTAAAGTGTAGAGATTCCTCGACTTTCCGGCTTCTGAATAGAGATTTGTTGTTTTACAGTCGGTTAAAAAATTGTTATCTGATGTTCCTGTCGTTTACTGTTCTCAACAGAAAAATATATTTTTCCGAATCATTTCCTTATAAAATGGTAAATATTTATAATGAATAAAAAATTTACTAACGTAAAATACATTTATCATTAAATTTACACGGATCGAATTTCACATTAATATTTCACAAAATAAAATATTTGTCTGGCAAATACTTTGATATTATCTATTTCGTAAGCCAAAAAAATTGTTTTCTTAGAGAATATTTAAATTTTTCTTCACTTTGATTTATATATATAGTTATTATTTTCAGCACTACATTCAAATTGGTCTTCATTATTTGGAAAAATCATAGGTATTTCATACTAATATTTAACGTATAAAATATGTAAATTCTAATCTAACTAAGAAAATCAATAAACTTAAATTTTTTTGGTAAATAAAAAAAAAATCGTTAGGAGTTATAAGTGGATTGATAGCTCTTTTTAAATGGTATGAAAATTATTTTTGAAACACTTTGAAAACTTTATGTTTTACCATATTAAATACTTCATATCTATTGTTCAACATTTTCGTTTGTTGTTGTTCTCGTGTGACAGCTAGGCTGGCAAATTGGGGTGCGCTGCTCCACTTTTCCAGCTGAACCGTATTTGGTGTGGAGTCCGACTTCTTCAGTACACACACATGCCAGAGGGACCCGTTTATAGGGTAGGCAACCATTCACACCTCATGTTTACAGCAGGAAAGGACAAAGACAGGATAGATAGAGAGAAAAAGTACATCCATGCCCAAACCGGGATTCGAACCCAGGACCTCCCTATCCGTAGTCAGACACGCTAACCACTAGACAAGTTGACCGGTAATATTTTCACTTAAACACCTGGAATAAATAATTATTTATGTAGAATTGAGAAAATTGATGGAGATAGAAAATTCTAAGATTCTATCATTTTTGTTAAATCTAAATTGAACAATAAAGGATGTGCTTTTCATTAATTTGCCTATCATTTGTATACTTCGGTTTTTAGTTTTTAAAGCTGTCAATTAAACTGTTTTTTATTTAGTTTTTTCTTTTTCTCAACATTTGAAAATTTTATAACTTTTGCATAATTATCAATTTTTTCGTCGTACTTCAATAATGATATCCATGACTGTATATAGTATCATTAAAAGTTAAAATGTTTTTTTAGATTTTCATATTATGCACAATTTTAGTTCATAGAATTTATTTGTTTTTAATCTTTGCTCGTTTAATTTTTTACTTAAATCATCAGAGTAAGAACACAACTTAGAAGAATTAAAAATTTCTTTTAAATTAATCTATTAAAATATGCTGCAATAATTTCGGTTGGGAAATAAGTGACACTAATAGCAAAAGTCGTTAAATGTTAATATATTAATCATCTTCAGTTGACGTATTTAGGTATCAGATAACATCAACTTTATTAAGATGTTTTTTTTCTGATTTTCCACACTACTTTCCTTTAAAAAAAAATCTAGTGGCTGCATTTGCGAACCACATGTAGAATAGTGCTAGCTGATAAAATCAAATACGTCGAAAAGTAATGGAAAATCAGTGGAATTTTAATAAATCTTCCACAATAACTAATTAAGTTTGTTATCCTAATTAAGAAGTCTAGCTTATCGATCCATCATTACACTTTGAGTCTCGATACAGTCTCAATTAGTGGGATAAGTTCCGGCAAGATCAGGTCAGTGGGGGAAAAAATCAATGAGATCCTGTTGAATCAGCAATATTTGAAGTCCAATTATACGGGTTATTTGTGAAGGATTTTACTGAAAGAAAGTATATTCTGGTGAACACGTGTTAAAAGTCTGGAAAAACAAATTTAAGTATACAAACTCCACATAACAAATAATTTGATACTCGTTTGCGTCATTGCATTACTTTTTCAGCTGTTTATTTTTGTTTCTTCATAGTCAATAAATGCAGTCAGTTGTATATCAATTAATCTTAAGGAAAGACAAAATGACGAGGTTGACATTTGTTCTGGCACACCCCAACGTTTCCAATAATTCCAAAGTGTATAGTGTCTACAGTATGTTCAAACATTTCTTAAATCCATCCCATAAAAAATTAAGAACGGAAATGAAAAATTTTAACTATGCACATTTGAATTAGATTTTTTTGGATTTAGCGTACTTTCTAGAACGAATAAAATAATCATCAAAATATCTTCTGTAAATTTGTGTTTGGAATGTTTGCCAAACAGCTGTTTGAATGTGAGGAATGTCCTAGTGGTGTTCTAAATGTTGAATAAAGAGCGATCCTGGTACACTGCACTTTTTAGGTTCAACTTCAACTAGCAAATCTAAGAGATGAATATGGGTGGAAAAGGGAATAGAAAAACATGAGGATTCCTTAGAAGCCATATATTATGAGGCACACACTTTGCACACGCTTTCCTTTTCTTTATGATTTCCTCCAAGTTCTAATAAATAATGCTTTTAGTGATATTTGCCATGCTCTCCAAAGGACTATCCGAAGAACAACTATCATTCTTTCAAAAATGTCACTCACTTTCATGATTTCTTGGACGATTAGTGTGTTTATCATTTTCCTGGCTCTCCCTTTCATTTTTAAACCTCTTATCCTAACCAATAACAGCTTGCAGCTTAGCTCTTCACTTCTGTAAACTTGTTTCAATATGTTGATACCTGTTTTCCTAATCTTGAAATAGAATATTATGTTCGCTATTGTTGAACAGTAACACAACATCTGCTAAAAGCTGTCCGCCATACAAAGTATCGCAATGTTAAGATTTCTATTAAATTTTATCACAAAACAGATGATCATTCTGCCAATTACTCTTCAGAGCATATTTTGATATCGAAAGAGGGAATTGAATTACTATTCTACTCGCAACCATTGCCATCAATCTTCCTAAAAAGATTTGTTTAATCAATATCTTCCTAGAAAGATCTGTTTATGATATTAAACCATATAAAAATTCTTCTCTACAGAACAAACTTGAAATACTTATAAACATTACTGTGATAAACTCTTAACTTCTTTTTAGAAGGAAAATTGAATAGTTGATGCCTGTCGTTTGTCGTTAATAACGTGAATTATTTTTTATTTTATTTCACAACTTGTCAGTGATATAATAAATATGCATAAATAAATAGTATAAATATTTTGGCACCAAATTTCCTCTTTATGAAATCATTAGTAAAAATTCGAATTTTTTAAAATTTGGAAACCTGAAATCTTCAGGGATTAATAAAAAATTTATTTTTCTCAGCTTTTAATTTTTGCTTTTCCCCTATATTAATGCAAAGACATAACTTCCTTGAACACAGTAATAAAAGAGAGTACATAATTTTAATTTTCTAAAAAAAGGGACATAAACAAATGTAAGGAAAAATTTTAAGTATACCTATAAATTCGCTAATTTAATAGGTGGGGACACACTTTTCCATTTTCAACTATAAGAGGAAGAAGAAATGACATTTATTAAAAAAGATGGGGGGAAAGAAGATTCACAATAAACAAAATGATGTTTTTCTGGCAATTATTTCAAAATTAGTTTTACGAAAACTTTTATGCAAACAAAATAAATACGTTTGACTTGAATATAAAATAAAAAGCTTGATTTTATTTGCTTATATAAAACTAGAAGGTACACTTTCCTGTTTTACTACATTGTTCGATTTTCTGTAAGATGCAAAACTTACTTCTCCAAGTTATTTTCAGATTTTCAAAACGATGCGCCATCAAGGTGTCAGATTCTTTTAATACCGTCGATTTTGGTATGTAATTTTAAAACTAATAGCTTTAACTAATGATTTAATTAGCAAATTACCTGAATTAATAATATATAAAATGATTTTAAATAAGTTGGTGAGTCATTAAGATTTGATTGAATAAAGTTAACGAGAGAGAGAGACTTTATTTAATTTGATTTTTCTGCACCGTTGCATCATATAAACTAATATCTGATGAAGAAACATTCATGAGAAAAATAGATAACGCAGTAATTATATCTTGGGGCTTAAATTTAATTTGTTCAAAAAGCAATTTATTAAAAGTAGTACTGTAGAAGCTTGTTGCGCAATACTAAACTTTTTTTTTAAAGAAATCTTTAATTTGTATGTTTATAATTCCTTTTATGATAATTTTTAATTGAAATATTATCGACTGATAGTTAAATTTAAGAAAGCTCTAAATCGTATAAAACTATTTGTATATATATTTTTTAATTTGTATAATTGCTTTTATTTACAGAGAGATACATTGATCTCATACCTTTTAATTCCTTAGAAATAAAATTTAATTTCAGTATGACTGTTACTGTGAAATAAACTATTTTAATTTAAAATGTTGGCAATAATAAAATACATTTTTTATCCCAAATTAGCTTTTTACAGATTTAAATATTGCTTGATTATTTAAATCTTCAGATTAAAATGAAGAAAGTTATAGTAATTGTAAAAAATAAATTAAAATATTACATTAAAAATTCGAGTTTATTCTAATTTAAATTTCTCAAATTTTGACACTTATGAAATAAATAAAAAAATATCTGAAATTTACTTTTCAATGATTTCATTTAATGTTAGTAACAAATTTCCTTACTTCATCTTTTACATTTTTAGATTAAAATGAGAGAAAAAATAATTGTGGAAATATAGAATTAATTTCAATTTTATTTTTGCTAATGTTTGAAATGGAAACAATACAAAATTCCTCACAATTAAATTACTTAAGGATATTTTCATCATTTGAAAAATAATGATAAATAATTTTTAAAAATCATAATGCATAATTCGCTTAAACATAATATTTAAAAATTACAGCAATATTTTTTTTATAAAGTTAATATGTTTTAAGTTCTTTCTCCAATGTAAGTTTAGAAATACATTTTAATAAGAAATTCTTGAATAAATTATTTTTAATTTAAAGAAAAATTTTCTGTTGAAATCATGCTTAATATTAGATAGGAGCATATTTTTCCTGAGAAATCGATCTCTCAAAACTTTTCCATCCATTCGGTTTTACAAATGCCTAAAAAATAATCAAACGTTTCATTATTTAAAACAAACCATTCATCATTAAAATTATAGACATCCATCATAATTGACAATATAATTAATAAGAAAGCTCGATTTACACCGCGCAGTATGTGAAGCTTATTAATATTCCATATTTTGATCGCGAAAATTGTATGCATCGTTACAGCCCTTTTCACACCTAAATAGAAATGATTAATATTAAAATAATAAATAAATCTTCTGTTTGGTTCTTAAGGCAATAAGATTTATGTCAGTGAATATTAAGTTAGAAAATAGGAATAAATAAACAAAAAAGTAAATTGCTTAATCATGAAATAGTGTTATAAAATTAATATTGCACAAGCAAATGCCTTTTCCAAATTACTCAAGTAATAATAAATGCACATTTTAAATAAGCGTTATTTTTCTCATGATAATCATTTTTCTAACCGAAAGGGTAGCCTCAACTCTTACTCTCGTAAAACGAGAAGTCGTTATAACGTTGTACTTTCACTTATATATCATGTTGCCATTCAGAGGATCAATCAATCAAAGATTCATATCAAGATGAATAATGTAAAATCGATATTGACTAAGTAATCTCAATCTTCTATCGGATAATTCATTTAAGAATTAAAGAGTTCAATATTTATCGTGCACAAAGGGCAATTTCTCTTAATAATTTCTTTGAAGTAGTACAACTTCCAAAATTTTAAATGTTTCTATTTTGTGTAATTGTGTTTATAATTATATATTTTCTGTTTTTTTCCCCATAATAAAAGCGCATTTATACGACTAATATATAACGCATATAGAAATTACTTCTTTATATTGAAATTAGTGTATAATTTATTGAGATTATATTGCTGATACATTATATATAATTCAATGCACTTTTTGATAAAAAAAAATGGCATAATTTATGAATAGTAATGATAATGTAAATAAATCACAATTGTTTTCAGATTAAAGAATAAGGTCAATTTTTGCGTAGAATGCTTCATATGAAGTTATTTTAAACTAAATGTTACTATTTTAGCTATAATACAAATGTTCTCCAATTTGATCCAGTAATTGCAAATATAAACTATGTAAATAGAAATTTTCTTGTGTGGTACAATGGAGACTAATAATATATACTTTAATATGTGCATTAATTATAACTTAATCATAAATATATTTAGCCATAAATTTTTGATATTCATAAACTAATAGTTTGCGCTTAATAATTTTTTTTTTCATTTAAATACACCAATGTAATTTTTTTCAATCTCAGTTATCGAGAATCTGCGTGTAGTTTGTTGAGTTGAAAATAAATTTTCCCCATGCGTTTTTCCAGTTACATTTGAAAATTATTATCAATTGCGCTAATCTGTCTTGACAATTTACACCTAAGAAGCTTTGTCAGTTTAATAAGATCTGCTGTGGGACTTTTTTTATTTTAAAACAGAATATTATATTATAATGTTATATACAGTAGATAAACATGATTACTTTGCAACATTTCTAATAAATACATGTAATCAGATTCCGAATAATTATAAAGATGAAAACAAACTAATTATGTATCCTAGATCATAGCATTTAAATACAGTTACGTATGATTGTTTTATAGTTCTTGATTATAACCAAAATCAAAATTTACAAACTATATTTATAGGAAGCTTTTAATATTTAAAAACATAAAATTGAAATTCATCTACAGTGTTGGACAAAAGGAGAAAATTTGCTTTTTCTATATTGAAGAAGGTTACCAATCGATAACAAATTAGATTTTCATTGGTTGACCGAAATTTCAACTATTTTATTTATTTCTTGAGATAATTTAGAAGCGAGAATTTTGATCAATGAATATATGATTGCTCAACATTCTCATCTAAATTATCTTCAACTTTTCACTGAGGAGGGCTAAATAAGATGATAATGTTAATGGAAAAATAGTCATATAGTGGATTGGTTTGCCTTGAGTTCCATAGCGTAGGATTTGTGAAACCTTGGAAAGTGAGATGGAAATGAGTCACGGCCCCTATAGAAAATTATGTCATCCTTAGTCCAGTTAAGGGAGTGTCTTGTGACCTTTGACCCTTTGACATCACTTTGTGTGTACCAACAAATGAATAAGCACTAAGTCATTTCAATAAAGCATTAATAAAGATATTAATAAAATAATGCAATACAAAAACTGCAATAAAATTTTACCCCATGTCACATATTTTAAAAATATTTCGAATATTTAAAAAAGTTTTAGTTGATTAAAATTGGAAGTGTTTTCAAATCCATAATAAAACAAATTTTGTAAAAAAAAATATTCAAACTATTTCCTAAAAAAGAGAAATGAGAAATATTTTGTTTTTATGATTTGCAGAAAATCGAAAATACTGGTTTCAGTTAATTAAACTGTTCGCGTATATTCATCAAACTGCAATAAAAAAGTCGCAGATTTCTATTAATAAGGAAGTAAAAAAAATCACCTTAAGGAGCTTTCATATTTACTTAATTGCATAGTAAAATTATATTTATGATGCAACGCTTTGACAAGGAAACAGTATCAAGCTCAAATTATTTGTAAGCATTTTACTATCTAACTGCTTATTTGGAATTGGTTGGGCTATGTAATTCTACTATTTATGCTTCCATTTCTCACATTTTAACTGCATGGGGTCTAATTATAAGCCATATGCAGAAGACCTAATATTCCCATTTGGTTTCGTCAAACGAGATATCCTTGAAACATACTTAACATTTCAAATGAACAGAGTATGAAAGGTGATAATTCACCATCCATAATTCAAAGGATTAGTTCTTTTCACTTTTCCTCTCTTATGCAAAAAAAAATAGGAACTTTATATTTTTTAATTAGAAGAAACACTTAGTTGTCACGTAATAGGATAGTACTTTCTTCTTACGTTTTACATGTTAAATCTCAGAGAGAATCTTTTTGGCAGTAGATTTGGATCATGATAACACAAATTCATGGAATCACAAAAATATTACTTTATTTTTAATGAAATTCTGTTGTGTTGGTGGCTCTAGTTTTGTAAACAATGTGATTAAAAATTTCACTGGTAATCTGAAAAATTTCTATAGTATTAAGCCTTTCTTTTTTTTTTTATCTAAATTTTTCCAATAGGGCTTGATTGAAAATCATTTATAGGAATCAAAATGTTTAACCAAAAGCTGCTCATTAGACTTTAACTACATTGCTTAAAACATCCTGAATTACTTAAAAATAATCAAATATCAGTTGTCTATAATCTTTATGGGTATCGTTTGCTATAATTTGATCAATTAATAATCACAATTATCAGTGCAATCCAAGCAAATAATATTTTAAGGAAAACAAGTTCAAATGAAATTATTTTGTTTTTGCCTGTTATCATTTGCAAATTCATGATGGATACAATTTAAAAAGAAATAATTTAATAGGTAAATATATTAACTACAATTTTATAAGTAAATGTTAAGCATGATGAAATCATAGAATAATGTATGAGTAATGGATTTTTTTGATTATATAAAATATTTTTTCTTCATTTTTCTTAACCATTTGTCATTGAAAGTATTCAACATTTAACCATTTTAAAAATAACGTATCATTTGTGATCAATGTGGTTTTTCTTTTTACTAATTAATGTTCATTTTAAAAATTATTTAATAATTCAAAATCAAATAATAAGAATATGAATTAAGATAAAAAAAAAGTAGTTCTATGATTATATTTGTCAATGCAATTGATAATTTAACTAGCTACAAATTGCTATATTAAGAAAACTATAAATAAAGAAGTGCTAGATTCAAATCATGCATTTATTTTTATTCCAAGCTTAATAATAATATTTCTAATAATTGAAGATTATTTTTATCATTTCAATTGATTTTTAATAATTTTATTGTTCAAAAAATGACAAAATAAAGTTAAAACGTAAAAAAATAAGAAAATCCAGATCATCTTTATTTAAAAATCAATTACTAGTTATTTCAATGAAAAAAGTATGTGTTCTATACTTTAAACTTAATTATTCAAAAAGTAAAGCTATGCATATTTGTGCATTTCTGTCAAATAGGGAATAAAATAAAAATCTATACGAGTATAAAATTTCAAATATTTCATGAAAGAAATATTCTATTTACAGTATAAAGTTTTATTATAATCTGTGTGTTTTCAAAAAAGTGTGAGCAAAATTTTTAATGCTCTAAAATAGAATACTATTGGATATTTCAAAAGTTTGATTTTCTCTATTTTTCTATATTTGCATTTCCAAATTAATCAATGAAAGAATCTTTAAAATGTTCAATCAATAAAATTATTGATTATTTGTGAATTATTAAAAAATAATTCTATGCGTACACAGAAATAATTTTGTTTAAATAAACAAAATTTTACTTTGAACATGGTAGTTATAATGTTGCATTATGGTTAAAGAACCAAGTTATACAATTAGAGAATTTATATTTTAAAATACAAAGGAAGTTTAACTATATATATATTGAATATTTTATAATTGTTAATATTTTATTACTTTGTATGATTTCTTTACTTTTAACTATTTCGTTTTAATCTCAGTTAATTTTAATTTAATTAATCTTAATTTAAATGCTTGAGGTTAAAGTTTATTACTTAAGGCTCTAATATTAGATCAATTCTACATATTAATTTTTTTCTTTTTTCAATTTACTTGAATTGTAAATTTAAAGAATAAATTTATTTAGTAATCATTAGTAACCCAATATTAATCACTAGAATCAAAAATTTTGATGTCAAACATGAAATGGTTATTGTTAAGGGTATGGTGTGTTTTTTGAAGTTAATAAATTAGAACCCATATTGAATCTGATAATTTAAGCGAAATCTAAAACCATTCTATAAAGGAAAATATAAAAATAACAGTTTTTAAACTGTATTAGAAAATTATAAGGAAACACACACGAAACTTACCCATCGTTGGAAATATATACATGAAGATGAAGCGGTGTATTATTTTATTCTAAGTAAATTTATTTTATTTTATTTTGTTTTTAAATTTACTGATAATTATTTATATTTAATCATATTGTTCTTTTGAAAAATAATTTATTGCGAAAACTTTAAATTTTAGTTTCCGATAAAAAAATTGCTCTTTATATTGCAAATGTAGATTCGAATTATGTTCATTCAATAATATTAGAATAATAGGAAAGGTTCTGCAATTAATTTCCAGAATTTTTGGGGAAATCTAGGAAACTAATTTAATTAATTCGAACAATAAAAATCCTTTAAAATCGAATATATCATCCCTTAAATAAATACATCTCAAAAAACATTTTATCTTGCAAGTTTTTATGGAAATGTACTAAAACATTGAGACAAGAGAATTTCTTAAGTGTAAATTTCAAATTGAATTAACTTTCTTTGATATACCTCAGTGAAATAATTTTAAAAGTACAACTGTTTAATTCATTGTAATTTGTTTATTAAAACTTAAATTACATCTTTAAGGAATTTTTTATCACATCCCTATAAAATTAATCAAATTAAAAATTTGTTTAAGTACAATGTGAATAACTTTCAGTTAAAAACTTTAAAAAAAAACTTGAATGTAAAAGTTACTATGAATCGAATTTTTAAAAATCAAATATATTTTAAGATCTATAAGAAATTTTTCCAGAAACCATTTGAAAATAAATTTATTTGAATTTAAAATCACTATATTTCATTTATTGTACTTGTCAGAATAGAAGTATTTATTGAAAAAATCGAAGGATAAAAATCTTACAGAAATACAATTCAAATATCCGCTCAGTTAATGATTATTTTAAGAACAATATTAATGGTTTGGTTTGTTTGTGTCGCTCATTTTTTATGTACACGAGGGCTAATTAGACCGGGACCTACAGTTTAAAGTGGATTCCGAACCACTACAAACATCCATGCCCAAGGTAGGATTCGACCCACGAGCTGTTGAACCGAAGGCAAGAGCACTAACCATTCGGCTGCCAACTTGGCGAGCAATTTTAATGAAACTTTGTCAGAATATTATTATTTTTTAATAAATTATGTTTCAAAAGTTTTTAAAATTCAAAATGCCAAACTAAAGAAAAAAATTTTAGATTTTATCTGTATGAATAATATTTAAAATACAAATTTGGCACAATTTGATCTGCTTACTGTGTCATCCAAACTGATGAAGTTGGTTGAGCGGTATCTGAACGTACACCATGTTCCGTCTGTCAAAAGAAGTTTTTACAAATAGTGGCTCGTATTCGTGTATCACAAGTGAGAAAACCCAACAAATTCCCAATCATAATGATGTTCATGCTTACAAAAACAGAATTGCAACGTCTATCTTTAGTAGCTTAACAATGGCTGTGATTTTTTCATACTTAAGAATAAGATTCTATAACTCTTTGGAGTGTGAGACCATTGCCTAAGTTGAAAGATATATATATATATATATATATATATATATATGTGTGTGTGTGTGTGTGTGTGTGTGTGTGTGTGTGTGTGTGTGTGTGTGTGTGTGTGTGTGTGTGTGTGTGTGTGTATGTATATGTATGTATACTAAGTATATACGCTGATATCCAAATTAAAGTTACAGGTATATTTTGTGCAACACACAGAAATATTTACCACTATAATTTAAACATTCATTTATATGTCTAGTAAGACTTTACTGATGAAGAGAGACTTGAAGAAATGTGACCGGAATTGGGGAAATTGAAGTTTTAAAAGGAAATATTTTAAATTACTAAATTTGAGTGGCAAATTTCGTTTATCGAAGAAAGTAATTCCAACTACACTAATTTCAGTTAAAATGACTACTCGAAATCGCTTAGGTTATGAGTTTCTATGGAAAGTTGTTCTCTCACTAGCAACTGTGAAGTTACAAGTGGAAATTCATTGTTGGTTACATGTGAGGCTTATAAAAGTCTCTATATTATAATAACTATCTCAGACATGGGGTTCAATCATTACTTGGATAACTGCATCCAAGAGTTACAATAATTTCGGATTCAAATTTCGCCTTTAAATACATGAAGCTATAAAGATATTACTGATGAACAACAATCTCAAGAGTGCTCTGCTTCTTCAGAAATAAGGATATCAAGACTTACAATATAAAATAATTATTACGTTTTGTTTGTTGACTCCAGCTGAGAAAGGCCTTTACACCAAGAGACCTGTGGTGCATGTTGCTTTCATGCAGATTTACAAGAGATACCGTCTATCTTGAAGTCATGAACACTACACTTGCATAGATCACGAATGGCACCGTATCCTCTTTAGTGATGAGATACAGCACACAAAGCGATTCTCGACTTCAATCTGAAAGTTTTCATCTGAAAGGAATCGAGAGATACATTTTTTTATCCATCGAATAACACTGAAATCGATCGTCTTAACGGCACTGTTATCTTTGTGTTGGGAAAGATCATGTAATTCGGGCATGCACTGCTTCTTATCTTCTTTGCTCATACAGTAACAACAGAGCTATAGGGATGAGATTTTCGATTTTTTTCTTGTAACCTATTCAAGTCACGCGTAAAATTTCATGAGCTGCATCTGACCAATTCGTTTTCATGGACAATAATGGCCGACTATATAGAGATGCACCTAAAATTATCTGGAAGAATTTTCACCATGTATGTGTATCCAGATATGTTTCCAGACTTCAATTACCCGTGTGGGATGGTATAGGAAATCATTGCATGCCAAAAACCCTTTTCCAGACCCCAAGGAGATGAAATCTGCGCATTTGGAAAATTGTGTGGTATTGTGAAAAAGCTGTTTTGGGAATGTTGCTAAACTCTTTTACAAAAATGTCTAACTGTTTCAATATTAATTTCTTCTTTTATTTTAGATCTTAATGCATCTTAAGTGTTGATTTTGTTAACATAAGATAGCATACATTGGTAGGCAAAAGGGCATTTGAATCATGTTTCCTGAGAGGAATTAACAAGTTTGATAATTTCTGAAATAATAATAATGAAATAAAATTCTGAAAGTGAGTGGACTCGTGGACCTCATCTAGTATACTCCTAGGTATGGAGATTAGAGAGTTACAGCAACAAAAGACTTAATTAAAATTTTGATAACACTAATCAGGATATGATAAAAAATATATTTTCATGCATATCCAAGTTTGTATCTATAGTTTTTATTAATATATATATATATATATATATATATATATGTATATATATAAGCAAAGCGTAATTTATTTAACTTTTATACGGCTAATTAAAATTTTAATTTTTGAATTAGATCCATCAAATTTAGGCTTTTCTAATTAATTAAGTGCTTATATGTTAATTAATTAATGGTTTATTTTCTAATTAATTAATTGTTTTTATTAACAATCTACAAAACTTGTTAGAAATTGTATTCAATACTTTTTTCAAAATTAACTTCTAATTGCTGGAATTTAGTAAACGAAAACAATTTAAGAACGGAAAAATAATTTGTTCTTTTACAAGAAGTGTTAATTATTATAAGAATTTGAAGTAATGTATTATCAGAGATTAGTCAAAATTAACAGATTAATTTTATATCAACTTATATATGTATATATATAAAAACACACACAAATGACATACATTTATATTGAACAATAAATTGGTTACCAAATTGGCAGGAATTTTTTTCAAGCAAATACTGTCACATCATTTTACGAAGAAGAAAGCAGAGATATTGCATGTGCTGAGAATACTAAATTCATATGAGTCAGTAGATTGACTCATCTAAACAAGTTGACACCACAAGTAAAGAAAGACGAGCATGTCGCATGCGTTTGCTTGCTTATAAGGTTAACAAAACGTGTAATTCTTAAACGCTCCTTCTATTATCAAGAATTTGACACGGATACTACCAAATTCTTTTACTAGCTGTAGTAAATTTGTAGGTGGCTCGCCTACGTTACGATGCATTATATCTTATGTAATTCACACAAAAGAGTATTCTCTCCGAAGATAACGATTCAAGGCTTCCGATTTGATTTATATTTTAAATGTGGTTCATAATTCTCTCATCATTGTTTATTTTAATATTCGATTATTTTCTGTTTTGGGCTATTTATTTAATTTTTTAATGATTTTTGTACGCCAGTTTTCTCCACAATCGAATCTGGCAACTTAAGGGATGGTATCTTTTTATGAGCTAGTTTATTGTATATTCATATGTTTAAAATCCATTTAAATCATAAAAAAGCAAAACAGGAAAACAATTTATGAAAAAGTTTCTTTGCATTTTTTTTTATAAATCGCTTATTTTAGTTGATAAATTAGACCATTACTTTAAGAAATGGCTGATTTTTTAAAGTTACTATTTTGGCTAAGTGTAAGGGGGAAAGAATATTCATTTATTTTATGAATTTTTTCATCAGATAGATTTAGTTCAATACAGTTTTCATTTAATCTCATTGACTTTACAAGATTTAGATTTACATAGTTTGTAATTTATATTTTCGATAATTTTTTTAACGAATCTTATACATTCTTGTAAAATTTTTTAACACAGAAAGAAACCTTTTGATTATAATTTATTTTAATACAAGTATATCATGCCAGGATTTATGGATTTTGAAAAATGTTTTGTATATACCTTTTGTTAAAAATTAAAACTTTGACACATATCTTATAACAATTGACATCTTTATTGACCCATAAACATTTACAAACTCTTCAAACTTTCCATATAAATGTCCTGAATATTCTTATAACCAATATTTTTATTTTACAAAAGTCATATAAATAATCTTACTAATAACAACCCATTAGAAAAAAAGCATCTTACGTATAAGAAAACCTTGGAAAGGGTAAAAACTAAACTAATAAACATAAACGTCATACGCTGAATTTATAACTTAAAAGTGCAGTTACTTTTTGGTAGTTAAGTATTTTCTCTAATTTATATGTAAAATTAGTAAATTTACATGTGTATATAAATTAGATAATACAATAACAAGAGAATTCATAAATACAATCCTTCTCTCCAACGCTCTACGTGATATCCTATAATTTACAAGAATATCCATACTTATTTCATTGTTCTGCCTAATTTTATTGTCTATTTTACGATTTCATTTTCAACATTCAGGACTTGAAATTTTTTTACCGCTTATAAAATGTAGGAAATGTTAAGAAAGAAAACTTATTTGCATACCAGCAGGTATTGAGAATTGGTTTCGTTTGTTACTTTTAATAAATTCAAAATTAAATGACTAAGTTTGTTTTATTATAAGTTTCTATATATTTTAAGGTCTTAATTTCCATAAGAAACCTCTTATTTTCAAGGCACAAATGAAGCATCAAAAATAAATCAAATCTCATTTTATTATTTTCTAAGGAAATGAGTGCCTTGCATATGATGTACTTTTTTAGAGGCTTATGTTTTTATTATTTGAAAGTAAATTCTTTGAGGAAACTTATTATCGTATATTTAAAATCATAATTATTCCCATACATAAGTTTAAACTTATTTATTCACAGTTTCATTCAAATATTTGGATAAAATTCAGCAATTAATATTTGTTTTTGGATACTAATTTTACAAATATACTGGGATATGATAAACAAAATAATCACATTAGCACTGATAAACATTATTGTAATTAGCAGCATTTAATAACAAGATATATTTATTATTCTGTCATTTAAAATATATTGTTGTTATTGTTATGGGGGGGTATTGTTAATATATTATATTTTTTTTATTAAAATATATTTGTTATTTGCTCAGTAACATATAATAATTTCAACTAGAAACAGTCCGGGTGAAATATTTCTTAAGACTATTTTTAAAGCAATTTTTATTATAGTGACTATATATAAGGTAATGGTAAAATTAGATTAATCACTAAATCCCAGATTATTCCGCTTTTTACAGTTACAAAGGCTAAAATCATTTAACTATTTTAACAAAAACAGACTGCAAAAGAAAGGAAATTCTAAAATAGATTTAGCACTAAGTTTCAGGATTGTTGTTAATTGGATTAATCACTAAATCTCATATTATTCCGCTTTTTATAGTTACAAAGGCTTAAATCATTTAACTATTTTAACAAAAACAGACTGCAAGAGAAAGGAAATTCTAAAATAGATTTAGCACTAAGTTTCAGGATTGTTGTTAATTGGTAAAAGAGAATGAGATTCAAGTAATTTCAATAGAGTTTATGAAAACTTTGGTTCAATATAATTCACTGTGAATTGTCTTTAAGCTTTCATGGTGGAAATCCTTGTAACCCTTTCCCTTTGCTGTCATCACTTGTTTTGTGCTATTCTTTTTTTTGCATCAATGCTAATTTCACGTTTCCAGGAACATATTATTGAGGATCACATCAAAATTAATAAATATACTAGTGATATAAATAATTTTTGATGTATTCTGACAGATATTGTAACCTTTGATTGAAGTGGATGGCAATAACTTTATTTCGTAAACATTAGTGCTGTCACATTTATTGAGTAATTAACAGTTACTATGGTGCATATCACCAAAAAATATCTTTTATTGCAGTTCGTGCACTCTTAGCTACACCTCATTATTGTTTCAACGTGAATCTGTAGATACATAAACAGACATGAATCAATCTTTAAATTCGTATTATAAATCATGATATAGAAGTCAAACATTTTTTGCTTATCATCCTATTTTACTGACAATATATATTAATAAAAATTTACTATTATCACGTGTTTATCACATGTTTATTTATTCATAATACTACCTTCTAAGCTTACCATAAAAAGGCAAATTTTGTTATTAATACCTGGCTTGCGTTTCAGTAAAGTTATAAAAATAATATTAATGATATCAGTTTCCTGTTTAATTTCATGTGAAGGTGTTTTGAACTTGTGCATGTTTTTTTTATGTACTTTAGTTGTAACTGTTTACATTTATCAGGAAGAAAACATGCTTACAGGAAATTACTAGCAATGATGGTATTCTATAGGTTGTAGCTAACTTACATAGATTGTAACTAGTCATAACAAGTTTTATAGATTGTAACTTGTTATGGTTAAAGAATAAGATCAAACAGATGATACTAAACAGCATGTGATTTGTGAAGTTAGCAATAAACTGCATGAATCTGCTTGCATAAACTAATCGTTAAAATTATTCAACTCAAAGTTCGTTCAACTTTTTTCACCTTAGTTAAATAATTACTATTATTTCATACTTGTGTTCAAATCGCAAATCGAACTATCTTATGAACAAAATTATAAATTAACTGCGGTATTTCTTAAACTGAACAGAATTAGGTATATTTTCATTAACTTAAATTATTATCTAATATCACACGAATGTATTTGCATGGGAAGCCCTCTTTTATGTTTTTAAGTATTATTTTTAAATATTTTCTTACTGTATTATGAAAATTATATTATAGATCTATGAGTTACATGATAGTGTATACAAATGCAGTTTACTCTTTTTGTTTCGATAAATAATTATACATAGATATCAAATTACTTTACATTATTGTTCTTAATTGAATCAAACTTATAGCTTTCTATCTAAATATTTTAGAGCTTTTGTAAATTAAATGATAATTCTAACATGATGACGTCAAATTAGTTACCATTTACTACACTTAATTCTATAAAATTGATTCACTTAAGGAATGACATTTATGAATAATTTATGATAAAGTTATTTTTTTATTTAAGAGTAACAAACTCCTCTCATAATTTACTTAAAATATTTGTTAAATCTCTATAAGATAATTTTTTAATGCATTATTGAATCAAATTAAGAGATTGGGGCTCAATCTATAGGTATTCCTTCATGATGTAATTAATTATGAAATGTTTCATTAATATATTTCAATTAAAGTGAATATACTTTTCATTTGAACCCTTTTTTCATAAAAAAAAATGAATTCATCATTTTTAACAAAGCAAATATACTTTTCATTTGAACCCTTTTTTCATAAAAAAAATGAATTCATCATCTTTAACAAAGCAAATATACTTTTCATTTGAACCCTTTTTTCATAAAAAAAATGAATTCATCATTTTTAACAAAGCAAATATTTTTTATAAAATAAGGGATATATTTTACATACAAAACTGTAACGTTACTTATTTTAAGCATATTATTAACATTAAAAGTGTATTTTAGTATTTTCTTGCCATTTACATTATCTTCAAGCGTGTTTGATTTTGAATTACAAATATATTTTCTGAAATTATTTAAAATATGAAATTAATAGAGATGACTTAATTATAGCCGCCACATATACAAAATAATATTTCTTAAATTAATAGTTATCTCGTTGTAGAATATTCATATAGTTGAATCATTTATCAGCCTCCATGTGTGTGTGATTAAGTTAACTAAATTGGTGTCTTATTATTTCTATATTTAAATAAGTAATATTTTTTTAATATTTCATTTAATTGACTACGAGATAATATCATTATATTATAATTCTTTAATGTTATACAATGATACCAATTTCACAAAAAAGCTATTTTCTCTTTTAGTTATGGAAACTTTTTAATTTATTCTCATTCTTAAGTTAATTAATATTAACTAAACAGAGTTATTTCTAAATATTTACTAACTTCGCATTAAAATGCATTACTAATTAATTTATAATAAATTTCATTTATCGTGTCCTTATAATCTTGTGTAATTTTAGTCCATTAAAATTTCTTAAAAACATCATAAAATTTTATTTTATAAGCAAATTTTTTTTATCATGTTGGGTTTTGAAAACATGGTAAAGTTAAGCAATATTGGTTCACTAAGATATTTTAAGTGAACACAGTTATTTTTCAATTAATTTTTTTTATTTAAAATATTAAAATGCTTTATTTCTCATCCTAATTAATTCGTATGTTTTTTAACATTGTAGAAGGGTTATTTTTCAAAACATCTTTACCATTTAATTTAATCTTTGATAATTTACATCATATATATATATATATATATATATATATAATGTACCAAATTATAGAAATTTCTTTTCTCTTATAATATTGGGGCTACCAAAACTAGATTTTAAGTGCTCATTTTATAAGTATAACACAATTTTGAGCGTAATAAAATCATGGTGATTTTACATGGTAGGTGACAGTTTAAGTTTTGATCTCGTTATTTCGAAACAAAAAGACAAGGTAAAATTACATCGCAAATCAATTCTTTTATTTCTTATAAAATAAGTTTACTTGAATTTGGAAGCCAATATCGGATCTGGTTTACCTAACTGCAAATTTTAATATAGCCCCAATAAATAATTATTTAATTTGAATGTGATGTACCAATAACTTTTGATTTTGCCATGTTGATCCTGTTGATGGATTATAATAACCACTTCAAAGCCTTCAAATCTAATATAAAATCACAAAACAATTCCGCGATTAGTCAATAAATAAGTCAAAAGTATTATTACTTAACTACATTTTCATTAAATTTATCGTGTTTTTATGAGGCTCAGACAAACAATGTGCGTTTTTTATTTAAAAACACTCTAAAATAACCATTCTAATTTACTTGGGCAATATACACCAAGATTCTAATCACATCTTCATCCCACGACTTAAACAAACGATGTATCACTTCTCTTAACCGCTACAAAAAATCACGAAATGTTTTTAATGAAAAGCTGAATGAATACTTCTCCTCCTTAAAAAAATATAGGATTCATCGTTTTCCTTTTTACTGCGGATAAAAGTAAACTAAAAAAAAAAAATCACAAAAAACCAACAAAACGGAGCGATATCTTATGCACGCCACTTTTCGCATTCTCTGTGGGAGGTGATTTTGCCGCCAACCTGGCGACTTTCTCTGGACGTGGCAAGAATTTGTTATGGATGTTACATTCTGAGATTGGCTCGAGGGCGACACGCTCCTGAAACACACAAGGAATGAGAATATGTGTCATTAATATGGCATCGATTATGGACCACATGGCGCTGAAAACGACTGCGCATCAAGCCTCCTGATGATTTACGGCTAAATGAATTTGGCTCGTTAGAGACTTCATAAATTTTAACATCCGAGCTGCAGAAAAATTGTCTTTGAAAGTGATGACATTGAAATAAATCGTCATCCATTTAGTCCGTCGAAGCATTTACAGCCGCTTCTGGAGGTGGAAACAATTGAATATTGTGCTGTTAGAAGAAAAGTAACTAATATCGTCGCATTAACAAAAGAAATGCTGGAGATGGGGTTATATTTCCGATTATGTCTAATACCATTATACGACCTATACAAGTTGCAACGAATTTATAGTTTGAAGCAGTCTTTATGTTTTTATACTCTCTTTTGAAATACACGTAAGAAAAATATATCATTATAATTGTAACAATATAAAGCGCACTGACATTTAAGCTTTTCTATTGTCGAAACTTGTGCGCAGAAAGAGAAATTTTTGGAAACCTGCGTGATGTAATTTGAGTAGATATTACTACCACAAGTAGAAAAAATATATTTTAAGTTTAGTAATATATTACATGATATCCCTGTTAACCAGCTCATTGTGAGGATTTAAAATAATTTAGATTTATTAGTTACAACGAGTGCATTGTTAACTGTTTTTTAAAAAAAAATGTTTGGTATTTAAGTCTAAGCTAGAAAGATAAAAATATTTTGTCACAAAATTCACACAAAAATTTTATGTAAAAGAAATAAGCAAATATTCAATACACATATAATTCTACATATTTTAAAACCTGTGAGATATGGAGCAGATTTTAATATTAGAAACAATTGGATCTTCTTTTGTACTACATATTTTCAAGGTCGAAGAATCTGTTTCTATTTTAAGCTTTGATACCTTACTATTCTATTAACTAAAGTTTCAAACCTAAGCTAAGAAAAAGAGAAAATTTCACAGATACAATAGAAAATTCTAGTAGATTTATTGAAAAGAATTAAAACTGAAAGGTACAAATATTTTAATGCACCTGATATTTAAAATCGCTTTACGGAAGTCAAATAATCATATTCATTTGATGGTTCTTAGAGATTTTAAAGTAGATTCGTTGTTCGTTCTATAATTGGCTTATTTTTTCTCATTTTTAGGAAATGACATACTTCGTGTTGATATGTTAATTATGTAACCCATTTAAAATCAGATTAAAACAAGGAATACGCCATATCACCTAGCATAAAAATGAAAGCAGGAATAAGAACAGTGTTGAAATCTAAAAACTACTAACTTTTAATTATTCTTTTTCCACTTTTTTTTACCTTTAAACAAGATATATCATTAATCAGCGACTTATCACTATCTCTACAAACAAGATTTATCATTATCATCACAAACCACCACCTAAATGCAAACTGCAGCCCAATAGTGGGCTATCTTAACCCACATTTTGAAAAATATTTAAATAAATAAAAAGTATAAAATCACATGAATTTAGAATCATTCAGAATTGATCTTTTTCAAATTTCGGAGATTTCTATATTTTGTGGACAGTTGCAAATCTTGAATTCTATTAAAGCTAATTAATTTGAATAAAGAATTAAAGTCATAAAAGAAAATTAAATTATTCTAACAAAATAAAAATCTATTCATGAATAAATAATGTGAAAAAAATCGTTAAACTCATTTTTTCACAATTTAAATGATGAAATTTTCTTATTTTCACTATTGGGGTTAAAAAAGTTTCATTGCAATAAAATTTTTCTATAGTGATTGATAATTTTTCTAAACTGATTGCAACTATTATCACAGGTTGATATTTTTTTTTTGTTGAATCACACAACTGAGCCTCTTTATTCATCAATATGATTGATTCAATACTACACTGTTTAATCAAGTTAGAAAAGCACATAGCTTTAATAAAATTCGGCAAACACTTATAACAATAAATATTACAAAATAAAATAATTTAATTCGTAGCAGAAAATGAAGTAAAAAAATTTATATGCAAATCAACATTCAAGTCAAAAACCAAGAAAAGGATTATTGAAGAAACCATGACTTCGCAGGATTTTCTCGTTCAAACGTCAGCTGTTAAATTTTTTAAGTTTTATTTTGTAAAGGGTGACTTGAACTGTTACCACGATCTCATTTATGGAATCCATAACTTAGCGAAATATCGTGACTCTTGAAGACAGGCAAACCTCAAGAATATTGCGTATTCTGTTGAAATAATGAGAAGTAACATTCACAATGATTGTGGAATCAATCGTAAAAAACAGAGAATATTAAACGTCGACCAGAATAATGTGTCTCACTTGCTACTATAGCAAATGAAGACTATTATGTCTCATTAAAAATTTGTCGAGCTGCAACATATTATAATTAGATGTTTTTTGTTATTATTTTTGGCATTAGAAGATGAAGCTTTTGAAACCAAATAATTGAAAATATGCTTCATTATACTTTAATCATATAAGTCAATAAATAGTGAAGAACTGGAAAATGGGTGAAGTGAATAATGAAACTGAATGTGAAGTGATTGAACTCAAGTACTACCTACTGAGACGAGATTTAATTCAGTATAAAAACGGGCCAGATACATTTTATCAAAGGAAAAAAAAAGAACGCTCAAATTAATATATTCGTTGGGGGAAAATCACATTACGGGCAATATAAGATGATTGTATGGGAAATATAAAACACACTGGGTATCATTCGGAATGATGATTTCATAGCCCAAAGATATCCAGACCAGAAACTGAGACTTCATGTCGTATGTTTACTGATTGACTATCAATAACATTTTTGATATAATGCATGATAATGCTAAAATTCATACTTCTTTTCTAATGAGTATCTGCTTGAAGATGAAGCAGTCAGAAAATGAAGAGATCAGTGGGTTTTCCTGATCTAAATCCGATTGAGAGTGCTTAAAGCACCCTCAGGTAACGTATTATTGTGATGATAATCCCATATTTTACTGTGTCGGACTTGAAGAAGCTTTGAACAGTAACCCGTAAATTATATCTGTAATCTCATCACATAAAAAACACAACTATTGTGGGACAGGCTTAATTGTTTGGGGATGTCGTATTAAATTGTTTGAATTATTGCTATTATATAAACAATATATTTTTCTCATTTATGTGGAACCAATGTTGTTGGCATGAAGCATCTTTTTATATTCTTTCTCCTTATTTCAAGAAATTAAAATTTATCAAACAAATGTTTGCGTTTTCTTATATTGTGCTTTAAGTATATTATTCCTTTTATGTACATGCATGGGGCTGTAGATTAAAAGATTTCAATATTTTGTTTAATCCAGTAATTTAATTTTTAGATGTATTTAGAATGTCAGAGCTATTACTTTTTTAAAAAAAAAGACTTTGACTACAGTTATGTGCAATTGAATAAAATTTTTTTTTAATCTACAGAAACCTTTCCCCATTATTAAAATTTCAAAAGGGGTCACATTTAAGAATTCATGCTAACAATAATTTTTAATATTTCACTACCTGGATATTAGCGCGGAAATTCTATCCTTATAAGTTTAAAGCGAGAATTCAATGTATTCTCTTAAATTCGGATAGCTACAAAATTTTTATTACTAGATTTTAATTCATTCATACTTTGCTCATATTTCAATAAATTAAAGATGAAAAATGAATTCTCGATTTTTTATCATTTCTTTAACCTATGATTCTACACTTGTTATCAACTGTTATATAACTGCTTTCTTTGTAAGCAACGTAAATGCCATTTAATGTCACATTCTTTCCATTGCAAAAGTTTAAATACCCTATTAAATAAAAATTTGAAATATTTTTTCATATATATATATATATATATATATATATATATATATATATATATATATGAATTGAGGAATAGATATGTTCTGTACATTTAGAAATTATAAATAAACTTTATTAATGAAAATTTAATCATACAATCAATTTCTTTTTCTAATCTAAGTTCATCCTACTAAATAACTTTTATGGCTTAAAAATTAAAATTAAGAAACCGTATTTTGTAAAGCATTTATATTTAAAACTAAATTGTGTGTAATAATTACTTAAAGATTTGTTGGAAGCAAATCTGAAATTTAATTCTTTTAAGTATAAAAGGATTGACTATTTTAAATTATATAATTGAGATTAGATATATTACTGAGAAATATATAAATGATGTTTGGGGTCTTTTATAGGTATTTCTTTAAAATTTTATTTTAGCCTTCAGCCATAGTAATTTATTGGCATTATTTTTATAAATAAATATGAACATAATATTACAAAACTAATTTTAACATAGTTATTAAAGATTTCCATTTCTTGTTACCTAATTACACTACATTTACACAGTTCCTATTTTTACTATGAAACCTGATTCTGTGAAAATTACTGCGAATGAATTCATTCATAATTTCATTTTTTCGAATTTTGCACTATACACGATTAAATTTTTAACTTAAGAAATATTTTATGTGAACTTCATTTTACTTCAGTAATGATAATAATAATGAAACAAAATGTTGAATTACATACCGAAGATCACTTACACAAGGTTATCATTTACGAAGTATCTCTTAAAGTATCTGAGATGGATGTTTCGCTAAATTGTTATTTTTTTCTTTTTAACGATTTCCTTTTCCGTGGCGAGTCGTATCACAAGTTGGCGATATTCTCACTTTCGAGAAGATAGATTGAGTTTCCTTCACTCTTGCAAAGTTCTTAGCTACTGTGCTTCCGCTATCTACTGATCTAAAATCGTAAAAGCCCTTAGTTCTACGACTTATTTTTTATCACTTTTTCGTGAAAAAAATTCTTCCAACGAACTGTTCTGAAAAGTGAACTTTTTCCTTCTCAAGGCATGTCGTAAAAACGAAGAAAATTTAGTTTTTCTCTCTTTTTATCAGTTTTGGTATCATGTTCTAATGTTGAAAGTAATTTTTTTCATACTCAGATTTTGCCAGTTTGGCTTCGACGCATAAAAATAATTTTTGGCTGATTATTTTAATTGCTAATCATTTAAAGTACCCTAATGTAAAAGATTGGAATTTTGGTTAAAACAAATTTGTGGTGCTTTTACAGGAGTACAGTTTGGGAATTTCAGAAATTGGTTTTAGAAACCAATTTTTATATGCATCCTTGATGAAAAAATATGTAATTAATTCCAATTGAATTTCCTAAACACATTTATTTGCTTGACAAATAATTTACATTAAATTAATAATTGATTTCATCCGCTGCCATAATTTAAAATAATTAACACGGATTAACACAATGATTAACAAATAAAACTTCTTATCGTAATTCAATTGTGAATCTAATTTATTCTTTTTCATCTCTAACAAAAAATAAAAAGTATAATGGTGATCTTTTGTTTTCTCCAGATGTTACCAAATATATTGATTTCGTGTAGTAATTTATTATTTAAGAGGCTAAAGAAGTTCAAATATTCGTAAAAATTGTTCAAAAATATAAGTTTCTTTCAGTAAAATATGAGGTACTGTGTGGGAATACGTCAGTACAATCTAAAAATTACTTTTGAAGAATAAGAGTCTTGTTATCAAAGAAGAAAATATTATGTTTATTAAACTTAAACTTAATATGAAAAAGCAATAAAATTTAAAACTGAGTTTAATTTAAGTTGTCTTATTAAAATCATTTAGTTTTATTTTTTTATATAATTCCATAATATTATGAATTTGTTGTCAAAAAGGAAATACTTATGAAGAAGTTTTCATTATACATATTATTTGATAGGCCTTAATATGTCTTAAAACCTATTTGGAGACGAAATTCGTATTTTCGAATCCTGAATAGAAGATGGTCATGTGAAAAACTTTCGAATGGTTTGATTTGATCATGGTCAAAATGAAAATGAGTCATTATTTAAACCAATTTGACTTTTGAATTATCAACTCTTTGGCTTTCAGATCAGCAGTTTGTTACAGCGACTCCCACTTCAAGTTTGGTTGTTTACTGTGGTTTGAAATAATTTTAAATTCTAAATCGAAGTAGAGTTAAACCTCAAGCAAAAAATATGGAAATAATTGAGAAACAACCCAAACCTGGAATAGTTTAAGTTATTCGAATATCATCAAATATTCAACTTCTGATTACATGTATCTCCGTAAAGGGGAAAAAATGTATGTTAATAATACTCCACATTAATTTTTACTATGTAAATTATAATAAAGATAAATGTTATGTCAAGCTATTTCTGAGTAGTGTTGAATATAAATTCAGTTTCGGAAAAATATATTCTTTGCAGAAAATATCTTTGTCAATAACAGTCGAAAATATTTTAAAATTATAATAAAAATCAAAGATTTGCATAGCTTGTCCCTTTTTAGACTTTGCGCCAGAAAACCCAACCAACCAATCAAATTTATAGTAATAATAACATACTTTTCTGCAGAGAATATATATATTAGAACTTTTACAAGCAGGGCTTGTAAAAGTTCTAAAAGATACAAACATGTATATTCAACGACAATTCGAATACGGTCTATATTTCCATTATGTTTGTAAATACTCTAAGCTTTTTACGTTTTAATTTGACTAAAACTGAAATTATACGTAATTTTAAAAACATTAGTATATATCATATTTTTAGCTTTTACATGTGAAATTTTTCTTTTAAATGAACAAAATCTACTCTTGAGAATACAATTGGATTTTATTAAACTCCACAACTTATCTGACGTCGCAGTCATTCACTTCGTGTAGTGACATTATCTCAATACCTGGCATGGTTATCAGTTTAATAAGTGTAACAAACAGAAACATGTTCTAATGGAATAATGTTATTCTATGTGTGATTTCTATATTTAAAACGAATATATATAATAATATATATATATATATATATATATATATATATATATATATATATATATATATATATATTTGTGTATGTTACCGGCAAGAAGATTTGAAACCCGGCATTTTACAGAACACCGATTGAGGAACTGGCAAAAACACATCTCCGATTCATTTCGAATATAACGTGCAATTGCCTTAAGGTATGTAACTTTAAACATGGGCTCCTCAGTCTGAGAATTTGCCCGTTGCACTTTGCGGTTTGTTTGTGAATGTCAAAGTACGTTATTTTATTTTAATTTTTTCAACGAAAAATTAACTTTTAACTGCGCGGCGCGAAAATGGTGGGGCAAATTGTGTAATTTTGGAGGAGTCAAGGTCTGTATACATGAAACAATGATAAATTTTCCACGGTTCGAACTAATGTATCTGACACTTAGCAGAAGTTAATGATGTACACAATTCCAAAGTGACCACCAAGAAAAAACCCAGGGGCTATTGGTTTCGGAACTGCTATGATCAGATTATTTTTGAAAATAAAGTATACTTATCCTTTCAAAGAAGGAGTCAGTACTATACTGCTCTAGGTAATTGAATTATTTTACGTACTTCACTAAGTCCAATAGGGTACTGGGGACGGAAAACGTGTCTTAATGCTGAAAAAATATCAACCAAATACGATTATGTTACACGTCATGATTATGAACTATATACCCACCATTGTTAAACTTACTAGAAAAAAAAGAAAAAGATTTTTAAAGGGGCATTGTAGTGAGACCTATGACTTTTTTCGAATTCAATTCACGTTGTCAGGTAGATTTCAATGACTTCGAATTTCGGCGAGTTAGACATTACCAATTTATCATGGTGTATTATTATCAACTCACAAAATTGATATTTCTCAAGTTTAGTGTCAAAAAGGAGTGAAAAATAGCCTACCTTCAGGAAGTGCTTTCAATTATTACATATGCTCCTTGGAATGCAATATGTTTAACAGTTTGGCAATGGTAGGGAATTCGCTAATAATGTGGTAATCAGCCTGTGAAGGAATTTTGATCAGAATTGAAGATCATTTATGGGAAATCGCACTATTCACATAGTGTCAAATAAGCTAATGAAGATATCGAAAATATACTTTGTACTTGGATGCAGTATAATTAATCTGGCAGCTGAATTTAAGGACTGAGTTTCATTTAATTTATGAGAAACAGAGATTATTATTTTGGGATCAGAACTCACCATTCGAAATTAATTTTGGCTGTAAATAAAGTAAGGCTTACAAAGACTTTTTAACCCAAGAATGTTTTAATATCTTTGGGTAGAAAATCGAGCCAAATCTTTTTGTGTATGCATATTAATTACAACAACAACAGCAATGAGAAGAGGAGGCCCTGGTCTGTATCAATCTGTTATCAGGTTCCATCCCCTCTTCAAACTAGAGGAATAAACACCTCGCACAAAGTGCCAGGCGCCCGCTGAAATCCAGAAATCGACTAATTAGTTGAGAACTAAAAATGAGTAAAATGTTGGACTTTCAAGCCTATATCTGTATCACATGTCAAAGAAAAAGGTTTATTTGAACAAATTACATTTGGGTACATAAGAAGAGAAGAAAAAATTGAAAATTAAAAATAAAGACTTAATGTAAATTAAAGCAGAAGAGATGAAGTAAGTATAAAAGATGGTTGAGATTACTATTAATCACTGCATCTATTTTAGTTTAAATTTGGAATTTCAAATTTGCAATAAAGTAAAATTTAAAAAAAAAAAAAAAAAAAAAAAAAAAAAAAAGGGATTTGATCACATATTACAGGAAAATGATACAGTAATTCCATGAAAACGAAAATCGGCAAAGGTAAACATTAAATAAAAAAGATAGAGTAGGCTAAGAAATAATTATAAATATCAGTGAGAATCATTCATAAAAGTTCAAAAAGTACAGAATTGACATAACTAGCCTCCTTAATTTGAGAAACCCACAGTTTAGAAGCATATGAATTACAATAAACATTCTCTTATCCAAATTGTTTTCTATAAAACAATATTAAGGAAAAAACAACGAGTTAATCTCTATTATTCCTAAAATTAGCGAAATTATTTTTATTAATCATTTACCTAAATGAATTCGCGATGATGGATTAAATTGAAATTTTTTTGCCTAAGCAAATAATACTTTACTGAGAATAGTTTTAAAAAACTAAGTTGTTATAATAATAATTAATTAGTATTAAATATTTGCTGTAAAAAATTTTAAAAATGCTTTATAGAGAAATCACGCCGATTCTTTACAATACATTGTTCTATTAACAGATTATTAAATAACTTTTTATTTTCCATCTATGGTTTCCGGAAAAGAAAGGACTACCTACAATGATCTATAATAGCAACGCCGTAAATGTTTCCTATTAAATTTTTACTATCGTAAAAATCGCATTGCTTATAGATAAAACAAATGAATGGGAAATGTTTACTATTTATCTACAAAATTTCTTTCATAAGATATATTTAATATTTTCGGGAGACAATATAATAATCATTCAAAGCTAACATGTTTGACAAACTGTATTTCCTTTATTGATGTTTTCATTTAGTTTAGCTAATTGCTTTAAAAACATTCTTTTTCTTTATAAATTGTATGAATCGATCGATCAATATATATATATATATATATATATATATATATATATATATATATATATATATATATATATATATATATATATATATATATATATATATTGTTAAATATTTAATATATTCTACAGTTGAAATTTTTAAGTACAGAAATTTTCAAGGACAATAACTTATTTACTATTAGTCATTGGATAATATGAGCATAATTTATAACTTTATAAAATATTTTAAAAATTCTGTTCATTATACTGAGAAAGAAACAGGATCTAATCCTAATGATGTGATTTGGTGGAGATATTCTTTACTCGATAATTTAATCACTAGATGAAAATGCGCGATATTTTTTTTTAATTTTTAGTGTCAAGTCAGTGCTTGATAAATTTATGAATTCTTTAAAAATTATTATGTATTTTTCTTAAATTAATTTTCCTCATTTATTTTACATTTGGACATTCAATTTAACAATAGAATGAATATACAACCTAGCTTGTTTATATATTCATTCTATTGTTAAATTCTTGTACAATAGAATGAATATATAAACATCCTAGGTTGTGCTTCCAAGATGATAGTGATTAAAGTATACATTATTATAATTTAACAAGTATACAGCTAACAGAAAATAATAAATCTATTTTAATATGTTGCCTTCAAATTTAAATATTAGCAATGAAAATGAAATTTTTTAGAATTTTTGGAATATTGTCTGAAATTGTTAATCATAAAATATCTATCTCTTAGAATTTTTTATTTTAAAAATAGTTTTCAATTCTTGGGGCGTTGGGATCCAAACTTAGAATTTAATATATATATATATATATATATATATATATATATATATATATATATATATATATATATATATATATATATATAACAGAAAATATCTCTCATTTAATGATTTTCACTGGACAAAAATTATTATGGATTAATTATTTTCTTATCATTGTAGAGAGAATTTGCAACAAGTGTAAAGTAATTTTAAGAAAATTGTGCGTATTGTACATATATATATATATATATATATTTCATGTGAATTTTCAGGCGTTTCGAAAAAATGTAATCGAGAGGTATCATTAGTGTAGTGTGTTAAAAAAAACTTAAATATTCATAAAAATATCATATCTTTGGCACTTTAGTTGTACCGAAAATTGAAGGAATTGCGCTCTTGGAAATTTTTCTAGAAATTTTATTATTTCGTATTTTCGATTAAAAATATTCTGTATTTTTTCAGTTAAAAAAATCTAAATTTTTTTAAATGCCAAATACAATGTTTAGAATTTTCAATTTTGCATTTCAAACAAATATTCATCATCATCAAACATTTTCACACTTTGACTTTTAAATATTCATCTTAAAGATTCATGGATATTTGGTTTACCCAATAGGAGCGCGTTTTAGAGACGAAGAAAGAATGGTGCACTAACAAATTGGAAAAAATTCCCCCTTTTCTATATCTCATTCTATTTTAATTAATATTTTTTTCCAAATATTCTATGTGTGTAAAAAAGATAGTATATTAATATTCACCGAGAACTTATGCGGTTTCTGCATTTTATATTTTAGCTTTAGACACTACAAACACAACTGTAAAGAAACAAATATTTGAACTTCTTGCTGCTCTGTGCGTTTACAATGAAGAAGGTTACAAAAGATCTTTGGAAACCCTGGAGCGTTACAAAGTAAGACTTAATTAAAAACTATAACCTAGTAAACTATAACCTATTAAATTAAAAACTATAACCTAGTCCTATTGTATTCATAGCTTAAATATTTTATTTATTTTTTTTATGTCCATTGTGTCACTCTATCACGGATTTTATTTCTGTATTTGTATTCTTATCAGTAACAAACAAAATATCTATATTTATTTTCTCTATTTCATTACAAAGTAGTTTCTAATTGAAATGAAATTCATTATATTAGACAAATATAAAGACTACTGCTACCTATATATTAGTAATGTAATATAGTGTTATATAATTTTTCTTGTAGTTATCTACCTTCGTTGTTATAAGGGATTATATATGACTATCTAATACTGATATATATATTTTTTTTTGTTGAAATTGTTTTATTCATAACCTCACATGTAATAAAAGAAATCTGGTTAATGTTATTTTCATTTACAACAAGTGGGTTTTATTCATCATTTATAAATAAATTTTCTTCATATCAGCAATAAATATAGGATTTCTTACAATTGACAATTAAATTCTGACAGGTAAACATAAAATAGAGCATCATTATTTACTTTCCTTTGTCTTAAATAATGGAGCGTGGAAGTCTGCATATAAGTTTCAAATATATGAATTTATAGCATTACATGATTTTGTATTTCATTTTGTAATGCACTGCTGAATAAGTATCAAAGATTATATATCGATAAAACAATGAGATTTATTCTTGTAAATCATCTTCATTGTATCTTCTAAATTTTTCTAAGAGTGTTTTACTCTGAATGTGTGGTATGTCTTGAATTACTTTAAAAATATGTTAATAGTCCTACTCTATTAAATACTTACAATCAAAATCTGGCGATTTTTATCCTCACTAAATAGATTGCGTTAATTACAACAATAAAATATAACAGCGAACGAACATATTGTGTATGTAAGTCATTATTAAATATAAATAAGAATAGAAAAAATCATAAGAAAAATTTCTTCGTAAAAATTTATGCATTTTTAAAAGTAAAAAATTAAGCATTTTTTCCCACATATCCAAGCTGTGGAGTGCTTCTGTGAATAATCTTTGAATATTTTTGTGAAAACAAAGATTACTTTTTATTTTCTATTCAATTTTCGTATACAAAAACCGCGCGTGCGCTATGTGTGATACTCATTAATTGATGCATCTCACATTAAATTTCCTACATTTCAAATTAGAAAGAAAATTTGTCGAAGCTATTTATAAATTTAATTAAACTATCAGAGCTATCAGATTATTGAAAAACATCAAATGTAAATTTTAAAAGTGCTATAATATAATTGAATAAAACTTTTTAATGTTTTGTAATTACTTAATTCGTTTTTTCATTTAAATTCTCATGAAATAATTTAAAAGTCTATTCAAAAACCTTCCATACTGGGAAAGTTTTTATTTAAAAAACATAATTTCGCTACCAATATTTGTTTGCTGCTGGTTTTTACTGCCTGTGAATCTATATGATTGAAGATTATCAACTTTTTTATATTTCAAAAATTAAAAATTAGAAATAATTTTATAAAGATTTTGTAAAGTTAGAAAATAGTCATTTTGTTTCAAATCTACAAGAAATGTGATTATTAGTTTGGTCTCTTCAAATTTTAAAAATTTCAAATCTACTGATGCGTTTTAAATTTCTAAAGTTCGAGCATACCAATTTTTATTTTAGGAAAAAAATTTTTAAAAAAAATGCTTTTTTACTTAAGTTCGTAAAACAAAAATTTTTACTTATAAGACCTGAGAATACATTTTCACAACAAGTACGAAAAATAGACGAAATTCTTCTTAGAAGTTAAAATCTTAATTTTTTAAATTCGAATATAATTTTTTTAATCAAAATTTGTAATATTTCTAGTTTGAATTTGTTAGATTAGCTTTTTTCTGTCTCAAAACAGTTATAAAAACTTCTTGTAATAAATATGTAAATTTCAAAATACTTAATTTGTGCAAACTTTCACGATATCCTTTTTATTGAGAAGTATTGTGAAAAACTTTTTTGCTCTAAATTTACAAATTTTAAAACAATCTTGTTCTAGTCTTAAAACACTTCTTTTTAATTGGAAAAATAATAAAATGAAACTTTTATCTTAAATTTTTAAACATTTTGCGAAAGAATTTTGTTTGGCTTATATAATGTTTGAGAACACCTCGCAACTAAACGTTCACGCACTTTTTTACTTTATATTCTCAGATGAGATTAACGTTTTACTTTCAATCACCAAATTCTAACTCTTTCTCTGAAATACTTTTAACTCTTTCCAGGTAAATTTACTGACCCTAACATCTTTGGTTTACTTTAAATGTTCGATACTTTCTCTTTCAGGAGATCAAGGGTGGGAGATACCGCTTCAAGGTCATTGTGGACGAATTACGTCACTCCAAAGATGTGGACTATCTGTCAACCATTGTTGCTTTCATGAATTGCACCATTATATCAGCCAAATCTTTGAAAGAAAGAAACCGTCTCCGCAACGAATACATAGGTCAGTAAATAAATGACAGCTCCATAATCCGAATTCAATACCTCATTTGTCTTATCACGTGCCCTGTCTATTTTTTACGGAACATTTGCGGGGAAAAGCTTTTATTCTAACTTTTGTAACTGTAACTTCATGATGCACAGAATTTTTTAGGAAAAAATAACTGCTAATTTTTTTGTTAATTTTATATGCTATTATGCTACAAATTTTTGTTGTGATTAATCATCTTACATAGACAATAAATGAATGTTTTTAAAGTGAAAGTATAATGTAAACAAATCTCAAATTAATCTTTAAATTAGCTGGAATGCTCTGTCAAACCTGTTATATTAATGATGACAAATTGAAGTTATTTCTTTGTTAATTAGATGTACTATTTAAAATATGATAATAAAATTGTTATAATGAATTGTTGACGATGAGAACACACTACAGTTTTTCCTTTTAATAGTTCAATACATCTATTAACACTCAGAACTTAAAGTGTGAGAACTACTTGCAGCATCTATTACTTATCTTGAAATCACATTTTCCAAAAGTATCATTATGTTTGGAGTTAAATTGTTTGTTCTTTTGTTGTATCCATTGAAACGATAATGCTCGTTATAATAACTGGAAGTGCATTTTATTGTTGCAATTTTATTACTGCAAAGCAAACATAATTAAAAGAAGTCGCTTTAAATTAATAATTTTCAGTGTCCGCTGGAATTTTCAGTATCAAATAAAGGAATTTTCTGTACCATTAAGGAAACTTCATTTTGGGACTCAATTTTTATTGCAACCTGTTTATAAAATATTTAATTTAAAATGTAAAGTGAAAATAAGGCAAATACTTTCGAATCTTCAAATTTCACAGATAGCGTTAGAGCAGTCTAAATTCTGCCTTCTGTTCCTTCATTCAAATTATTCGAATCCTAAAATAAAAGCCTTAAATATTTCAGCTAGAAATCAAAAGAGTCAATATTTTTCTGGTCATAGATCGAAACTATTTAAAATTAGTAATGAAATTTGTGTGTACATCAGTTAAACTATATTAAATTTGTTATCCTACTATAAACATTAACTTCTTCTGATTTATAAGCACCAAAATCATTATGAAAACTTGATTCAAAAAGTTTGAAAACAACTTAGTCAATACTTCTGAGAAATTTTCAGCAGATTCTGCTTGAATGACAAATTGTAGGCTTGAATTTCAATAATCTCATTTTTCGTGAATATACGCGTTAAAAAGAAAACTCCATCAAAACATTATTTATGAAACTACTTGAATTCTTCCTTAAATTGAAAGTTCATTGATTTTGAATTTCTGGTCATAAAATTTTTAATTTAATTTTAATTTTAGTGAATTTCACTTAAAAAGACAATATCTCATAACTCTCATATTAATATAAAGTAAATTTAAGGTTCATATTCGTTTATTTTAAAATTTACTCTAGTTGAAAATGTTTTTAATATATTTAAAATTTGAAAAAACGTTAAGTTTTCAAATAAGAATGCTAAAAACTCTTAAAACAAATTTATATGATAAAAGTTTTGTTAAAAATAATAAAGTCCTTATAATCGATAAAGTACTTACTTAAAATTAATCGTATTGCTGAAATTTATCTAAAAATATTTTTATGGTAAATAAGAATATCAAAATATCATTTTCTTGTAGGATTAAATGTATTCTCAGATCTAATAAGTCTATACGCTGTGCAATTTATTATATAATTGATGTTCTTTTGAGTAAAACTTCGGTGATCCATATAAACTGCTGGAATGTTGACGTGTGTGTTACAATTACTAAGGAAAATATGGGAATCATCTGAACGAATAAAATATTTTGACCCTGAATTTTATGATGTAAAAGAAATTTTCAAAAAATTCCGAAGTAAAAAAAAGATTCCATGAATATTGTTACAAAAACTTCGTTCTGATAAACATTTTGTTTCTAAAAAAGTTGTTTTTATGTGATGAAAAAATATATTGAACCAATAACAATTACGAAAGGAAGAGACAGTTTTTTTTTTTTTTTTTTTTTTTTTTTTTGTTGAGACTATTGTGTTGTACAGGATTTCTCTCAGTATTCGATTTGAATTTTTTTTATACACAGCATAATTGCAATTATCCGAATCAATTGCGACCGGACTCCCATTCGTATAGTCAAATATTCGGTTAAATGGATTTAAAAAAGATCCATTTAAATTAATGAGTGTATGTTTAAAAATGAGAAAAAAAATTACTTATTTTTTAAAGAAAAACACAATTTTTAATCAAATAAATGAAAATCAACACGTTAAGATACTTACAAGTGCTGATCATTCATACAAAATGTATACAGAGTGGTGTAAATGAAAGTCATTGTTTGATGCCTTTTCAAGACAGTTTCAAATTCGGCAAGCGTGTCACTAGCTGATGATGCCGTATTCTGCTCATACTTGGACATTGCGGTCATCTTCCTCAGCACTTTCAATTAGTTTACCATCATTTGCAGTTTGAAATCCAGGGTCTGACTTATAATCCATTCTCCTATATCTTCAACACTAACTTCTGAACATCCAGGAATAAATAAAAAGAAATTAATGTTAATTCCTCAATAGACACATCTCTCTCTCTCATCTTTTCCCTTCTCTTACCTTTTCTTTTTTGGGGCTTTTTCCTACTTTTCATTTTCCTTCCTTCTTCACTCTAATTTAATTTTTTGAAATTCTGAAAATAATTCAGGTAAGCAGTGATTCGGATAGATGGAGTTCAGATAGTTGGAATTCTACTGTATATGGTATATTCAGCAGAGTAAAGTAAAATGCCGGCTATAATCTGAAATAAGTTTTTAATAAATTAGGATACGGCCTTTAACAATATCTAAAAATGAGTACTTTATTTTGAACTTTATCTTCTTTTTTAATCTACAACTATCCAAGAGATTTGGTTAAGATTTATGTGTAAGACTCTTACTGCAGTAGTTTTCTATTGGTTTGAGGAGTAATTGAAAGGCTTTTTCTTGTCGCTAAAACTATTCATTCATTAACTAAACAACAATACTTACAAATTCATTTATCAATTAGAAGAAAAACCTTATGCTTGTTGTTATGAGCATTTGTGTGAAGACAACCCATAGTAAATAAACATTTTGTAATGTCTCATTATGCGAATGTTTTCTAACATTATGTTAATTGTTATACCTATTATTATCATTATGTGAATTGTTATACCTAACGATTATCATGTTGTTGTACCTAATGGTTATCATATTATCATGTTGTTGTACCTAACGATTATCATATTTTGATAATTGTTAGGTACACTTTTTTTTAAACTTTCCTATTGCAAGATCCGATATACTACAACGGCTCTATAATTGTCTGAATTTCAGTCAATTAGTCTTAATTTGAAAGTGAATATTTTTATTCTGGTTTAATTACACATTCTAAGTATGGTATACACAAATACCTTGTTTCTTGCAATTGATTTAATTTATTTATATTTCGAATTAATTATATTTCCTTGTATTTATATCATTTCATGTTAATTTTGAATAGATTATTTCTCACAGATTTGGTAGGTTAAACGTATTTAGAGCAATACTTCCTTTAAACTTTAGTTATATTCTGTGCATATTATGTAAAGATTTAATTATATTTATTTTTTGGAGAATATTATCAGTTCAATTGATCAAAAGTGGAAAGTAAATAAAAACAAAATTTTTCCACTTATATATTTAATAAACAATAATGTAGATAAAAAATAAAGTAAATTTTTAGTTATATCATTTTACATATTTAAATGCCGTATATTTCCACTTTATAATTTATAACTATTATTTTTCCATAGGTTTGAAGATTTTGGACACAATAGCCAAATTAAGGTACTTTTCAAATTTGTTTTATATTATTAAATTGCTATAGCAACATTTGCATCCATGTAATTATATTTACTACATAAATTGCTTCTAATTACTACTTAAATTTGTAAATGTTAAAATTATTGAATATTTACTGGTTAATTTATAAAAATGTTCAACTTATGATAGGAAATGTAATAATTGTTCATAAATTCGTTAAAATTCATTCAAATTGTGCAGCTACAACGCTTCTGTCATTACATTTGTCATTTCTAACAAGGGGACTCGCAGACTGGATGATATTTGTCGATTTCACATGCATTAATCCGCGTAATGTTTGACCATGTAAGTAGGATTGTGACTTCAGCAATAATTTTAATTTCATCAATATTAATATTCAGCAATGTTTTATAGAATATTAAATAATGGTCGATATGGATGAACATTTTAATTCCAAATTAGCTAATGTTATGAACTCTAGGAGAACAAACAGCAGTTTTCAGACAAATGGAAAATATGATGATTTGTTAAAAGAATTTGCTATTTCGTAATGAAAGAGAAAAATGTTGAAACATTTAACTTTCTTGTAAGTCAGTAAAGACAGCTCGTATGCTAAATTTTACTGTACTTGGATTAATTTTTATTACAATTCATCAGGCACATTTATCAGTAGGTTATGGCAGTACAAACAGAACATTTAAATGATTTTAAAAAAAGGTACAAAAATATTATTACTAAACCATATTTTTGTACCTTTTTAATGTCTTTATATGATTTTCTTAAATTTTATTGAAATTAATCAGAAGAAATCAATGATGTCCAAGAAAAGACTAGTTTCAGGCCAATTTTGCTTCAAAGATATGAATTCAAGTCACCAGATAAATCTTAGTGACATGCAGTCACAACAAGGTAATAATTTCTAATTTATATTTGTCTATCACGACCACTTTGTAAAGTCTGAATTGTTACGAGCTCTAAAAAGGCAAATGTGCAGATAAAGTTACATATCATCTTGTTGATATTTTTTATCTACTTGCAGCCCTCGTGTGTATATCATCTAATTAATGAAAGCAAGTTATAAAAATGACGCTTTCATTGAATTTACTTAGTTGAACTATCTCATAATAGGTTTTTAATGTTTATGATGTTGTAGTTTATCAAACTTCATGTAGGATAAACATAAGATATGTGAACATATTTCTATGATGATCGTATTTGTTAACAAATGTAGAAACTGGAGTTCAGAATGTCTATGACAGTCAAGTGATATAAAATAAAAAATACTTTTCTGTAAATTATTACCGCAGTTTATTCTGGTATGATAAGATATAAATGGGTCAGTGAAGAATAAACGCATTGCATTGTTATCATTGTAACCTAGATTATTACTGTGGATAATCGTTGGTAAAGCTCTTAAGAGATGGATATAGCGGAGTTGGTTGATGTTAAGACTGTCTAATGGGAATAATCGTACTACATGATGTGAAAGTGTAAGAGTATGCAGCAAAAAATCTCGTACTATTTTACAGTATATAAAATTGTATGAGCTTAAATATTTGAGCGTATGACAGTAAGCTACGAGATGGTACATTGCAGGAGTTCCTGCAGCATAGCTTACTCGTAGCTTACTGCCATACAAAATACAAGCAAGTGTCAAAGCTACTTTGTAATCCGAGCCATTTTTGAAAATTTGAAATTTTTCGCGTGCCACAATCAAATACGTATTTTAAAGGTCTGCACAAAAAGAATTTAAATTTTTTTACAGATATTATATTCATTGAAAAAAACATATAAATAAAAGTCCAAAATATGTGTATTGAATTTAAATATTAAAAATTAAACACATTCATTTTAATTCTCTTGATAATTCTTTAAAATTTGGTGAATAATTGATGACAACGCTTCTCGGTATTTCTTTGAGATGCTAGTTAGTTGTTTGAGATCGGTCTTTGGATTTCATGAATTTTTTCACGGAATAAAAGGATTCACAGGAGTACATTGCTCCGAATACGGAAATAATTCGGCAAGTAGCCTTTTCTAATTCAGAATACTTCGATTCTGGAACGAATTTCCAAAATTCAGTAATCGGCTTATATTTTAATTAGAGAAACTTATCTTTTAATATTAAAGCTTGATCTTCTTGTATCTCTATTAATTCTAATTCTCTAGATGCTTTTTGGGTCACAATTATATTGGAAAGGGTAAGCTTACTTTGAATTATATTCATTTCAAATGGATACAGAAAAAATCAAGAGACGATTTAAATATTGAAATTTATTTTAGAATTCCTTCAATATATTCCTTCAAACATTTTTATATAATCGTTGAGTTTTTCTTGTTTGATATTGGAACACAATTTTTCTAATTCTAGAAAAATGACAAAATGTTTTATTTTTAATGTTTTTTTGAAGAAATTGTAATTTAGTTTGAAAACTAAAAATACTCTGTGAGAGGTCATATATTATTTTATCTTTCCCCTGAAATTGTAAATTCAGTGTTTGAAATGCTCCATGACATCATCCAAAAACATTAAGTCTTGCAACCACTCGTCATCGTCTAATTCTGAATGGGTTATTTCCTTTTCTTTTAGATACGCAGTTACAAATGCAAATCTACAAATTGATTGAATAAGTTGTAACCAGATAATCATCTAACAATGCAGAAGAAATTATTGTCATTTGGAAGTTCTTCGTCTTTTTAGTCTTGTGGAAATTTTTGAATTGTTGCTTATGTTTTTCATTGGTGGGCATGTAATTTAGAATATGTAACGCTGTTTTCCTAACATCAAGATATTTTAAATATATTTTGTAGCGAAATGTTCTCTGCGAATTATGCAGTGAATCAGTATGAATTGTACAATATGAGAATCATTTCATAAAAGCCATATAAAATCGATTTTCTTACTCAGCATTTTCGGAGCTGCATCAGTTGCAGCGCTTACAAATTTTTAAAAGGCACATCAAAAGTTTTCATCATGCAATGTAATGCATTTTTAATATCGACACCGCTGGTTGACTCTTGTAGTACAACTAAATTTAATAATTCTGCTTTAAGAACGTAATCAGGTGACACAAAACGTATGGAAACTGTCAATTGCGGAAGATCTGTGATTTCTACCTATTTGTCAAAGTCTAAGTTGAATGCATTATAGTTCTTTTAATATTTGTTTAAGTTATATTCCAGAGATGTATTAATTGCAGTTATGTGTCATTTGCTTGTGTGTTTTAAGATGGAAATTTGTGAAACAACTTTGTGCTGAGTGACATTATTTGGATCTAAAACTTTAAGTACTCTTCCAAGTTTTTATTAATAAACTCTTTCTATACAAGTTATCATAAAACGGAGTTTTACATGAGCAATATTCTAGACAATAACAAAATTGTCTTTAGCCACGTTATTAGCTTGATTGCTAAGAGTCATTAAAATTGACTGATGTTTACTTAATTTGATTTTAAAGAAGCAAGTTTATCTGATCTTAATTTGGAATCCGGTGGATACTGATAAAAAAACTTTGGTGATTGGCTTCATAATGTCGACGTAGAATTACAAATAACACATAATACTTTTCCGTTAATGTCAATTATAAGGAAATTCTCCCACTCGTTATTAAAACTTCCATTTTCTTGCTCGTATTTTCTTTTTTATTTTTGCTCTCTATCATCATATTTTTGAAAGAACTGTAAATAAATAAAAAAAATTAGAAAATACAAGTGTTGGGTTATTGAAACACTAACAACACATGTTAGATACAATAAAACAAATTATAGCTAATTTACCAAAAATTTCCAGATTGCAAAATATATCCGTAGCAAAAGGAATACAAATTGTTTCCTCCAGAGCACAATGTCAATTGTTTGTTGCAATGAATGTTTACAAGTTCAAAATCGTTCTGGAGTAGATCGATTACGGATGATTACCCCACTGTTTATGTTCTTTCACATAATTTTCGATGAGTCATATCATTCTTAATATAGACGGCAATAAAATTTGCTACAACGTTGCATATAGTCTTTCATATTTGTTGTCAGTAATTTAAAATTCATTTTGAAACACAAATGAAACAATAATAATTTTTAAAAATATAATAACCCAAAAAGGAAAAAGGAACTTGGGTACATTTATCAAGAGCCACAAATAATCCTTCAAAGAGACGCAGGTAGCCCACCCTTAGTATATAGTGTAAAAGGTAATCTCATATGACAGTAGGTCACCTTTTTATCAAACTCCGCGCGCGTGCGTACACCTCACTCAACTTCATGTTTATATCTAGTGTTTATTTCCATTACCCTGAAACTACATTCTTCACCATCAATTTTCAACAAGGTGTCCGATCCCATACTACTTACCAATGTGTACCAATGAAATACTATCATGCCATTGATTCTCTTATGTAGCCAACAATATCACCAGACATTTTGTCAGTCATTCATGTACATATCATAGTAAAGATATTGCATGGCATTATTCCAAAATGTAGCTGATCTGACAAAATATCCAATGAATACTTGGTGGAAAGTATCATGAATTTATATAAATGAAACTTTTTATTACTCACTGCATGGAAGTAATCAAAGACAATGATTCCGTTCTTGGAGGAATAACAATTACTCATTTAAAGCACTTAATTTGAAATTATTGACCATTGAAATTCGTTCAATTTTTTAATCATTTCATCAGTAAATATAGCTGTCTTTCTAGTCTTTTTGTCAAAATAATAAGTTTTTGCTATTTGTTTTTAAAATAATATCAAATATACTTAACTGAAATTAATAAAAAATAACCTTATATACGAAATATTTTATGTTTTTTTTAAATTTGACCCATTCAGTTCTAAATAAAAATCTTTATCTCTCTTGTTTCAGATCAACTTTTGCTGACTCACCAGATAATGAATTGTTCGTGCAATTAGATATTTTCGATGAACAACGCTATGCTGATGACAGTCAATCTACAGGGCCGAATGGAGTAGATCTAAATAGCCATCAAGATATTTTTTACGCTATTTTGAAGCAGGTGAGTTATTTAATGTGTGTATTATGTGTATACTCTTTATTATAATCGTAATAATATTTATAAAAATGTCCATGGATTTGATTAAAATACTTTTTTTTTCAGTTTTTCATGCCAATTTTTAAGAAAATATTGTGAGACTTTAATAATAATAAATTATGCTTATATAAAATTTCTAAGACTGCCTGCCTTTTGATGAATGCCATTTTTCACGTCTTTAGGAGAAAACAGCCTAACTAAGATTTGACAATTTTGGGATACTTCATAAACGCTAATAGAATACTACTCCGACTTAACAGACACAAACACCTTAGGTTACGAAATTCGTATTTCAGAAGCAGAAATAAATTCTTTTGCTGTTTTATAAAAATCATAAACGGTGATGCACACAAAGATAATAACATCTTCATAGTGACAACTTGAAATCTTAAAATGAGATATAGAAACTTTTCTGCAAAATCTTATAGCCCCACATGTTCCGCATAATGTTTTTCCTTTTTCGCATATAACCAAATCTCGAAATTTTTTCTATAACCTGTGAACTTAATTACTGATTTAATAAACTGATAAGAGTCTTGTTTATCTCTTGCCACGTTAAATTTATCTTTTTAAATTTGTTAAAATCATCATTTTTATAAAATCATTGCTTAGTTGACATTATTTTAAATATTTTTTTTTAAATTCTACCAACACATCATATTGCAAATCCTTGTATCGAATTTGATTTAAATTCTTTTAATCTTTTTAACTTCAAGATACTGTTTTCCAATATAAAAAATTTGATTTTAAACAGTTAGATTACAAATATCTTAAGATTTGTAAGTATTTCAAAAATTTTTACATCGTTACATGTTATATAGAAGAATAAAAAGGAATTTCTGTCTTTAGTTATTGTTTGAAAGTTTAAAAAGTAACTAATTGCTCTTTTAGGTTGCTGATACTCCGCAAGAGATCCCTTTTTTAAGCATTCTGCAACACCTCCTTCGAATCGATTCTGCTCTGCCTATTTCAGACATAATTTGGGATACAGCTGAAAAACTGGTCCTTCGAGCGACCCTTTGCGAAACAAAGGAAGATACTGAAAAATTGCTTAGAGCACCCAGCTACCATCACAGTTTAAACAAACTCCTGAGAGGTATTTCAGAAACTGGTGGACGTTGCCAGTGCTCTTGTCACAGTAATGGTGAAGGAACCTGTGTTTCTACTGATGGGAGATCTCGCAAACGTACTCCATTGCAACTAACTTTTGGAAGTAGTGATGGCTCAAGAACTCCGGGTATCCTTAGTCCAACCAACTCATCGAATGCCTTTAGTCCAGAACTGTTGGCATCTCTATCTCGGGCAATATCTCCTCCTCCTAAAGTACCTTGTGCTGCACCATTACTTCCAACATCTGGAAGTTCATCAGGACCAACATCAAATGGTAGTGTACCAGTTCCACCACCTCCTCCACCGCCACCTATGCCTACTGTCGGTGGTCCTCCACCTCCTCCTCCTCCACCACCACCACCACCCTCAGGTGGCCCTCCACCACCACCACCACCTCCAGGCTCTCCAATGGCTTTATCCCTGAAAACTCCATCCCCAACAGTTGAATCTCAAGACGTGAAGCTTCCACAACAGTTTACGCCAAAACCGAAAAACAAAATGAAATCTTTAAATTGGACAAAAATTCCCAGTAACAAAGTAAGTATAATAGTAAATATAGCATAAAAATTGACTATTAAACTTATAATCATACCCTTGAAATATTTATAATCTCCTCATTTTATTTTTTCATTCATTGCCATTACGATGAATGTATAGTTTTAAAAAGTTGAAGATGTGGCCAGGGCAGTGCTTCATTGCTTTGGTCCCATATGACTTGTCCTTTCTCTCTCTCTCTCTCTTTGCACTTGTCACACGACAACAACATTCATTTGCCTCATTCATTTTCACATTAAAGCATAAATTTTTCTTTTGCAGCATTTCATTTACTTATAATTTATGGAATCAGATATAATATTTATGGGTTTTAAACTGATATACATCTCTATTCATATATAGGTTTCAATGAACTTAAGAACCAATAAGATGTCAATAAAATGAATCATACACGTGTTTTGCACCTGTAACTACACAATTCCAGATGTTAGTGACTGCCTGGAGATAAATTCTCTAAAAACATTCCGACATAATTTTAGACAGATTATAACACAAACGCAATATACCAACATGAATCCATGTACTATGTTCAAATCTAAAATCATGAGAAAGACAAGTGAAAGTTATCCTTTTCCATGGTATATTGAGAATGATGAATGGCGTGGTGAAGTCACCATTTAAAAATTACTAACGCGCTGAATGTATAGTTTGATGCATTTATCGCGCGCGCGGTATAAATTGTTTTTCAAAATAATCAACTGAAAGGCTTACTGGGGTTTAGAGTTAAGTTACGCTTTTTAGAGCATACGTTCATGGGCTCAGTCTGAACCACTGCTAAACAATGGTAGATAGCTGCTGCCCTTCTGCCTTCAGAATGCATCAATCAAAGTGGGTTCTTGGGGTATTTCCTGGTTATTATCAGAAAGTCAGAAAATTTTTGCTATTGATTATTTTTGTTTAATAAATTTATAAGAGAAACTCATTCATTTACTGTACCTTGCTGCATAAATCTCACCACTTATTAAATGTATCTTCTGTGTGTGATCCTATAAATTTCTAAATTCTTAAAATGACTTTCCAAATAAAGACTTAAAAATATTTATTGATGAATTATGCTAAGTGAATGTAGAAGCCGGATGACAATGTGAATCTACAAAGTTATTTAACGATTAATTTGAAATTTAACATCTCCGGCAAAAATATCTTCTCATGATAAATTTACCAGCGCTTCCCAATTAAGAGGAGCCTTTTATTGACAAAGATTTTTTTCTTTCCTTGATTTTAATGATTCTTTGGGAAAAACTGTGAATGTAGTTTTTTTATTTAGATGAAGATTATTAATATTTATTTCAAACTATTAGCATTATCTTATTGTTAATAATTTCCAGCGTTATCATAAGTATAAATTATCATAAGTATTTTTAATCATAATCTTTAGTCATTTCTTCGAAATCAAATTATAAAGTGATTTGCATAATTGCTTTAAGATTTGATGCCCTCAACACGTATATTAGAAGAATATACGTTTTGAGGTACTTTAAATTTAAAGAGCGTGTAGTTTTTTTATTTTATTTTTTGGAAAAGAATTTTTTTTTTAAATAATTTTAGTGCCCAAAAAGTAACATTCCTTCCTAAGCTCCTAAACTTTTTGTGTGAAATTTGTAACAGTGCAAATCTCTTCTCTTCTATAGACATATTATAAGTCTCTCTCATTTATGCAATCCTTCTTTATTATACTTATAAAATATTGATTGCAAATCATACCTTGTGCAAAATTATTGCTAACCGATATCATAAAATAAATTGTAAAATGATTCCCTTAATGATAGGTTGTCGGACGAAATAATTTGTGGTCCATGATTGCAAGAGATCATAATGGAAGTCCCAATAACTTAGATTTCAGCACTATTGAAGACTTATTCTGCCAACAGAATACGTTGAATGGACAAGCGTCTCCAAGGTTGGGCAATCGAGCAGATAGAAATGGAAAAGACAGCTTGGACAGGAAAAAAAGAGAGTCGTCGGAGGTAAGTAGTGGAAACTAATCACCAACTCATAAGTCTGGCCACTCAGACATGAAATGTCTTAACTCATATTATTATATTGAATCAAATTCCTAATCAGGACAGTATCTTGGGGAATGTGGCCTAATATTCAGGGTTGAAGTACACTTTTACTATTTTTTTGCTTAAAATTGTTCTATGATCGTAAAATATGCAAACGTATACTTTGATCACCTTTTTCTAGATCTTGTTTTATTTGAATGAAAACTTTTGATAGTCATTCGATATCTACATCAAGTTTCTGAAGCAAGACCAATAAAAATAGTCTTTAAAGAAAGCTATTTAAATTAAATTTAGCTCGGTTACGGTTATAGCAGAAATTGAAGACAAACTTTTTTGACTGCTAATTAAAATATTTTTATGTTTGAATGTTAATATTTCTTGAAAGATTTATATGAGAAATTTCAAAATTAGAATTAAGTTACACTTATTATAAGGTAATTTGTCTTTAGCAAACAAATTTTTTTAAAATTTGAATTTGTTTATTTTGTTATTTAATTTTTAATAAACCAAACAGTAGATATTTTAAGAAAAATTATTATAAACCTGTTTTGAACTCATTTATGAAACTATTGAATTAATCATGTACACATTTTATTAATTTATATATTTGCTAATAATCTTTAATAAGTTAACAAATATTATTTTGAATATATTGTTTAAAGTCTTAATTTTTTCACATCGAACAGATTGAGAAAATTTAAATATTGCTAAAATAATTTTAAAGAATTCAACTTTAATTTGTTATAATAAATAAAAAATTATTTAAAAAGCATTGAGTCAAAGTGATTTCTATCGCTTAAATACATTTTTGATTTTTCAAGTTCAAGTTTCCAAATGGGAAAGAAATTTTTTAATCATTTATATACAAACTTCTTTCACATTTGGAAACTTGTGTATATATATATATATATATATATATATATATATATATATATATATATATATATATATATATATATATATATATAATGGTCCAATATATTATTTGAACAAACATCTCTAGGTTTAATAACCTTTATCAGTAACTTTTCACATTTTTCAAAATTTTTAAAAATTATTTCATTTTGTTTATAAAATACCTAAAAAAATCCTTTTTATGTAACATATTCATGATTATAAATCCTCTTTTTATGTTACATATTTTTATATAATATATTCAAAAAAAAAATTTTTTTTTAAAAAAAAAAGCTTTTTTTGTTGAAAATTAAAACAGTACCTTTACAAGTTTATCATATTTCTTGAAATATCATTTCTAACGTTTTACATGATAAAAACAACAACAAAACATATTTCCTAAAATTAAACAAAAATATTTTTGTGGAAACGTTTTTATGTAATCATTCAAAATTAACTGATTACTAAAATTTGCAGGGAAAAGACAATGTTGTTAAACACTGTAATGAAAACCTCCTGAATTATTCAAAAATATCTCATGAAATTTTCATAATTTCATTTTATTTTCTAAACAATCAGTACAGTTAATTTTTTTCAAATTAATATCAAAACTCCTTAAGAATTACATGTTATGGAAATAAATTTTACATCAAGCAGTTATTAATCAGGACATAAATAAAATATAAGGTATAACCAGATTTTTCATGAAAAAAAAATCTGATTTACATATTTCTCTTATGAAAAGTAAACAAAAAGGCACAATCCATAAAATCAAAAAGTTCTGAATACTATTTTAATGATTTTTTTCATAAAAAATAAATTATTTAAAGTTGTAGCAATAATTTTAAGTTTAAAAAATTATACCCGAATAAAGTAAGTTTGAATGAAAGAATTTTGTTTGTAAACATTTTTCGCTAATTTGGAAAAAAAAAACCGTTCTTTTTCACCGAATAAGTTAGAACAAACAATGAAATAAATTAGACTGAATTATTTGATTGAATTATTTAAAAAAAATTGCATGATAAAATATTTTCATAGATTATTTATCGAATATTTTTAAAGGTTTGGTTTAAATTCTCATTCTATGGATATTATTTGCACACGAGATTATATGTGTTTGAAATGGATCCCGAACCTTTGCACCCAAACTCTCACCTATAGCTCGAATTCGCAAAATGTTACCCTAAAGGCCAGAACAACGACCCCTCTAATAGGTGCCCCCAAAATTAAAGTTTTCGATTGTGGTGTATTTCGTTCATTACAGCTGACCATACTCCACTGATGATAGGATTAAATGTTTTTCTTGTAGGTTCCTTATATTTGCTTCATGCTTCTTTCATGGTATGAAATTTCATAAGATAAATTTCATATTTCGGTATGAAATTTCATAAGAAGTAGGAGTTTCTTAGTTTTGAAACTGCTACTTTGTTATCCTTGGTCAGAAAAAAATTAATATATTAAAAACTATTTTATAACAGATGCCAATAAGAACCGAATGCCTCCCAACATGTATGGTGGTTATGACTCTCGGCTCTCACCGAGTGGGTTTGAATCCCGAATAATTCTTTGTTGTAAAACTGGGGAAAATGTCGGACTTTCTGCCTCTAATGGATCCCCGTTTCGAAGAAGAAAGCAAGCCACCTTCCTGTTCCCATCTGAAGTCATCGTCCTTGTCAATATATGTTCCCTGCGTCAGCTTGTTTGTCCTTTCTCATGTACCCCAAATATTGGGACACGTGACAAATAAATAGAGCCACATGTTTTCACTCTCGAGTTTAAAATATAATAAATTTCGCATTCTTGCAAATATGCTGGCTCAATTCTCTTAACAAAATGATTCTAAAGAATTTTAATATTGATAATTATTAAATTAAAACTTACTTTATTAATTACAATTGTTTTCATAAAATGCTTTACAATGCGGCAATTCATTAAATATTACCAATTAAAGAATACTGAAATGCTTATATGAGAGCTTTGACCACATTTTTACAAATACTAAACGCAATTGGCATCTACTCTTCTATGTATATTTACTTTTCCCTAATTAGGAAAAAGTGCCTATTTTGAAATCATTTTTAAAGAAATGTTTTTCAAATTTAAAGCTGGTCAGCTTTAAATTTTTTTTACAGCTTCAATGCACAAACTACATTACTGGTCATTAAAATTGCTACACCATGAAGGTGACATGCTATAGACGTGAAATTTAAACGAAAGGAAGGTGCTGTGATATGCAAATGATTAGCTTTTCAGCGCATTCAGACAAAGCAGGCGCCAGTAGCGACACCTACATTGTGTTTAAATGAGGAAATTGTTCAGCCGGTTCCTCATACACAAATTGCATTTAACGTTGTTGCCTGGTGAAAAGTTGTTGTGATGCCTCGTGTAAGAAGGAGAAATGCGTACCAGCACGTTTCTGATCTTGATAAAGTTCGAATAATAGCGTACCGGGATTGCGGTTTATCTTATCGCAGTATTGCTGCTCGCGTCAGTCTAGATCCAATGACTGTTAGCAGAATATAGAATAGATGGGTTCAGGACGGTAATACGGAACGCCATGCGGGATCTCAACGGCCACCTATCACTAGCAGCCGAGAAGACAGGCATATTATCCGCATGGCCGTAATGGATCGTGCAACCACGTCACGAGCCGTGAGTCAAGAAACGACGTCGTTTGGAAGACAAGTGTCTGCACGAACAGTTCGACGACGTTTGCAGCAGCATGGACTCTCGGCTCAGAGACCATGGCTGCGGCTTCACTTGACGCTGTGTTATAGACAAGAGCGCCATCAATGGTGTGATCAACGACGAACATGGGCACATGAATGGCGAGACGTCATCTTTTCAGATGAATCCAGGTTCTGTATACAGCATCATGATGGTCGCATCCGTGTTTGGCGGCATCGTGGTGAACGCACACTGGCAACGTGCATTCGTCATCGTCATACTGGCCCATCACCTGGCGTGATGGTATGGGGTGCCATTGGATACACGTCTCGGTCACCTCTTGTACGCATTGACAGTGCTTTGAACAGTGCACGTTACATTTCTGGTGTGTTACGACCCGTAACTCTACCCTTTATTCGAGCCCTGCGAAACCCTAAGTTTCAGCAGGATAATGCCCGACCGCATGTTGCCGATATTGTATGGACCTTCCTTGATACGGAACATGTTCGGCTGTTGCCCTGGCCAGCATGTTCTCCAGATCTTTCACTAATAGAAAACGTCTGGTCAATGGTTGCCGAACGACTGGCTCGTCACCAATCTCCACTCACTACGGTTGATGAACTGTGGCACCGTGTTGAAGCTGCATGGGCATCTGTACCTGTACATGCAATCCAATCTCTGTTTGACTCAATGCCCAGGCGTATAACTTCTGTTATTACTGCCACACACAGAGGTGGTTGTTCTGCGTACTGATTTCTCAGGATCTATCCAGCCAAATTTTTTTGAAAATTTAATCACTTGTTATTTTTAGTATAGTATATTTGTCCAATAAATATCATTTTATTATCCGCATTTCTTCCTGGTGAGCAATTTTAATGGCCAGTAGTGTATAATCAAAATATTATTTTGATTATAGTTTATGCATTAAATGTATCCCCAAATGTTGAAGTACTCAAGTACGAAAATGTCACCTCAAGAAACTCAAGAAAGAAAATACCCAGTGACATTTTTCAGTTATTCACGTATGAGTGAGATATCGTTAAATGTTATATTTTCGTTCCAGGGTTCAAAGTGCTACTTGTTAAATAAAAATGATGATCCATAACCATTACACCACACAGAATATTTGTTCTTACTCCGATAGTAACTATTAATAATACACTAGTTTGCAAAAACTAAGCAACATGTATTTTTCCCCTTAATTTCAGGAGAAATCATTTGAGAAATAAATGGAATTCAGAAATGAGAAACAGCGCTTTCTACTTAATAGATGACGAAAGCACAGTTTCAGAAAAAGAATGCAATGCACACAGTATGGAATCGAAGAAAAAAAGGCTTTATAGAATCAATACTATTGTTGCACATGATTGTCTGTCCAAGAGCATGACAATCAGATGTTCATAATAAGTTAACAAGTAGATGTTCTTTAGTATGAAATATTCCCTTCCCTTACTGCAATGGTTGCTTTCCACCGTCTCTCTTAACTCAGCACCAGATTGTCCTACAATTCTTAAGGTAAGAGTGAAGATTCCGCAATCAGCATTTGTTTCAGTTGATAAGTATTCCCCTGAGGATGTAATCGTGCTACATAGCGCCTTGGCGTCTACCCCCAAAACATTCCACATATGTCCAATAGGATTTAAATCAGGGGAAAACTCTGGTCAACTCCTTCAAGAGATATCTTGTATTTGCAGTAGATGTTGAACAATAAGTGCGAGTCTTGTGGGGACGTGCATTGCCATCCATAAAAATAAAGTCTTCTCCAATGCCATGGGGAAAGATTATTTCCTTACAATTGCGATCTCTGGCTACAGAATCTCTGTAGAAAACCTGGAGCTCAATCCGCCCATTCTGTATAATGCTTCCCCAGATTACAACGCCAGGACCACCATAACGGTCTCTGTCCGTGATGCTACTAGAATGAAACGTATCCCGAACACTGTTTAATTAAACTGGTGCTTAAATCACTAGTAGAACTGAAACGATTCTCATCCATAAAGATGGCACGACTCCATTAACGAAATGTATCGATTTAGTGCTTCTTGCACCATTCTAAAAGGTGGAGCCGATGGCTAACTTTCAGAGAGATGCAGTGTTCAAGACGGTGAGCGAACAGGTTACCATAGTAAAGGTGTCTGCACAAATAGCGACACTTGTCGCCCCATTGCTCTACACATTTGCTCAGTAATTGCTGACTGGTTTCGAGCTTTTTCGTTTGCAGGACAATAAATCAGATAACTACTGCAGTTGTTTTTTAAGACAACTACCATAAACTTATCTAACATCTGTACATATGGTTTGGAAGTCTTTCGAGCATGCAAAACGATAGTTTTGGTGATTTTCCGAACTTTTCATCTACACAGGTCACGTTTAAGACACTATCCCAGTTTTCTGATCATTCTTCAGTGAAGTTATTAAGGTAATTTATTCTAACTATATTTCACGACAGAACTAAGTTTCACTTGTAATGAGTTTCTTTAATTGCGTATCCGTCCTTTTCTTTTGCTATAGTTTTGAGCTATGAGTGCATACATCACGCGTTTCACATACACTCTTTATCTTATCAAGGATAAAATGTCACCTACAACGTTTTGTCCCTGACACTTACGTTCGAATTGGTGTTCAAAAGTTAAAACCTTTCTACTGCATTGGTGTTCACTGTAATGATCGTAAGAATCCTTTTTCCTCAATGTTATGGCTATATGCATAAAATTTACATTGTTGCTTAAGTTTTACATATCCGTGTACAATTTAACGCCTATAAGCAAATAAGATTTTACATACATGATAACTTTTTACAAAAAATATACTTTTCCTAATTTTTTACTGAACTATTGTATGAAAATTTTGAAATTTTCTTAAAAATTGTATTTTTTGTTTTATTGTATTTTCTAGTTTGCTTAATGTCAGTTTGTGCATCGAAGACACGAACATATTTATCAAATAGGAAGAAATCATGATGAGCAGTTATAATAAAATAAAAATTGACCCTGATAATTTATATTTAAATTAGCTACAATTTAATTAAATTATATATATATATATATATATATATATATATATATATATATATTATATATAGGCCAAGTTGTTAGCTGAATGGAATGCATATATATATATGTATATATATATAAGTTTAATTAGGTATGAAATTTCGTTCGGTATTTTTTCAGGTTACTATACAATTTTGTTTACCAAAGTTTTATAATTGGAATTCTGAAATACAAACGCGATCAATTTAGTTCCAAATTTGTTGTTCTTTTTTATTGTGCAACTGAGTATATAGAAATTAAAGGTTTTGATCCAAAGTTATAGTTACATCACTGGCAATGAATTTATCTTTATCATGAGAAATTATTCAGAAATTTCCTACAAACTGAGTCTTTAGTAATTTTACTATGGAGAATTAGTATGCGTAGATTTATGTGTGTGAATTTCGAATCGAAAATCTATTAGTACTCTTTTCATAATAGATAAATGATACCACATTAGGTTAAACTGTATACGGTAACAATATAATTTTTGTAATCGTTCACATTATAATCACAGATTTCAAGAAATTACGTAAAAACTTCAATGTAAACCACGTAGTACTTATTTTAACACATAATTAGGTTAATGCAAATGAATTTCAAAATAACAGAGCAATGTATTGAAATCTCACATCTAATTAAACGGCAAACTTTTACTAAAAATTGTATTGGATAGATAATAAAGTAAGTATATAAAATTTTGAAACAATTATATTAAGTACTAGACTGGGCTTGTGATATATATTTTTGCCAAAAAAAGAATAGCTGTAACCACAGCATTAAAAACTATATATTTAAATTAGAACCTTGTGCTTCAAAGTTAAATTATAATGTCCCTAGTGATGACACTTTTACTGCCTAGAAATTTTATATCTTATGACACACACATTTACTACAAATAATCATGGTACCCAGAAGGAATATATCCAAATAGTATTTACATATTTAAACACTAATAAATTATAGTAATAATTTATTAGATAAATAATAAATTATGTAAATCCTACTCTTTTAAAAGGACAAATTAATTTTTTAAAAAATACTTGCACAGGTAGAAATTTCTTGAACATTTTCCGTATTTTTCTTTGCGATTTTTGGTAAAAATGGAAAAAAAAAAAAAAAAAAAAAAAAAAAGTTATCAAAAACAAATTTCGCAATCTCTACTTACAATTCTGTGAATCAACTGTTATTAATTTTAATAATTCAACAGTTAAAACAAAAAAGAATGTATCAAGTCTTTCCGTTGACAATAACTTAGTATCGAGTTACCATTACAAATTACGTGAGTAGACTTAAAAAGAAATTGGAGAAAAAAGTGGTTGGAGAAGAAAATTGAATATCATTTCCTTCAACTTTTATGAGCAATTCTCTATCATTGAACTTAAAAAATAATTTATGAATAAATCAGTAAAATGGAGATGTAGTAAGCGTTGTATATTTTCATACATTCTAAAAATTTTATTTTTCGTCGAAATATTAAGTGCTATCCTTGGCATGCTCCATAAAATCTATACAGTGTAGTGGAATATTAATTAGTTGTTACTTGAAGAGTTGGAGTGAGAGGTCTAACTATATTTGGCTACAAATTATGCGAATCCCCATAAATTCGAGATTCGAAAATTTTAATTTTTGTGCATTTAGATTTAATTTAAAAACTTTGTATTTTATTTCACGAAAATACCAAATATTTTAACTCAAATTTTAATACGAATGAAATAGCGAAGACTTGAAATTATTATTGAAATATATTAAGCAAATTTTACTGTCATTAGCCTTGGCATTAAATTAATCTTTTACGAATATTTACAGGTTTTATCTTTTATTTAAAAAATTCATAAGAATTCTAGAGATGCAAGAATTTGAATATTATTGTCAATTTCATTAATTTGACCATTTCGAATTCTAATTTCTTTTTTTAAATATTTAACATTTTAACTATATATAAAATTTTTAACAAAGCTTACTTAGACGGAATCCACAATGAAATTGTCATTAAATATCTGTAATGAAATATATAAGACATGACACTGACTTAATAGTTTAAAAAATTTGTCAATATTGATTGGAGATTCAAATAGAAAAATTCTAATTTTTTTCATTAGCTTTCGAATCATAATTTATAAAATGACGTTTTCATAAAAATTTTTAACGAGATTACTCTAACCTACATGTAAAATGTTTTTATCAAAATATATATAATAGATCTTATTTTCATTACAGACAGGATGTTAACGTAACGGTCTTTTAGTGTACTGATATCTCATACAGAATATTATTCAGATAGTATTTCACACACACACACATAATATCAAAATAGTGTTATAACACTTTTGTGGCTAATAACAAACGTTCGCATTGTTTGAATTATTCCAAAACTAATTTTCAAGTTATCTCTATTATTTTAGAATTAATGGATCATGTAAGAGCCACAGATGCATATTTTAAGAAAATGAGATGGGCATATAGTAGCGAAATTCATTAAGTTTAATGTATTTTACTGCATTTGCTTTTTTTAACTAGGCAGCGATATTTATGGCTTTGAATTTATGTATTAATATGATACATTAAACTTACAGCATCACAAAATATGTTCCAAGTTCATCATGCTTTTATAGTTCACCTAGTAGCAACCGAAAGCACTATTGCGATACATTATTTTAATATCTACAGCATTTAAGAAAAATTTTTCATAGAAGTGAAACCATATCAACATATCACAAGGAATGAATACCACTAAATTTTCAACATCCATTCTAATACATATGCATAGAGAAAAGAATAACCTGCCCTTTTTGTTCAGCAATGGCTAAGAACGAACCCGAAACCTTGTATTTCAAAAGAGTACAATTCGATCAAGTGATGGGGAGCCTTAAAATATTAAGTCTACTTTTGTAATAAAACAATTCAAAATACTTCATAACGTCAATAAACTTTATCAAATAATAAATTTGTTACTATTATTATTATTATTAATGACTGCTTTCCAGGGTGAGGGCAATTTTATACCCCATCTTTCAAAAATGATTCATTTTCTTATGCGAAAAATGGAAACCGTGCTTGATTGATATCTTCTTCATTTGCAAATTTTTTGCCAAAAATTTTTTGCTTCAAAAAATTCTGCAAGAGCGAAAACAAGTAGTAGTTGCAGGGTGATAAATTCGGAGAATATGGTTATTGGACAGAATTTCTCAGCCCAGTTCTGCATTTTTTTTTTAGGAACTTTTTCTTGGTCTCTTTCTTGGAACATTGTGAGTCACTTTTCTTGGACTGCTACCTTTAAATTATCCAGTTGCTAACAATAGTTTTCCGAATTGAGCTTTCCGTTCAATTTTTAATGCTCATAATATATTTGTCCTCAAATATCCCTCTATATACACTACGTTCACTTATTCAGAATCAAATTTGTTTTAGAGTTGGTAGGGCTAGGTTTTCTGCACAATATATCCTTTTTCTTATGATGTTTTCGTAGGTAATCCACTTTTAATCCCAAGTTATCTGGTTCGAGAAGGGCTCGATTTTGTTCCGGACAAGCAGAGCTAAGCATATCATCCAAATCCTGCTGATTTAATTCATGTTTTATCCATTTTGAATATTTTTACATCAATGCTATCTTCCGAATATGATCTGAAATAGTTTGTTGAGCTGAATTAAGCTTTCTGCGATCTCCGATGTTATCAGAGAAAGATCGTGATTCAATATGTGATTTTAATAACATCACATCATTGTGTGTGTGTGTGTGTGAGAGAGAGAGAGAGATCAAAGGTCAGAACATTCCTGATACATAAGTTATATTATGTCGATATAATGTTAAGTAGTACGAAAACAAATTACAAGTCCATCGTTAGTTTAAAATTAATTAATGAAAACATTTATGTATTGTACGATTTAAATACACATTTAACATAAAAATTAGTAATCTTAAAACTTTATTAAATGAAAACAAGTGAAAGATTTATAATAAATTAGAATTTGCATACCTTTAAATTTGATATACAGTTTGATTTCTATTTTTGTCTCATAAAAAATAAGTCTAATCTACTTTCAAATCATACTTAATGAGGTTAAAAATCCAAATAGCACTATACATAAATGCAAAGCTCTTCTAGTTTAGAAATGTCAACTACCTTTCAATTAAAAAACGCACTTTCCTTCGATAAAACAAGGCGTTAGAGAGGGGTTATTTGGCACGATTTGAAATAAAATGTTTTTCTTATTATCTCCAGAGAAAACTTTCGCTGCGGCAGCGTGACATCGATTACTTTTATACACCTACGTCCTTGCTGAATACCCAGTTCCCAATGGTATGCAATTTCAGTAGATAGTCAAGTTAGCAGCAATCGCCGGCTCTTCTGGTGACACCCACGGTTTATCTAGCCATTAATTTGGTGTTCAGTTCTGAGGCGATTTTGGAATAGAACGAGATATTAAATTATGTTAAATTTCTATGTTAAATTCTCTCTCTCTCTCTCTCGTCAATAAATATGAGAATCTCTGGAATTTCAGTAGGAGCAAAGTTTATTGACATTGATGCATGGATTAATTAACGAGAGTAATCTTTTTTTTTTTTTTGTATGATAAGTTTGATAAAGAAATTGAACCTTCTTTACAATTTTTTAATTTTCTTATATTGGTATTTACGTCAAAATTTGACTAAGAATGATGGCGATATGAATTATTTCCTCTTTAATTTACAAATTAATTAAAATTATAATCAAAACAATTGTATCTGAAAAGAGCGAGTAAAATTCTTTGTGGGGGCAGGCAGGATTCTTTCATAAGGATGGAAGGTTTCTCAAACTGAATAGTGGGAACGTTGATAGAAAAAAAAAAAACAAGCAGTCAGTAAATATTAATGAAAAGACAAATATTTATTAAAACTAATCTCATACATTCAATTTGCTATGTAAGTTCATGGAGTGCAAAAACTAATAGATTTCAAAAACTCATGAAAATGATTTTGCAACTGTCAGAAGTTGAGCATTTTTGTAAAAGATGCGCTGAATGAATGCTGAATATTGAAATAGGTTACTAAAATACTAACGAGTAATGGAAATATTTTCTATAAATATATCTTGATTTTTTTCGTACTTGTTGCGTTTAATTATAGCGTTTTCTAAAGGGTTGTTTTCTTCTCATATATTCATTCACATGTCAAATCGGCGTTTGTTCGTAGAGATATAGGTATATAAAAATGTCTGTAAACTTAATATTAAAAAATTGACCTGTGAGTTGTAAGAACAAATTTTAATTCTTCTTTTAATCAAATGTTGCATTTCCTAATAAATTTTCAGTAAAATTTTGTCGCTAAAAGCCAGTTTTATCAAATTATTTTTAACTATACTGGCTTAAAGTATTATTCACATTTTCAATTTAACGACATCAGGTTAAAGAAAATTTAACCAATTAAATGTTCCTTAATTTCAAATAGACAAGTATGTAAATTTTTGATTACATAAAATAAAAACATCAAGCAACACAATTGGCCAAGAATCAACATTTTTTACCTTAAGAAACTCGCAGGTTGCAATAAAAATGTTGTATTACTTGTTGCAATTTTTTATTGACTAACAATAACAGCAATAACTAAAAGATTTATTTTATCACCTATTACACTCGAGATTTTATATTATATTAATATATAATATAAGAATATATTATATTAATATTATAAAAGATTTATTAACTAAAAAATTTTCCAATAAGTTTTACTTTTTTCTCTCCCATATATTAAATTTTTTCTACATTAAAAAAACTTATCTTCAACGATGAAAATTCGATTTAGTATAAAACTAGATCAACAAATAAAAAACTAAATAAAATATCGTTTTATTAATAAGTTCTAAAGCTGTAAGCTATTAATATATATATTTTATAAATTATTTGATTTGTGTTTCCAGATTAATCTGTTGGATGGCAAAAGAAGTCTGAATGTCAATATCTTCCTAAAGCAGTTTCGCAGGTAATCATTTCTTTTTAATTTAACAAATTTAATATTACTTTCATCAAATGTTATTGGAGTTAGATTTTTCAATGGCTTACGGATGTTTGGAGAGTTCCACCTACTCATGATTGGTATCCTAGAAAACGCCCTGCTGGTGCCTTGCTTTTTGAGGGAACTAGAGACTAAAAATTTGTATTTCACACTTCGTCACTGGTCACCGAAGGGGCCTTAAATATGTGCATGGTCAAAAGATTTTTAGTGTGTGCACAAAATCTAAGGCTGAACAAGCATCACCTGAGCTGCTTGAATTTTGACTAGGAAAAGGCTTTTTAAAAGCCCCTTATGTTCTTAGATTTCCTGTCTGTTTATGGACTTGTGGAGTTGCTCTGGTATTGGAATTGGACCATTTGGGATTAGTAGCAATAGCAACACAGTTAGATTTTCTGAAAATACATTATTACATTAAGAAAAAGGGAGTATGAAGCGCAGAAGAGAGTGAAAATACATACTCCCTTCTATGCTTGCAATATTACAAAAAATTATAAAAAGTAAAAATTAAGTTTCCTACTGAAAAAATTTCTAAAATTTTATTCATAATTTTGAAGAACACATACATTCATTAAAATATACTTTAAAATTAAAACGCAAATATATTTTAGCTAAATTTGTTATATGTTTATTATCAAAATTTTGAAATTGAGTTGACTAGTCATCTGTTATTCTTGTAAAAATTATAGGTTAAATTATTTTGAGTTTGGGTATTTTGTAAACTAAAATTCAATTTAAAAGTAATTAGAAAAATTTTTTTTTGTGATTTCTTTTTATATTAATTAAATGTTTGTTAGACCTTGTTTTTTATATTGGAGAAGTTTATGAAACTTCTTTAAAGAAAGCTTAAATGTTATGAATGTTTGAGCGAAGAAAATTATTTAAATTACAAAGAGTTCATTGAGTTTTGTACAATGTGTGTGTTCCCTTCCTTTATTAAAGACTAACCTTAAACTCACTAAATAACCAAATTAATAGTCATAATTGTTTAGTTTTTAAATTTGGCATATCAAAATCAAGCCTTTTTAATCGATTGCCATCTTAAATAATCGTAAGATGCCATAATGTCTTTAAGTATATCATTGAAATTTCTTGCTGAAGTTGGTTTACAGATTCTAAAACCGTTGACCTAGCAGCGCTATTTTAAAAGCATCAGTTTATATGAACAATTAAAACCCTCTAAAAGATTAAAGCCAAAAGAACCATAGAAAAACTATTACAAATATTTTAAATTTTTGCTATTACATTTAACTATAACATTAAAACTCTATTACATTTAACTTAAAAAATAATGAAATAGCGCTTTGACTTCTGACGGAAGAAGGATGACTTTATTTTTTAAATTTACAATCTTATATCATAGTTGCAATAACCAGCCGAAAATTGTTCTGAGTCACTCTAAGTTCATTTGAAACTTTGATACTTATAAAAATGTTTTTTTTTTGTCTCAATATTTAAATAATCAAAAGATTTAATTAAATTATTATATTTTTAAAAGTATTCAATCATTCGTTGGCTGGTAAATGTTCTGTGAATAGAATTTGTCATAACTCTGCAAAGATGTTAGTGATTTTGAACAATCAGATACAATTTTCTCAAACTGATTTAATGATTGGATCACTCAATTGAATTGAAAAACATATAAGCTCAATCAGTTAGTCCAGTATATTTTTTATTTGAACAAATGAATGAATTTATGGCATATAAATCTGTTGATTTCAAAACAAATCACATTTATTTATTTAAGAATATTTATAATAGAAGGTATCTTAGAGTTAATATAAAAGCATTCACTCTTGTTAAATTGTTGCAAGGTAAATAAAATTCAGTAGTCTGTTTATAGCGTAATCTCAAAGTAGTAAATGTTTCTTATTTTGAAATCATTGATTGAAGCATAAATCTAGGATTTTTTACTGTATTAAAACATTTGCAGCATAAAATGTCTATTTCATATACAAGCTTTTCCAACAGTTTTCAATTTTTGTCATTTTTAGACGAAAGCTTAACTTTTGTACAATCAATTTTGTATATACTTTTGATTAAAATGTTTTTATCATTTTTTTTTTACCTTTTCAATAGTATATTGTTTGATAGAATATAAATATTTCAAATTAATATAAATTTTATAATTTTATCTAGTATAAAAACTTAATCAATTTAAAAAAATGTATGAATGTTTTTATGAATTTGAGTTTACAAAATGTAAAATAAATTACAAATTGACAGAATTTCCCAAATAAAATAAATGAAGTACAGATTTATATTATTTATTCACAAAATTAGTGTGTTTTCAAGTTTGAAAATTTCATTTACACGAAATATATAATTTTGACAAGAGCTTGTTAGATCTGTTACTTAATTTTCATGGAACTTATATTTCACCTATTTAAAAAAAAAAAAAAAAAAAACTAATAGGTAAATATATGCATAAATCTCATCTTCATATAAAACAATTTTTAATCCATAAAAAGGGTATTTTAAAATGCAAATGAATGGCTTAAATTTAAAAAAAATATAAAAATGAATAATTCTGAGTAAAACATTTTAGGCTAATCATTGAATTAATGGTGTACTAAATCCAAAATTATTTATTCGCAAATACCAGATACACAGGAAAGTGAAAAATCAAAGCCATATAAAAATACTTTCCTTTTAACATATATATATATATATATATATATATATATATATATTATATATATATATATATATATATATATATATATATATATATATATATATTATATATATATATATATATATATATATATATATATATATATATATATATATATATATATATATATATATATATATATATATATATATATATATATATATATATATATATATATATATATATATATATATATATATATATATATATATATATATATATATATATATATATATATATATATATATATATATATATATTATATATATATATTTATATATAATATATATATTATATATATATATATTGTGAACATGAATAATTTTGTTGAATACATTATATACAGAATTGAGAGAATCAATTAAACGCACACATTTCATCGTTGATATGTTTAGCACAGTAGATACTTTGGCAAATAACATCGAGTGGTTTGTTAACTGTAAGCTATTCTTCATGTGGTAACACTCATAAAGATTATGTTAACACCAAACTTCAATGGTTATTTCATTTAACTGACTCATCTGTAGTAAAAATACCATCAGTCAACTGTTTGATGGCAACTAAAAGTCTTTTTTTATAAACAGAAATAGAGTTACAAATCTTCTCTTAAATTTTGACCAGACTAAAAGAACTTATCCAGACCATACTTTTGCAGTAAAAGAAACTTCCTCCAGCATTATAGATTTTATTACACCAGTTCAGCTGTTCGGTCTTCCAAACAAATAATTAAAATGACTGATGGCTTCTGATAATAAACCACTTCCCCTTGATGTGTTTGATCTGCACCGTTAGTACTTACCAGCAAACGGCTGCCTCTAGGAACAAGGAGATAAAAGCACATTTTCTTCCTCTGCTGTTTTATTACTCAGGGTATAACTTCTCTATTTTTTTTCCACTTTCACTTCGATAAAAGAAACGGCAGAAACATTGAACAGAACTCTGTATCCCCCCCCAGGTCAGAATAGAAAAGATGTCTCAGATAGAGAATGTGGTATTTTTATGACCTTCTTTTATGCTGCATTGCAGTTACAGTGAAAGTAACAAAAAGCGCAATATTCTATTATGCAATCAACTAAGTATTCAATATTTTCATTTAATAAAACATTCAACTTTAATACGAATATTTAACGCAACATAAACATGCAGATTTTAAAGGAGTATTATCATATTTATAGAGTCAACGTCAACAAATTAAACAGTGTTATATATATTTAACATTTAGAAAAAAATTCTAATAAATATAGATCTACTATATGGGAGTCCTTAGACTATACACCTAAATATCATTTTGGTTAAAAATGAAGTTTCAATCAAGAAAACAAAACAATTTGGTCAAGAATCCTTATGCTTTTAAAAGTAATATTTAATCTAGTGATGCCCAATTATCGATCGCGATACAAGCTATTTTTACGCTTAATCTTCAATTTTTACAGGAAATTAGATATTTGCAATAGATGTAATTGGAAAATAGCTATTTGTTTATAAGGAATAATTGTGACCTGGTTGGATAGAGCGTCGTTCTCATTAATTGGAAGGTAGTGAGTTCGAAGAGCTTGAATCCCGGTCGACCGAAGATCCATCGTGTTCGCTAATGCTGGCCGAAGCACGTTAAAACTGGACGTGGTCGCAATGTCCTCCAAGGGAGATGATTCCTCTGGAGGTGGCAGGACAAGTATTGGGAGTCTTCTACTTGGTCCCTGCTTCAAAATTGCGAAGACTCCACCCGACCGCTTCTGTCTAACTTGTAGAGCCCAACTCAGAGCAAGGTACATTGAAGCATGATGGTGCAACAACAGCAACAAGGAATAATTTATACCATATTATATATGCTATAGAGATTTGTCCCCTAACAGTCATTGTTTTCATACAACAAAAAGATGACATATTTAATGGGCTAAGTAGACTAAGCAGACTTATATTTATTATTTTATACAGTTTTACTTACAGTGTTTTCAGTACTATAATTATTTTTTTTAATATAGTTTCAATATTTTAGTCCTAATGTTTGTTTGTATGTTTTTGTAATTGTGTCAAAGTTAATTATATAAACATGTTAATAAAATATATTAAATTTAATAAAATTAACCCCGAGATTTTTTCTCTTATCTTATACCTGTTACAATATTAAATATTTAATAGATTGTTTTCCTGTAATGTCTGAGACCATAGGTTTAGTATGGAATTTTTGTATGGTATATAGTTAAGAAAAGTTATTCGTAAAAACACCACCTTCTCTTTCATTGGACTTTTGCAAAAAAAATTCCCTAAATCTAAAGCCGAACTTCTTGATGAATGCAGATAGCTCTGATTTTTCATTTCATTGTTCAAGAGTTTGATTTCTAAAGGTTTACACACAGCAATTTTCCATACTCTCACTTTTACCTAATTTTCCTCAACTTCTGTATTAGTAAAACAAATACTCCGTTGATAAATTCTTATTTAATTTATAAAACATTATTTCTTATCATTCATCCCATATTTATAGATTCTGATTTCATATTACTATAACATTCATTACCTAACTTCATTTAAATTAAACTAATTTAGTTATTATTTTGTTAACATTCATAAAAATAAAATGCCCATTATATCATCTTCCTTTTTTTTATTTCAACAAGAACTTAAAGCTTATAATATTTTGGGAGAAGATGCTTAAACGTCATCATTTTCCTTCATTTTTATAAATTTGCTCCGTTTAATATGAATTATTCTCAATTAGATGAACTTATTTTTTTTAACAAATTCACTATAACTGATATATATGGCGAGGAAATAGGAGTTGATTTAGATGATTTTTCAATCATTAATTAATGTGATTTAGTATGCTCAATTTTTCATCATAAGCACATTCTCTTATGTGACTTTGACTTACTGTTTCTTTAAAGGTTTATTATTCTTATTTTCTTCACATAAATGGTTTTGTTTTTTAACTTTAAAGAAAATTTTGTTTTTATTGTATAATCTAGCTCAAACGAAGAAATTATCGCCATCTTGAGACGTGGGGCTCATGATGAAATTGGGGCAGAGAAACTGCGGGGCCTTCTGAAAGTTCTCCCGGAATCAGATGAGGTATTTTAATTTATTCCTTTCTTTTAACACATTGTTTCTCAATAAAATTTTAATTAAAGTTAATTAGAAGAGATACAAACATTATATAAATAAATAATTTCAATGACAGATATGAAAATTAACAATCATTCCAAACTTCAAACACTAGATTAAAAGCTTTATGGCAAGATTAGGGATTATCATTGAAATTCTTCAGAATCTTGATTACTATTCAAACCAAGATTTTAAAGAGTTAAATTTCCAGTCACTTTGCTGAATCGCTTAGCATAGCATGTGAAGTTATTAAATCTAATTTATTTACATATTTATTCGTTTACATTCTAGAGAAACATTGTCATTTATTATTTTTTGTCCAGTAATACTCCATCGTTGACCAATACAATTGTAATATATGTATTTCCCCTTTGAAGTAGCTATAAAAAGAAATCTATTAGACAATTTTGTTATCAAGCTTGATGTTTGTATAATATTTCAAAAAAAATGAAAGATGGTATATTGAAATAGCCAATTTTTTTACATTAATCCATATGTATTAAGTGCACCTCTGATAACGCAGTTATGCAACTGAATTCACTTTTAAAATATAATCGACATTACATTCAATGCGTTTTTTTATTTCTTTTTCATAATTTTTGATATTTTCTAAAACGTGATGTAGTACCTTGTAAAAAAGATTAAAAATATATCAAATCTTATTTTATTTCACCTTATTTCATACAGAATCCTTCTCCGCAGATCATAAATTTAAAAAACTTTTTGATGAAAAAAATCACAAAATCTTGAGAAAATTATTATCATGCTTGATAACATCTTGTTCGGCAGATTTTCTTTTAAGGGCATTTTAAAATGTGACTATAGTTATGAAAAAAAATCCTGTGATTTACAGGTAATTAAATTTCCCAATTAGTGAGTTGCTAAACAGTGTGTTATGAAGGTGTCTGAAATGTGTCAAAAAACTTTTTAACTTTCTAAATTTTTCGGCATGTTTTTTTATTCTATTTCCTTATATAATTTTCCAGAACACATTTCAATGTCTGGTGTGATTGCTTTTCATATATTATACTTTTATATATATATATCACATGCTAGGACTCAGTTTCATTAAATTCTATTTTTAAGTTATCACTGCTTTTGAAGCTTACTAAAAATATTTGAAATTTTATTTTTCAATTAATATTTTTAAAATTATTCTTTATGCTCATGTTGAATTCTTAGAAACCAATGTATTATGTAATATATTTAATCATAATTTTGCATGTAACTGTATTAATTCACTAATAAATTAATTATTTCTATTATAATACAGAAAATTCCAAAAGAAACTTGAGAAAAGTTTATTTTTAAAAAGAGGGTCTCAAGTTTTAAAAACTAATATTTATTTTTGGGATGAAATAAAGTTCTTCATGAGGGAAAATAATTCTACATGGAGACTTCATGCATAAATTGGCATGGGAAAATATTTTTTTTTCCATTCTATAACTGGCATGGGAAAACAATTTCCACAAAAATAAAATCCCATGCGATTTTTTAGTATTACTATTAAGTAACATTTTTCAAAAACTGATAAAAATTAAATTATAAAGCAATGTACTATATAATAACCCATGAGAGAATATGTTTAATTCAATATTGAAAAGCACTCTGGTTTTCAGTTCAATAGTTCATAGAATCGAGTTCCACCTCAAGTATGGATGTTTGTAGTGACTCAGAATCTGCTTGTGTAATTGTAGATTTCAATCAAATTAGTTCCAATATGCAAAAAAGCAACAGTAAAGAGACACATGAACCTTATTAATGTAAAATTTTAAAATACTAATTATTGTATCACTTTTTACCGATCTCTTCTAAATAGATCAGAGCTTTAAGGATCTTTGGTTGGCTGGGATAATTACTTACCTAATTTAAGAAATGCAATCTATTCACATGTTTATGATAGGAGTCATAAATATTGAGTTTCGTCATTCATGACAATGACTACGATACTCATAAAATACCTTGGCCAATAATGTACATGCCTTATATTTCTAGTACTTAAGAAGTGAGCGAATTAATTAGCTCTAAGTTGTCACATTCATACTATCTTAAATTTTCTGCATTACCGTTATACTTATGAATACTATACGGCTAAATGTGTCTGAAGTCCTCTGTAAGTACTTGAAAATATGCCCAATTTGTATAATTGAAATTATAATAAATTCAAATGCTTACATATTCTACAGGAATACATTCAAAAAAGTAAGATTTACGTCATTTTAATCCAGTTGTCAATATCGGCAAAATCGACTATATTTCTTATTATATATTTTACTCTTATATACTAAATTTTATAAGTCTGGCCCACCCTTTCCGCCTATCATTCATCAGGAAGACCGTAGGAGGTGCGTTAGAATTCGAAGGTGACAGACATGATCAAACGGCCTTCTCAACACTTACTAGTGGGCATCTGAAAAGTATGACATTCGCATCTGGGAGCAAGGTCTTTTCATTGTGCACAAAATGTATAATCTGAAGCCGACTTCCCCAGGATACATGGGTTCGCTCTGGCGTATATTTGGCTTGGGTTCGCTCTGGCGTATATTTGGCTTGGGTTCGCTCTGGCGTATATTTGGCTTGGGTTCGCTCTGGCGTATATTTGGCTTGGGTTCGCTCTGGCGTATATTTGGCTTGGGTTCGCTCTGGCGTATATTTGGCTTGGGTTCGCTCTGGCGAATATTTGCGCAAGTTCACTGTTGGTACTCTACTTCGTTAAGGTTCACGGTGTCATGGATCTGATCTAGCTGCCTCTAGATCTCTGAAGGATTGAAAACAACAACAAAATTTTGTACGATTATATTTTTGTTTTATTTTAGTTTAGAATTGATTGCAGTTGGTTAGTTTTTGATTTCATTTTTATAATTCCTTCAAAAAACAATTTATCAATAAAAATTTTCAGGAAAAGAAAGACCAATATTGAAATAAACTGAATAATCACTATAAGGTTGATTTCTAGTCAAAACTTAATTAAAAGTAGCATATTTCTCATTTTGTCTCACTCATATTTTAAAAGCTTCTTCCAACTTTATTTTAAATGCACTATTCAGGAATAAATATATGTCTCCCATTATTTAGCTCTATATTACTCGTAATAAAAATAGCAGCTTTATAATGGTACAATTTAGTGTATGTGCTTAAATTGACATATTTTTACATAAATATTGATTTATTTGAATTATAGATGGAAATGTTACGCAGTTACAACGGCGATCGCCAGAAACTAGGATATGCGGAGAAGTTTCTTCTACAGCTGATTGAATTACCTCAGTAAGTTAGTCTGTCTTAACTCGATTCGAATATTCACGTACACACAATCAATTCTTCACGTGAATTGTCAAAACTGTATTCGTGAGACTATGCTCATTAGTGATTTATTGACTTACGAATGAAAGTTAAATACGATGTCATTGTTTGTATTTCTTGTAGCTATAAAATTCGTGTTGAAGGCATGTTACTGAAAGAAGAATTTGCGTCAAATATGGCTTTCCTGGAACCAGCGATTGAAACTATAAAAACTTCAGTTCATGGTAAGAAGAGTATTTTAAGATAATTCTAAAATATTTCGATTAATATTATTCCATCCCTATTAAATTTACAATTAAGAATGAGGAAGCTCCTTTACATAAGTAATACGACAGTTAAAGTTCTTTATAAATTTAGTTTCGTAAGACTTAATGATCATTTACTACCTAATTATCACTTTGTTCCAGTGATGAACTAATTAAGTTCTAATGATCACTATGACTGGAGTGCTATATATTCTTTGCCGAGTGTATTTTATCTGAAGAATACAAACTGTGTGGGGAGAGTTTGAAAGTCTACATTGGATACTAACACACTCGATAAATCTATTAAACTCGATGAAGTTATTAAACACTTATAATCGAACTAACTTTTATATAATTGAGAAGTATTTAACTCTTAGAAATGTGTATTGGCAGTAGATACATCCCATAATTAAGTTAGGATGTTAAGAGTTTGATTGTTTTTCGTTAAAAATTTCAATTTCATTCAGCGTAGTCTTCAGATCTATCTCAACTGATTTCATTGGTGTCCAATATTTCTGGAAATGAAGACAGAAATTTCCAACGTTCAATCCATGCTGTTTACTTTAAATAATTCTTATAATGTTTGTTTCTGTTACAGAATTGAAACATTGCAAAGAGCTGCATGAAGTTCTGTACATGCTTTTGGTTGCCGGAAATTTTCTTAATTCTGTAAGTTATTCAGACTAAAGAATAATGTATCACATTTTAGGAAGGGTTTAATTTTTTGTACATATATTTTAAGGGAGGATATGCCGGTGATGCTGCTGGATTTAAGATGATGTCCTTGCTAAAAATGGCTGAAACCAGAGCCAATAAACCAGGAATGAATCTCATACATTACGTAGCCCAGGTATTTTCTCATGCATTTCTCATTGCTTAAGTTACAAATAACCTTGCCCTATAGATTTTTCTTCAATAAAGTAAATTTTACAGTAACAATTATTGAAAAAATGAACTAACGTATTTAAACAATAGCACTCTAATTCATGAATTATATTTAAATATGTGAATTTCATTTTCATTGCAAACAAGGAAAGAATCTGCTACCTGTCATTTCTCAGGTATTTTTCTGTGTTTGTTGTTTTGTATTTTAATTTAGTATCTACTTTCTTTATTCAATAAAATTATATTACTTTTTTAATGAAATATTTTATTTTTACATGTGTATATAAAAGAGAATATTTATTAAGAGCATTTTATAACATTTCCAGGAAGCTGAATTAAAACATCCGAATTTGCTGAAATTCCCGGACATTTTATCTAATTTAGAAGAGGCTTCAAAGTAAGTATTGTCATATTTTTAATATTTTAGAAATTTATTTAAAAATATCTGACTAATGTTTAGAAAATTTTGCATAAAATTTACATTTAAATTGGTAGTAAAAATTCAATACTTTAATTTTTTTCTATCTCGAAACGCTCTAATGATTGATTTTTCGTAAGTGTAATATGGATTTATACCAAAGATATTTTCATAAAAATATGTGAATTTTGTGCTTTAGATAATTTTATAAAATATGATTAACATACATTAAAATGTAAGAAACTAAAATCAGCTTAACTAGTCTTATTTATATACATTTTAACATTATATTTTTATTTTACAGTATAATAAATGAACCACTTTAGAGTGTATTAAAATTCAAACGAGACTTCAAAATAGTATTTCTTGTGTAAAATTTTCTTTTAAAATGAAAAACCAATAAAAAAAAGTGATGTGCCTTGAGAATTATAGTTTAAGTGTGTTTTTATTAAAATTAAAAATGAGTAATTAACTCATTCATCCTTTGGAAAAATAACTTATTCCAAACGTAAAAACTGGTAATCCCCACAATACACTGCATTCCACATTTAGTAAATGGTTTAATAGCCGTATCACCCCGCCTATATAAGCAGAAATAACATATGATGTTCATGTTTTATCTCCTCTTATGGTACATTTTTAGTTCAGTCTTTCAACACTTATTGCACCAAACCCATAATATTAGGTGTGATTGAATCTGGAACTGAAGTTTATCTAAGGCATATTGGATGGCGGATAGATCCGAATATCTACCTTGGAGAAAAGAATAAATTAACAGAGAAAAGATATATAAACCATAAACCAAGACATGAAAATCATCATGGTAATTTTAGAAAATGCTTTGAGTATTACACTATGAAGCCACTGTGCCCTTCACATATCGCTTAACTCATGAAATGGCAAAATGTTGGACTTCTCATAGCCAACCTTTAACCAAAATACATCCAGAATCAGAGGTCAAAATTATAACTGTTCGTTGCTGTGAAAAAGTCTGACTGTTGACGCTATCATAGACGCACAAATCAAGTGGTCATCAACTCCTGTACAAAAGTTAGATGAGTTCAATCGATGATTTTGTACAATAAACGATTGAAGCTAATATGCACTTACTTTTCTAATACGTACCTGTTAAGTGTGTAAATCAAATCTCTATTATATAAGTAACATTCGTGAGATTCTCTCTATAGGTTTTTCGAGTTTTGAAAAAGTTTCAAAATTCAAAAACTTAAACTTCGCACAGGGTTTTTTTTCTTTATTTATTTAGAATCGTATTGCTTTAATCACGTAAAAAGTATTCATATATTTTAGATATGTATTAAAAGCATTCTATGAAATTCAATTTTGCTTTTTGATTAAGAACTGTCATTCTTCATCAGATGCGTTACCTCACTCTTATCTCATTTTTATTCTTTTACAAAATATTCGAAAGGAAAGAGATTCGAATTATTTGTGTGAAAACACTTTTATCAATTAATATATTATAAATAGTCAATACTTTCTAAACACATCTAATACTTTTAGAATTACAATAAAATTTCCGTCTGCAAATTTTTATGCTTTAAAAATATGTTTTTCAAATTTTAAAATTTCTTCCCACAGGCTCTCCATTGACAATCTAAAGACGGATATTGCAACATTAACGAACCGAGTGTCTAAAATTTCTCAGCAAGTTTCGACAGCAGGGGAGGATGTTAAACAACAAATGGAAGAATTTCTAAATGTAAATATTTCCTTTATATATACTTAAGTTGAAAAGTTTTTATCAGCAACCTGAAGCTGTAAAAAGCTATAATCAATCTAAAATTGGAAATAAATGCTTCATGTACTAAAAATTCATTTTCATAATCTTAGAATCGCAATCAATTACAAGACAGAGATAGTTAAATCTAAAGAAAATAACTAACAGAATATTTCGTGTCAGAAATTTTATCATATTGTTTTGGATTAGAAAGAAATTTTTGTCTAATTATGAATTCTAACTATGCGAAAACCATAAAACTCAGAGTGCAAATCAATGGAAACCTGCAATGTTTTTTTTTTTTTTTTTTTTTTTCCTGATTAATCCAATTTTTTATTATGCCAAACTATGAGATGGGTTTGCATTAGCGAAAACTACAGTGAAACTAGACTATAGAAAAACATACTTTATTTAGTTTAAACGTACACAAAAGTAAAATAAAAGCGACGTTAAAAAAATCGCAAACAAAAAAATTCCCTTTTCGTTTTTACTGCTCATCACTT